>CAUYUJ010005313.1:40000-95784 GCA_963575745.1 Prorocentrum cordatum
GCCACGCCTGCCGCGCTTTGCGAGCCCGAAGCGGATAGGAGAGCCACCCCCTGCGCACCCCTTGTGGCGTCGAGGAAGTGCCGCGCCTGCCACGCTTTGCGAGCCCGAAACTGATAGGGAGACCAATTCCCGCGCACCCCATCTGGTGTCGAGGAAGTGCCACACCTGCCACGCCTTGCGAGCCCGAGCCGGATATTGGTGACCACCCCTTGCGCACCCCCTCTGGTGTCGAGGAAGTGCCTCATGCCTGCTACGCTTTGCGGAAGCGCCACGCGTGCTATGCTTGGCGAACCCGAAACGGATAGGGAGACCACCCCTTCCACACCCCCTCTGGTGTCGAGGAAGTGCCACGCCTGCCACGCTTTGCGAGCCCGGAGCGGATAGGGGGACCACCCCCTGCGCACCCCTTCTGGCGTCGAGGAAGCACCACGCTTGCTACGCTTTGCGAGCCCGAAGCCGATAGGGGGGACCACCCCCTGCGCACCCCCGTCTGATGTCGAGGAAGTGCCGCGCCCGCCACGCTTTGCGAGCCCGAAACGGATAGGGGGGCCACCCCCTGCGCACCACCTTCTGGTGTCGAGGAAGTGCCACGCATGCCGCGCTTTGCGAGCCCGAAGCGGATAAGGGAGACCACCCCGTGCGCACCCCTTTCTGGCGTCGAGGAAACGCCACGCCTGCTATGCTTTGCGAGCCCGAAACGGATAGGGGGACCACCCTCTGCGAACCCCGTCTGGTGTCGAGGAAGTGCCATGCCTGCTACGCTTTGCGAGCCCGAACCGGATAGGGGGACTACCCCCTGCGCACCCTCTGTGGCGTCGAGGAAGTGCCGCGCCTGCCGCGCTTTGCAAGCCCGAACCGGATAAGGGAGACCACCCCCTGCGCACCCCCTCTGTCGAGGAAGTGCCACGCCCGCTACGTTTTGCGAGCCCGAAACGGAACGTTTTGCGAGCCCGAAACGGATAGGGGGACCACCCCCTGCGCACCCTCTGTGGCGTCGAGAAAGCGCCGCCCCTGCTGTGCCTGGGCGACTGGCGCGCATAGAGGCCGCGGTGAAAGACCCCCCCTGCGCACCTTCTGTGGTGTTGAGAAGGTGCCGTTCCTGCTGTGCCGCCCTGCGCTGCCAGCGGTGTTTGTATGTGTGTATGTGTGCGTACTGTCCTGTGTTGTGCTGTGCTGTGCTGTGCCGTGCTGCCCCGTGCTGTGCTGTGCTGAGCTGATTTGGGCTGGGCTGAGCTGTGCTGAGCTGTCCCGTGCTGAGCTGAACTGAGCTGAGCTGAGCTGCGCCGAGCTGTTCTGCGCTGCGCGCGCGAGGAGGAGGAGGAGGAGGAGGAGGAAGAGGAGGAGGAGGAGGAGGAGGTGGAGGGGGGGGGGGAGGAGGAGGAGAAGCGGAGGAGGGGAGGGGAGGAAGACGTGGGCGCGACGCGGGAAGACAGAAAAACATCTTCTGATATCGACCCTCTCTGGCCGCGCGCCGCCTGAGGGAGGAAGGAAGAGGAGGGGGGGGGGGGGGGGAGAGGAGGGTGTGAGACGCGGGCGCGGCGCGGCAGAGAAGAAAACCAGAGCCCCACCAAGCGTGCGGGGAAAAACCCGCGGGCCCAGCGTGGACCCCGCGGCGGCGCGCCCGCTGATCGCCCGGCCCCCCCCTCCGCGGCGGGAGAGCGGGGCGCGGGCCAAGAGCCGGCAGCAATTGCAACGGCGCGGCGAGACCAGTGCGACCGCGGGCGCCGCCCCCCCTGCAGGCGCGCCGGCAGGAAATATATGTCCGTCCTGCCGGCGCCCTGGCTTCTCCGCGGTGGCGTCCGCGCGCGCCGGCGGGGGGGTTCGGTGAGTTCCCGGGCGCGCGCGGGCGCCGTCGCTGCGAGGCCAGGCGTTGCGAGCCCAGCGCCGCGGTCAACCCAGCCGCGGTCAACCCAGGGCGGTCAACCCAGTGCGCCAGCTGGCGGGGCATTGGCGGGCCCCTGCTTTGGCGGCGGGCGCAGGCGTCGCCCCCGCACGGGGCCGAACGCGACGCGGGCTTGCAGTCCCTCCCCTTCGTGCAGGCGCGAATGAGGGCCTTGCAACAGCGAGCAGGCAGTGTATCCCGCGGTCTGGCCTGGGTGGTCCTGGGCCGTGGCTTCCCCCCCTTCATGCCGTCGGCCATAGCGGGGGGGCGCTGCTTGCTCTGCCAACGTGCAAGACGCGTGCCCGCGGGTTTCCAGGAATGGCACCGCTGCTTGGCCGCGCGCGCTTCCCGGTGGTTCCCCGCCCGGCCCTGGTGGGCCGCTGCGTGCGGGGGGGCCGTCGGCTCGTTGGGCCCCGGGGTTCCGTTTTCGGCGCGGTCGCGCTGCGGCCGCGGGGCGTCTGGGGGAGCCTGCTCGGTGGCAGGCGGTGCCATCCTTGCGGCTTTCTCGCGCGCCCGTCCGCGCCCGCGCCCCCCTGGGGCCGCCTGCGCCCGCGCCTTCCCCCGCCGCCGCCGCCGGGCAGCACCGCGGCCGCGTTCGCCGACTGGGTCGCGGAGCTGCCACAGCAGGTGCGCGAGCGCCTCTCCGCGCGCGGCCTGGGCAACGACGCCTTTCGACGAGGCCGCGGCTATCGAGCGCGACGCCGATCTCCTGGCCAAAAAGGGAAAATGCCCACAATCAAGCGCATCGAGAGGCGCCCCCTCGCAGGCGCCCGAAACGTCGCGGGCCCCGGGCGCATTTTCAAACGGGGGCGGCCGGATGGGGTCGGGCGGCAAAGCCGACGGGATCATCCGGCGCCGCTCGGCCCCGAGAGGCCCACGTCGCATGACTAGGCGCTGGAGCGATCGAGGCGTTCGCTGCGGAGGCGAAGCGGGCGTCGCAGCGCGCGCGGTCCTCAGAAGCGGCCCGTCGCCCAGACCGGGCGCGCGTCGCCGCGGGCTTCGAGGGGGCACTCCTGCGCGGCGTTGCCTGCGCAGGTCCGGCGCCGAGATGCAGGGCCAGGCCGAAGCGCCCCGCGAGGTTGTCTTCGCCCCGGCGCCAGGTGGCGCCGCCATCCGAAGGCAGCTGTCAGGGCGGGCCGGGCAAGGGCGCGCCCGGGGCCTTCTCCGCTTCGCCCGCCCAAGTCACGCGCCCGCATTGAGCGCGGCACCAAGCCCGCGAGGTGGGGCCCAGAGCTCGAGGTCAGGCGCGAGACGTCTGGTGCGCACAGTGGCGGCCGCTCCGAGTGCTCGCGCAGTCAGAGCACGTCGGCGATCTGAAGATCGCGGGGCACAAGTTGCGCGTTGACTGGCTGATCGGCCACGTCGATGGCGTCTGCGGCAACATGAAAAGGGGCTGAGGCGACTTCGCCAGCTGCGGAGCACGCCAGCAGCCCAATGCCGATGGAACAGCGACGCTTGACCAGGGCGAGTCCATCGGCGCCCTGACCCCCGTCGGGCACGTCGACCTAGCCGAAGCGAAAGCCGACGGGCCAGCGGGGGATCAGCTCTTAGACCTGCGCCTCCATCCTCGGAGCAGCAGCGCGCGCTCCGCCGCGTCGCCGCGCGCGTCGTCGCGCTGCAGAGGGCCAAGCACAAGCTGCTCGCCCGTCGCGCGATGCAGCTCAACTCCGTAGTTCTGGCATCGCCGCAGATCAAGGCGCGCGTCGCCTTCCTAGCCGTGGAGCGCGCTGGGCGACCACGCGCGCGCGGCGGCGGGTCTTTCGAGCGGGGCGAGGAGATTGGTCACGGCATGGGGGGGGCGGGCGCATTCATGCGTCTGGGCAAGTGCCGCAACGCTGGCCAACGGGCATTCCGCTCCCTCGGCGCCGCAGGCCGATGGCGCAAGCTGGCGCGCCGATCGTCGTTCGGCTCAGAGCTGCCCGCGGGCCGCGGGGCAGCAGACGGCGTTCAATCGCGCGCCTCGGCGCTCCGCGAGCCAACGCGCGGGCCGCTTCGGCCGAGGGGGTCAGGGGGCCGAGGGAAGGGGGTGGGGCTCGCAGGGCCGGCCGAGTTGGCAGTCGACGGCGCGCCCGCCTTCTCGGCCCAGGCCAAGGGCCTTGCTCGACCCCATCGGAAGAAACAACAATCGTGGCTGTGCAAATGTGGTGGCCTTCAGATCAGCTTCGCACCAATCATATCAACGACGCACTATGGTGCGACGCCTAGGACATGAGAGTCGACTCCATGAAGATGGGGGGTGTCGGCTGAGATATCGCCTCGAACATCATGGAAGGCGAGATCAGCTACGGCCGCAGCGCGATTAAGCTGAGCGAGGAAACGCACGCGAGGACCGCGACGAGCTGGCACCGCAGAGATCTCACCATCAAAGAGAAGGGCGACTCGAATGATTCCTCTCGCTTCGCGGGGCGCACGTCCGGAGCACGTGCAGTCGCGTCGTCGCGGGGCCTCTTGGGGGCCCCCTGGGGGCCTCCTGGAGGCCTCCTGGGAGTTTATTTTGGCTTCTTGGGGGCTTCTTTGGGGCCTTTCTCCCTTCGCTCCTTTTCATGCACCCCCCCCCATCTTCCCTTCCAGCGCCGGCTCTCATCACGGGCGCCGCAGTGACCAACTTCCACCTGGCTGGCGCTGCGCCGCAGTTCACTCCAGTCGCTGCGTGGCCTTTGGGGGGGCTTTTTGGGGGCCTTTCGGAGGCTTCTGGGGGACTTCTTGGAGGCCTCTTGGGGGCCTCTTGGAGCTTCTTTGGGGCGTCTTGGGCAGTCTTGGGGCGCTTTTGCGCCGTTGCGCATTTTCGGAGGCTGTCTTGGGGGCCTCTCGCGGCCGCATTGGGGCCCTCTTGGGGTCCTCTTGGGCCGTCTTCGCGGCCTCTTGGACCGTCTTGGGGGCCTCTTTGGGCTGTTTCGGGGCTTTCATGGGCCGTCTTGGGGCCCTCTTGGGGGCTTTCGGTTGTTCTTGGGCGATTCTGGAAGCTGCTTGGGCCGGCATGGATTATTGAGAGTCGAAAAACGCGAGAACGTTAAACTGTAGCAAAAGAACCATAGGAACATTAATGATTCTACAGGCTTACGCCACATCCGCCGACCCCTTCTGTGAGTGTTGCGAGGCCAGGAGTTTGTGGCCAGCGGCGTTCTGTGTGAGGGTGCGGCGTCGCGCGCGGGTGGTGGCAGATACGTGGGGGGTCAAAATGTTTGCGTGATGCCGGTGGTCTGGGGCGTGTTCTGCGAGCGCCATGTGCGCTGTGCACCTGGGTGCGGGGCGCCCTTCTGGGAGGTCGGCCTTTCGGCCCGCAACCAAGTGGAGGGCCACCGGAAGACGAAAGGAGCAAGAGCGGTGTGCGGGAGTTGTGATCAGCGAGGCATCGCCGCGAAAGATGTGGCACATGAGTCGAAACGGGTGAAGGGGCTGTTGACGTTCGCAGCGCGCGCGAAACAGTTCGCGCGGCAGCAGCACATTAGCGCCGAGCAAGATAGTGAGCACTTCACGAGGAAGAGCAAGGCTGTAGGCGCGGAGTGCATTGCAGTTGGCTTCACGGCTCGCAATGCGGAAGCGTCTGGGGGTCTTTTGGAGGCCTCCTGGGGACCTCTTGGGGGCTCCTTGGGGAGTCTTGGCGGCCTCTTGGGGGCCTCTGGCGGCCTCTTGGGGCACTCTTGGGGCCCCCATGGGGCTCGCGGGGGCGGAAACCTAGATTTCTGAATTTGTTGGTTGCCCTCTTGGCCCCTCTTGGCGTCGTCTTGGAGCCTTATTGGGCCGTCTTGGGGACCTCTTGGGCCGTCTGGGGGCCATCCTGGGCCGTCGTGGGGCCGTCTTGGGGCGGTCTTCGGGGCCTCTTGGGCCGTCCTGGAGCGTCGGAAAGCCCGCAAGGCGAACTTGTGAAACATATGCGTTTTACAAAAGAAATGAACAAATTTCTGCGTCTAGGGACCCTCTTGGGACGTATCTTGGAGGCCTCTTGCGGGCGTCTTGGGCCATTTGGAGGCCATCTCGGGTGTCTTTGATCGCTGTTGGACCGTCTGGGACAATGTTGAGCTCTCTTGGGAGCACTTGGAGCGCTCTTGGGGCCGTCTTCGGGGCTCTCTTGGGCCGTCTTGGACGCCTCTTGAGCCGTCTTGGGGCCCTCTTGGGCTGTCTTGGGGCCCTCTTGGAGGCTTCTTGGACCGCCTTGGGGCGGTCCTGGGAGCCTCTTGGGCTGTCTGGGAGCGTCGGAAAGCCCAAAAGGCGAATTTGCGAAACATGTGCGTTTTACGAAATGAACGGGCCAATTTTTGCGTCCAGAGGCCCTCTTTGGACGCATCTTGGATGCCTCTTGGGGCCTCTTGGGGGCCTCTTGGGCCGCCTGGAGGCCATCTTCGGTGTCTTTGATCGCTCTTGGACCGTGTGGGACCATATTGACCTCTCTTGGAAGCCACTTGGGGCGCTCCTGGAGCGCTCTTGGGGCCGTTTTCGGGGCCCTCTTGGGCCGTCTTGGACGCCTGTTGGGCCGTCTTGGGGCCCTCTTGGGCTATCTTGTGACCCTCTTGGAGGCTTCTTGGGCCGTTTTGGGGCGTCGTGGGGCCGTCTTGGGGCGGTTTTCGGGGCCTCTTTGGGCCGTCTTGGAGCGTCGGAAAGCCCACAAGGCGAACTTGTGAAACAGATGCGTTTTACTAAAGAAATGAGCAAATTTCTGCGCCTAGGGACCCTCTTGGGACGTATCTTGGAGGCCTCTTGCGGGCGTATTGGGCCATCTGGAGGCCATCTCGGGTGTCTTTGATCGCTGTTGGACCGTCTGGGACAATGTTGAGCTCTTTTGGAAACACTTGGAGCGCTCTTGGGGCCGTCTTCGGGGCTCTCTTGGGCCGTCTTGGACGCCTCTTGAGCCGTCTTGGGGCCCTCTTGGGTTGTCTTGGGGCCCTATTGGAGGCTTCTTGGACCGCCTTGGGGCGGTCCTGGGGGCCTCTTGGGCTGTCTGGGAGCGTCGGAAAGCCCAAAAGGCGAATTTGCGAAACATGTGCGTTTTACGAAATGAACGGGCCAATTTTTGCGTCCAGAGGCCCTCTTTGGACGCATCTTGGATGCCTTGGGGCCTCTTGGGGGCCTCTTGGGCCGCCTGGAGGCCGTATTCGGTGTCTTTGATCGCTCTTGGACCGTGTGGGACCATATTGACCTCTCTTGGAGGCCACTTGGAGCGCTCCTGGAGCGCTCTTGGGGCCGTTTTCGGGGCCCTCTTGGGCCGCCTTGGACGCCTGTTGGGCCGTCTTGGGGCCCTCTTGGGCTATCTTGTGACCCTCTTGGAGTCTTCTTGGGCCGTCTTGGGGCGGTATTGGGGACCGTCTTGGGAGCATCGGAAAGCCCGGAAGGCGAATTTGTGGCAATTGCACGTTTTAGGACATGGAATGGGCCAATGTTTGCGTCTAGGGACCCTGTTTGGACGCATCTTCGAGGCCTCTTGGGGCCTCGTGGGGACCTCTTGGGCCGTCTAGGAGGCCTCTTAGCTCGTGTTTGGGCCATCTTGGGCGTCTTGGAGCGCTCGTTTGGCGTCTCGGGGCCCTCGTGGGCCGTCATGGAGGCTTCTCGGGGCCTTCTTGGCCCGTCTTTGGGCCCTCTTGGGCTTGGAAAAACTTTGTGATGCGTTCACCCGGGGCGAGGGGGGGGTCAAATCTCCGGCTTGGGGCCCCTGGGAGGTTATGGGGGGGAACTATCTCACACGCCTAGAGACAGACCCACAAGGGGTCGGCGGATTTCGGCTTCTGGAGGCGCAGTTGTGGGCGCTCTTGGGGCCTTCTCGGGCCGTCCTTGGTGCTTTGGGGGCCCTCTTGGGGCCGCCTTGGGGGCCTCATGGGTCCCCGTTGGGAATTTCTTGGGCTGTTTTGGGGCCGTCTTGGGCCGCCTTGGGGCCATCTTGGGCCATCTTGAGGCTTTTGGAGTCCCCAGAGGCCCAAGAGGCCGATCTTGCTGATTTTTCAATTGGTTTTTGAATGTTTTTAGGGCCCCAGAGGGGATGACCAGTTTGGCACGGCGCTGCGGCGCGGCTCCCAGGGGGGGTTAGGGGGGAGACAGAATAATTCAACGCGATACATTATGTTGCAATTATGGAATCTTTGGATACATTGGATACGTTGCATTAAGGCGTTCGCCGAAAAACGCTGCCGCTCAGCACGTCACCTCCGGACGTGGATTCCTCTCGCTTCGCGGGTGTGCACGTCCGGACCACGTACAGTCCAGTTGTTGCGGGGCCTTTGGGGAGCTTCCTTGTGGCCTCTTGGAGGTGTCTTGGGTGGGGGCCTCTTTGGAGGTGTCTTAGAACCGCTCACGCAGTTAGAATGCACCGTGAGCGTGCTGCCTTCAGCCATCGTAGCGAGGATTTTCGCCAAGGTGCGGGGACGTGGAGACTCGCTCGTCGAGGTTCCAACCTCGGGCTGAGGGGGCGATGAGGACGATGAGGAAGAACAGGAGGGAAAAGACGGGGATAGGAATGAGGATGACGACGATGAGGAGGATGAGGAGGGCGATGAGGGAAGCGGCGGCCCCATCTTCCCTCCCAGCGCCGGCTCTACTCATGGGCGCCGCCGTGACCAACTTCCACGCGACAGGGCGCTTTTGCGTTGTATCGCCCCTTGGAAAAGCGTCCTGGGGGGATCCCGCGGCCGCCTTGGGGCTCTCTTGGGGTCCTTCTGGGCCGTCGAAGGGGCCTCTTGGACCGTCTTGGGGGCCTCTTTGGGCCGTCTTGGGGGCCTCTGGGGCCGTCTTGGGGCCCTCTCGGGGGCTTCTTAGGCCTTCTGGGGGCCATTCTGCAGGCTGCTTGGGCCGTCACTGGCTTGTCCGAGTCGAGAAAGGCGAGAACGTTAAAATCTTCCCACAACCATACGAACATTTATGATTGTGGCGCCTGGAGGCGCTATTGGGGATCCTCTTGGGGCCCTCTTGGGGCGTCTTGGTAGGTTTTTGGGCCCTCTCGGGGCCATGTTGGGTCGTCTTGGGGCAATTTTGGGGCTCTCTTGGGCCGCCTTGAAACCATCATTCGCCTTCTTGACGCCCCTTGTGGGCTTCGAGGAGGGTCCCGAGGCCCAAATCAATGACTTCCATGCGTTTTTTTAGGTTTTCACAAAGTACGTGGAAACGGGTCGACGACTCGGCGGCGGCCCTGGGGGGGGAGTAAGGGGGGTTGCTTTTCAATGTATGAGAATGCGATGTTTTGCAATCGGCCTTCCTTGACGTATCGTGGCTGGGCCCTGGCGTCACACACCCGTCCTGTCGGACTGCCGAGGCGCTTCGCTGCAGTCCGGACGTGGACCGTCGCATGTGTCATCCTCTCGGTTGCAATTTTGGAGGCAGTTTGGGCCGCCATGCCTCCCTCTTGGGGACATCTTGAGGCCCCTTGGGGGCCTATTTGGGGCATGTTGGGGCCTCTTGGGGGCGTCCTGGCCCGTCTATGGGCGCTCTTCCGCCGTTTCGCCCCTTCGGGGACCGTCTTGGGGGCCTCCCACGGCCGCCTTGGGGCACTCTTGGGATGTTTTTTCGCCGTCCTAGGGGCCTCTTGGACCGTCTTGGGGGTTGCTTTGAGCCGTATTGGGGCTCTCTCGGGCCGTCTTGGGGCCCTTTGGAGGGCTTCTTGGGGCTTCTTGGGGTGCTTTTGGAGGGTGCTTGGGCCGTCATTGGCTTGTCAGCGTCGAGAAAGGCGAGAACGCGAAAATATTCCCAAAACCATGGGAAAATCTATGATTTTGGCTTCTGGAGGCGCTCTTGGGGGGTCCTCTTTGGACCCTCGGGCGGCGTCTTGTGAGCTTTGGGGCTCTCTTGGGGCCATCTTGGGTCGTCTTGAGGCCGTTTTGAGACTCTCTTCGGCCGCCTTGAAGCCATCTTGAGCCGTCTTGACGCCCCTTGTGGGCTCCGAGGAGGGCCCAGAGGCCGAAATCAATGATGCCCATAGGTTTTTGTAGGTTGTTGAATTAGTGGACGAAAGGGGTCGGCGACTCGGCGGCGGCCCTGGGGGGGGATTAAGGGGGGATACATAATAATGTAACACAATACAATATGTGGCAATTATGCAATCATTGGAAACATTGGATACGTTGCAGTAAGGCGTTCGCCGAAAAACGCTGCCGCTCAGCACGTCACTTCCGGACGTGGATTCTTGGGCTTGCGCCGCACCGCCGACCCCTCGGGAGGCGCCGGGGGCTCGAAATGCCCGTTCGGGCACCCCGCCTTGGCCCCCTCTTGGAGCCGTCTTGGGGGCTTTTGGGCCGCCCTCCTGGGCCGTCTTGGGGCCTTTTCGGGGGCGATCTGGGCCGTCTCGGGGCGATCTTGGATGCCTCTTGGGCCGCTTTGGACGTTTGAAAGCCTTAGAGGCGATTGTGCTAACATCATGTGGTTTCCTAAGGCGGGGCAATGTTTGCTTCTGGGGGCCCTCCCTCGGGGGCCTCTTGGGGCGTCTCGGGGGCCTCTTGGGCCGTCTGGGGGCCATCTAGGGCGTCGTGGAACGATCCATCGGCGACTCGGGGCCCTCCTGGACCATCTCGCGGGCCTCTCGAGGCCCTCGTGGCCCGTCGTGGGGCCCGCGGCGCGCTCAGCCGGGCCCGGCCAAACCACCCCCGTTCCAAACGGGCCCCGGGGGGGGGATTGGGGGGGGGGGCGTTTCACGCGCCGGTGATCCCGAGGGGTCGGCGGATTGAATCATTCGGTGTCGCACCATTCGGCGTGGAATCTCCGATGGGCACGTCGCCAACTTGATGAGCAATCAGGACACATGGCGAATGAGGTAGAGCATACAGGTGAGAGGCTTGGTGCTTCCGCAAACTAAGATAGCGGAGTGGTCGAGCGCGGCGACAGTTCAGCATGCTAGATGAATGCTGCGTCCGTCCACAATGTGGATGGAGCGGCACTACCCACTGCGGCTTCTGCTCTGACGCATTGTCAGCTGCTCGCTACTGTGCCGTTGAACTTGTCCGCGTCAGAACTGATTTGTTTTAACAGGTCCGCTGCGTTTCGGCAGCTTTCCCGGCAAAGAAAGGGAAGCCACCGAGGCACGACGGACCCGCTTGAGCACCATAGTCCAACGGTAGGTTTGCATTGTATGCAGGGTACGGAAGGTTTGTTCCCGTTTTGGCTGCGTGGTTCAAGGTTAGTTGCCCGCGCCCGCCATAATGCGTTTCCGTTTCAACGCGCATTTTCCAGTTTTGGACACGTCCGCGAATAAAGAACCTTTTCGTTTTCCCATTCGTCTGCATTCTTCGTCTCCTGGTTGCCGCCGTGCCCCCCCGCAGGCACCGCATCGCGCCCGCGCACGACGCGGGGGGGATTTGCTGACGGCCGCCGCCCGTCCACACCCAGACAGGGGGGGGGCCGGGGCGAGAACAAAGGACGGGGGAGGAGGAGGATGCTGGCGGAATGCACAGCCTGAAGGGTGGCTGGCTCCTGCATGTGAAAATTAACTCGTTGACGAAGGTTCTCAAACAGACGATGCGCAAGCAATGTGCAAAAAATTGCCGATATTATCGGCCACGCGGCCGGGACATAATGAGGCCAGCATATGTTCCTTCCGGGGGGGTGCAACAGTGAAGAAATCCGCACGTGTAGAAATAGCAGGTAGCAGAAACATGGGGGGAATCTGTGGGGCGGGGCGGGATTCAGAGCAGCAAGAGGAATGAAGGGGCGGGGGCAGCGTGGATGGGAATAATGGGGAGCACAGGAAGAGTTCGCGCTGCAGCGAGACGGGGGGAGGGCCGAGCAAGGGAGAGAGCCTGGCGATGAGACAGTGCTGGGCACCGCCTTTCGAGGCGTTGGTCGCCGCCGCGCGGCGCCGCGATCGCTCAGCGCGCGCGTCGCAAAACAAAAGAGAGAAAGAGGATTGGATAGCCGCGGAGGAGCGCGAGGCGAGAGGAGGAACAGGAAACGAAACAAGGGCGACCGACGGCCCACGGGGACGCGAGGGCTCCGTGCCCAAAGATGCGCGGGGTGGGGATCGAAAGGTCCAACGTTGCGCCCCACCAGAAGAGGGAGGAGGCGGCCGGTGCCGCCGGATGTTGGCAGGGTAGTCTCGCGAGGTCTGGCCTGCCCTGCACTTGGTGGTGGTAGCTGGGTAACAAAGCCAGAATGCCGGGGTAATTAGGGGGGCCCAGCGTGAAAGGTCACATGACGAGGGGCGAAGGCCCAGCATGAGGGGTCAACGCATGTGGAGCCAGAGCCCCATCGAACCACAAGAAATGTAGAATCGATCTCAGTGGGAGCGTAACGGTCTGGACGTCGGAATTGAAGATCGAGTGACAGGGGTGGCATGATTTGTCCGCCCGGTCGTGCCCCCCAAAAGAAGAGAGCTAAGTAGGGCCGATCTTGGGCACAAGAAAACGTTGCACATTTTGTTTGCTGTGTTTCAGTTGGTACAGCCGATACGGAAGTGAAGGGTGAAGCGGGCGACGGAACGAAACTTAAGATTAAGTTCGTGACCAGAACAAGCGTGATAACATGACCACGTAGCTAACATACGCAGGGCAGGTCGAGCATGCGTGTACCAGGTAGTCGAGAGGAAGGATATCATGCGGAGGGAAGCAACATGGGGGATGTGTCCAATGTTGCACGGGGCACGACAATGGGGAATACAGAGACCCAGAGAGAGAGGGAGGGAGAGGGAGGGGGAGAGAGAAATGAAGGATAAACCCGCCGAGCGCAAGGCAGGGCCAAGAAGGATGGAAGCTCCGGCGGGTAGCCAGAAAAGGAAAATGATGGGATCATTCGGGAGAAAAACAAACCGAAACATGGGGCCGATGATGTGAGCGCAGCTCCACACGTCGTGTCTGATCGATATCATTGAGAGCCTAAACGTGTGTATGTTGGCAATGTATTTGGTAGGTCCGGCGGGTATGATATTGGCAACGACTTGTATCGTGCGCAAGGCGGGCAAGCGGATCGATATCGTACGTAAAGGTGAGACCGAGAAGGATGAGAGACCAGGCGGGTAAAGGAAAAGGATGGGAGATGTTCGGGAGTCAGGTAAACAGAACGGGGGGAGATGATGTGAACACAGCGCCACAGGACGTGCATAGTCGATTTCATTGGGAGCGTGACGGTCTGGACGTCGGCACTGCATAAAGAGTGACAGAGGTGGCGAAATTATCCGCCCCGCCGCGCCCCCACAGGCAGAGAAGAAATGAGGGCCGACACAGGCGCCGTAACAAAGTGTGCGTGTTTTTTGTTTGCTCGGTTGCTGTTGTGACAGCCGATACGGAGTTGAAGGGTGGGGCGAGCAGTTGCGGAGCATGTGCCACAATCGATCTTATAGGCGGCAGGTGGGAAAGGAGGAAGAGGAAAAGGAGGAGGAGCAGTGCAAACCCAAGACGCATCAGCGATGTTGCACAAGACCCTCCCTCCAAGTTCCTTCTTGAGGTCCATCCCTACAATAGTTGTTTCGTCAGTGCGGGAAGTGCC
This sequence comes from Prorocentrum cordatum, assembly GCA_963575745.1. Taxonomy (NCBI): domain Eukaryota; class Dinophyceae; order Prorocentrales; family Prorocentraceae; genus Prorocentrum; species Prorocentrum cordatum. Next base: position 53,271 of record CAUYUJ010005313.1, read on the forward strand.
CGACTGAAAAGCAACCGTCTGAGAGTCCCCAATCGCGCTAAGACACGAGTATTGGAAGTTCAACGTCGGATGTCAACGTTACGGTTGCGTCTTGGCAGTCCTAAATCGCGCCAGGGTGCCATTATTGTAATCCCATTACCTCGAGTCAACGTGGTTGTTGCTTTATGGCGATTCTAAATCGTACTAGAACACTAATCCTGGGATTTCATCTGTACGAGTCCTTGCAACACTTGCAAACGTGTAAAACGAATTCGCGCGGCGCTGAGGCGATAGCAACACATTCAAGGACCGCGGGCGGTTGGTTTCAGAACGTGGTTCTCGCCTCAGCGCCGCGAGCATTTGTCGTAAAACGTTGCAGCAGCTTCAACGATAGAGGGCGGGTGCTTTTCAAAATGCGTCTCTTGCTTGAGCGGCACGCACATTCGTCTTAGAAGTTAGCAACAGTTTCAAAGATGGAGGGCGGGTCCTTTCTTCAACATGTGATTCTCGCTTCAACGCCGCAGACATTCGTCTTCAACGTTCGCGACAGTTTCAACCATGGAGGGTGGGCCTTTTTCAATAGATGTATCTCGTCCCATCGCCGTGCATATTTGTCTTAGCAGATTGTAGCGGTTTCAAGCATGGAGGGCGGGTCCTTTTCAACATGTGGCAAATTTCAAGAGTCAAGCTTCAGGATCATAAATGGTGTGGACGCCTCAGGCGAAACACCCAGCCTGCCCTACCGACGCGTCTAGGGTCTAGGGGTGCGGGGACAGGATGGACGAGGAGGAGGATGAGGAGGAGGATGCGGAGGAGTAGGAGTAGGTGCAGTCCAATGGAGCGCAGCGCAGTAGTTGCAGAGCGGCTGGCGTCAGGCAGACGGTTTGATCTCCCCGAGCCTGGTCCGGCGCGATCTTTCTCAGGCCAGCCGTGGGGGCGCAGCTCGAGGCGCCAGTCCGATCCGATCGATCTTCTCTCGCAAGTTCAGGTCGACGCGCAGACCGACCGCCCGCTCGGGACTGCGTGCGGTGAGCGGGGGCAGCAGCTCCCCGCCGCCCCCCCCCCGTCGGCGGGGGGGCCAGCGGGTTCGACAACTTCAACCCAAGGATGGGCGATGCGACCGTCAGGTTCCTGGAAGACAGAGGCCGCTGGGACGGGGGGACCAGGGCTCGTTCCGATTCCTCCGATTCGATGCGATCCGATGTCGATGACTTCCGTTTTCGATTCGACTTCGGATTCCAATTTTGACACCAACTCCTTAATTGAGGCATGCTAGTTGGCATGGTGGCCTTCCGATTTCCGCCGATTCGACTTCTCCCGACTCGGCTGCCGATTTACAGCGATCCGATGCATTTCGGCCGCCGATCCGACTTGTTGATCCGATTCTGGGCTGTCCCGGGGGGACGGGGGCGTCGTCCACCGCGAGAATTGGACGGCAGGTTCGTGCCGTGTCGTCGCGGCGACGTTACCAGCGCGGGCATGCAAGGTTGAAGGCCGCCAGTGGCCCAGAATCTGCCAATGCACAGCGGTCCGTCGATGGAAACGACGCCAGTCTTTCAAGGTTGAACGGTCCAATCGGAGTCGTGCCCTAGGACCTCGAGGACCCCTGGAGGAGATGTGCATGTGGAGCCCCGCCCGCCCCCGCGGGCAGGTACCCAGGGACCCAGCAGCCGTGGACACGGATGTCTCTCGCGGCGGCGCAGGTCGTGCGGGCCAGCGGCTCCCGGGGGTGGGGGGCCCGCGGACCTGGTGGCCGCCGCCGGGCAGAGCTGCAGGGGACCCTTGCGGGGCCTCGGGGGCACCACAGCACAGCACACACACAGACATACACGCACGCACGCACGCACACACACACACAACCACACGCACACGCACACGCACGCACACACAACCGCACACGCACGCACACACGCACGCACACACGCACACACGCAAGCTCGCACACACGCACACACGCACACACATGCACACACGCACACACGCACACACGCACACACGCACGCACGCACGCACGCACGCACGCACGCACGCACGCACGCACGCACGCACACACACACACACACACACACACACACACACACACACACACACGCACACGCACACGCACACGCACACGCACACGCACACGCACACGCACACGCACACGCACACGCACACGCACACGCACACGCACACGCACACGCACACGCACACGCACACGCACACGCACACGCACACGCACACGCACACGCACACGCACACGCACACGCACACGCACACGCACATACACATACACACACGCACACACGCACACACGCACACACGCACACACGCACACACGCACACACGCACACACGCACACACGCACACACGCACACACACGCCGTACAGAGGCACCACCCTATGGACCTTCACCCGGCAGGTAGCATCAACACACCACCCACCACGCCTGGCCATGGCCGTCTTGGGCCTCAGGGACCATGTATAGACTTTCGTGGCTTCGGCCAGGAGGGGCGTATGCACTGTGCCAGGGCCCAGGATGGCCCTGCCCAGACGTGGTGGCGGAGCGCAGGAGCCGTGTGGGTATCCGAAGGCTTCCGCGGGAGTCCCTGGCGGCAGTCAGAAAGCTTTTGGAGGCCGTCAGAGGTTCTCTGGGTCTTGTCCAATGTTTCTGTGCTCGAGGATTTCGGAGGAGACGCTCTGAAAGTTCGAGTGGGGAATCGACTACAGAGTTGATGCAACCCAAAATTATTTTTTCTTGCCGAAACAGGGAGGAACGTTCGTTTTTAGATGCGTAGAACGAACCGTCTACGCTTTATTCATGGACCCGACGAGAAAATTAAGTTTGGGGTAAAGCAATTCTGTGGTCGGCCCCCTACTCGAAGAGTGGCGTTTCAGATGCCTGCAGGCCGTGAGAGGAACGGCTGTTTCCGCCTGCTGTGGAAGCACTTCGGCCTGGCCGGCGGCTCGTACTTCCGCACGGAGGCGATCCTGGACGCCTTCGACCCCGTCCACACAAAGCGCATCGATTGGAAAGGCATGTATCTCGAGGGGCTCGCGCCGTCCGCCGCGGCGTGGAACGCTCGTCCCTCCTCCTCCTCCTCCTCCTCCTCCTCCTCCTCCTCCTCCCTTGCTGCGAGGCCCACCGCGCGGTGGGGGGGCGGGCCCGCGTGCGAGGCCCGCGCTCGCCCGCGCGCGCTCGCCCACGCTCGAGGGAAACAGCGAGGAAGGCCGCCGCCGCAGCGCGTCCGCATCCGAGGCCGAGGAGTCGCGCTCCGGGCTGTGGTGCTCCAGCCTGCTTTAGCCGTGACCACCAGAAGAAGTACCGAAACTCAAGCGTTTTCACCTGTCGGGCCCTGGGAGACACTCGCCCGACACTCTTTCGACACTTTTCCAGGTGCTCGAAATTATTTCTGGGATGCGGTCCTTAAGTACGATGGGAGCAACATAACCCAAGGGAATACCCTTGCATCCTTGCCCCTTCTGCCCCTCCTTGGCCACGCTCGTTGGCCGCGCCCCGCTCGAAAATCTTCGACGTAGCCTTCCAAGGCCCTTGCGTCCTTATTGCCCACCCCTGTGATACGGCCGGCTGTAGATCCGTTCCAGAGCGTTCCGGAACGCTCTGAGAAGGCTGGGGCGCCCGAGACATCCTCCAGAGCCGCCGGATCTCCGAGCTTCCTGGCTTGTTGATCCGTTCCAGAGCGTTCTCGTCTGAGAAGGTCGCGGCGCCCCAGACATCCTCCAGAGCCGCTGGATCTCAGAGTTTCCCGAATCATTCTCCCCCGAATTGATCCTCGTCCTGGCTTCGTCTCAGAGGATCGGGTCAGGAGAGGTCGAGGAGACGCAAACATGGATTACAGTCGGCCTTGATTAGTAGGTCGACCTCGCCGGATCAAGAGTACCCTTATATCCAGTGACTCGCGACCCATGCCTTCTCGCATTCCTATGGCAATTTGGCCCTCGGAAGGGTCCTGTCCCATCAAGTCCGAGGATTAGCGACGGGTTCCGCTTCCAGCGACGGTAGGATAGAGAAGAGCGGGTTCTAGACGGCGCCGCATCCCCAGTGCCTCGGCGATGCGGCCCGATCTTCCAGCCCCATCTGCTTCGGCCCCATCTGCTCGGGACATGGCCGGCTTCGCAAATGGGAAGTTTCGAGCAAGGTTGGCAATGAGGGGGTGGCGCGAGGCCGCACCCGCCTTCAAAGGAGGTGGGGGGGGTCTGAGAAAGGCCGATGGGGGCTCTTTCTGTTTGGGGGAATATCCCCGAGGATGTATGAATGAAAGCAGCGCCCGTGGCCCCACCTCGCTGATGAGGTCATCTCTGTTCGGACGTTTACCTCCTTACAAATCCACGAGGAACTGCAACGTTGATTACTTGTGTACCTCTTGCAGTCCCTGTCCGTACATTTATATATGTATGCATGCGTGCATGCATGCGTGCACGCACGCACGCACGCATGGATGTATGCATGCATGCATGTATATATATATATATATATGCATGTATGTATATGAATGTGTGTATGCATGTAGGTATGTATGCATGCATGTATGTATTTATGTACGTACGTACGTACGTATGTATGTATGTATGTATGTGTGTGTATGTATGTATGTATGTATGTATGTATGTATGTATGTATACATGTATGTATGTATGTATGTATGGACGCACGTATGTATGTATGCATGTATGCATGTATGTATGTATGTGTGTATGTGTGTATGTATATATGTAGCAATGGATGTATGTATGTATGTGTGTATGTATGTATGGGTGTGAATGTATGCATGGATGTATGCATGCATGCATGTATGTATGCGTGTATATATATATGTGTATGTGCGTATGTATGTATGTATGTATGTATGCATGGTTGTATGTATGTATATACGTATGTATATATATATATATATATATATATATATATGTAGGTGCATTTATGTATGTATGTATGGATGGATGGATGGATGGATGTATGCATGTATGTATGTATGTATGTGTGTATGCGTGTATGTGTATATGTATGAATGTATGTATGTATGTGTGTATGTATGTATGTATGTATGTGTGTGAATGTATGTATTTATGTATGTATGTATGCATACATGCATATATGTATGTATGTATGTATGTGTATTTATATATAGATATATATACATACATATATGTATGAATGTATATGTGTATGTATGTATGTGTGTATGTATGTATGTATGTGTGGTTGTATGTATGTATATATGTATGTATATATATATGTGTATGTGCATGTATGTATGTATGTAGGTATGTGTGTATGTATGTATGTATGTATGCATGCATGTATGTATGTATGTATGTATGTATGTATGTATGTATGTATGTACGTGTGTATGGATGTATGTATGTCTGTATGCACGTATGTATGTATGTATGTTTGTTTGTATGTATGTAACGTATGTATGTAGATATGACTGCATACATGCCTGCATGCATGGTTGCATGTATGTATGTATGATTGTATGTACACGTGCGTATGTATTCTGTATGTGTGCATGCATGTATGTATGTGTGTATGTGCATGTGCATGTGCATGTGCATGTGCATGTGCATGGGCATGTGCATGCGTATGTATGTCTGGATGTATGCACGCATGCATGCATGCATGTATGGAGTTTTGTATGCATGTATGTATGATTGCGTGCATGTGTGCACGTGTGCAGGTATGTACGTATGTATACATGTGTATATGCATGCATGCATAAATGCATGTATGCATGTATGTATGTATGTATGTATGTATGTATGTACGTTTGTCGTTCTGGATGCATGTAACTATGTATGTATGCATGCGTGCATGCACGTACCGATGTACATATATAAGTATGTGTGCATGCATGTAGGTGTATGTATACATATTCCTCTTCCTATACTTTTACAAGCCCGGGCGGGGGGAAAACACGTCACCCTCCGAAGTCGCCTGGGAGGTTCCAAAATCGCCCCACAGCCATCCGAAAGGGCTTCCAGGCAGTCCAAGAGAGCCCCAAACCGGCACACCAGGGGCCCAAAATGGCCCTAAGAGAGCTCCATGGCGGCCCAAGATGGCCGCAAGACACCCTCCGAAGCATGCCAAATCGTGACCGGGGCGTTCAGGGAGACCGCGGTTAGAGGCAGGTTGGCCTTAGGAAGCCCCAGAGGCCCCCAGAACACGCCCAGGATGCCTCCAGAAGGCTTTAAGGAAGCTTGAGAACTTTGGCGAGGCTCCCAGAGGCTCTCCAAGGAGGAGCCTCTGCAAAAAGAGCTGAGGAGGATGGGGAGAATGCCCAGGGTATGGCGAGAATGAGGAAAAATAAACATAGATGAAGGACAACGAACAACATTATTATGACGGCGATGCCAGAATAGCAGCAAGGAGTTAGCGTTAAAGTGTCCGCTTGACCTTCCTGCCGTTTCCGCCTGCATAGCAATCTTCAAGGACCAAGGTGCATGGCGCGAAGCGCCACTGCAATCTTGTATATATATACATATATATATATACAAACATATATATACATATATATCGTAGTAGGCCGGGGAAGGGGCCAGAACTGCGCCCTTTGATTCGCATGGGGGACCGGGGGGACCTTGAGGGCTCCAAGAGTGTTCAGAAAGGGGCCCCGGACACCCCAGAGGCTCCCAAGCTGGCCCAAGATGCGCCCAAAGCGCCCCAGGTTGTCTGGAAGGTGGCTGAAGAGCGCACTGAGATGGCTTCCGGATGGGCCACCAGCGCTCGAAGACAGCCCAAGACTGCTCCTAGACGGCCACAAAGGCACTCAAGACGGTACAAGAGGCCACCGAGAAGGCCCTCCAAGGGCAAACATCAAGCATTTCCTGAGGAGAAACGTCTATTTCCTGGATGTTTGCTTTTCAGTCCTGACAGCGGCCCCGACGGCTCCAGGGGCTCCCAAAATGAGCCCCAGACGGCCCAAGAGGCCCCGAGGAGGGCCCCCAGACGGCCTGAAGAGAGCTTCACGCGGCACAGAAGAGCTACAAGACGGCCCAAAAGAGCCCCCAGGAAGCCCCAGGGGGCCACCAGATGATTCTTACACGGTCGGAGAGGGCCCCGGGAGGTCCCCAAGACGGACTGAGCTCCCCACGACGAGCCAAGAGGGACCCGGAACGGCCGAAGTGGGCTCCCAGAGGGTCCAAAAAAGGCCTACCAGGACTCCCTGGAAACGGTCCAGGAGGCCGCTGTGAAGGCTCCCTGGTGCAAAAACGAGCATTTCCCATGGAAAGCCGTACATTTCTATGATGTTCGCTTCTTATGTTCCATCGGCGGCCACGTCGGCCCCAAAGGCTCCCCATATCGGCGCCACACGATCCACGAGACCCCCAAGAGGGCTCCAAGACAGCCTCAAGAGAGCGTCAAGCAGCACAAGGGAGCTTCAAAACAGGCCGAGAGAGTCCCCAGGGGGCCCGAGGGAGCCACTGGAGGATCTTTACATGGTCGGAGAGGGCTCCATGAGGGCCCCACGACAGCTCAGCTACCCATGACATGCCAAGAGGGGCTTGGGACAGCCGAAATTGGCTCCCAGACAGGCCACAGAGGGCCCAAAAGGACCCCCCCACGACAGTCCAGGAGGCCGCTGAGAAGGCCCTCCAAAGGCACAAATCAAGAATTTCCTCTGGAACAACGTATATGGAGCTTCGCTTTTCAGTTCTACCAGCGGTCGCGACGGCCCAAGAGGTTACCAAAACTGGCCCCAGACGCCCCAAAGAGGTTCCAATATGGGCTGAAGAGAGCTTCAAGCGGCACAGAAGAGCTACAAGACGGCCCAAAAGAGCCCCCAGGAAGCCCCAGGGGGCCACCAGAGGATTCTTACACGGTCGGAGAGGGCCCCGGGAGGTCCCCAAGACGGGCTGAGCTCCCCACGACGAGCCAAGAGGGACCCGGAACGGCCGAAGTGGGCTCCCAGACGGGCCGACAAAGGCCCCAAAGGATTCCAAAGGAAGGCCCAGAGAGGCTCCAGAGACTGCCACAATGCTTCCAAAAAGACTCCCGGCACGCGTTGGCACTCCTGTATTGGGTGCGTTGCGAGATGAGAGGAAGAGGAGGAGGAGGAGGACAAGGAAGATGAGGAGGAGCGGTAGGAGGAGGAGGAGGAGGAGGAGGAGCAGGAGCAGGAGGAGGAGGAGGAGGAGGTGGGAGAGGAGGAGGAGAAGGAGGAGGAGGAGCAGGAGCAGGAGGAGGAGGAGGAGCAGGAGTAGGAGCAGGCGGAGCAGGAGGAGGAGGAGGAGGAGGGGAAGGAATATCAGGAGGACGAAGAGGGGTAAGAGGGGGACGAGGAGTAGGAACATGGTTCTTGTAATATTATTTTGTTCTCGGATTCTCTGGCTCGGGGAGGGATGCTGAGGACGAGGAGGCAAGGGGGGCGCAGGATGACGGGCTCTAGAGGAGGAAGGAGGTGAAGTAATTAGGTGAAGTAACACAAGGAAGGACACATCGAAGAGCGAGGAAGACAGGGAGGAGGAGAAGGAGGAGGAAGAGGAGGAGGAGGTGAAGCAACAGGGATCCCTTTCAGGGAGACGCCGACGATGAAAAGGATGAGTATAAGATGATGGGAAGAGGGAGAACGGAAAGAGGAGGAGGCGAAGGGGACCGCAGTGGACCGGGGATGATGACGGCGATGACGTTGATGATGATGACGATGACTATGCCGACGACGACGCCGACGACGACCAACCAGATGTTGATGATGCGGATGATGATGATGATGATGATGAAAAGTTCGATGACGGCGGTGGCGATGGTGATCACGATGTTGATGATAATGGTGAGACTGACGATTGTTGTGATGGTGATGGTGAAGGTGTCCATGACGATGAAGATGACGGGGATGAGGATGACAATGATGACGATGCTCATGACCCTAGCTAGAACTTGAACGCGTGCGAAGCGCGCGCGATGGTTATAGTGTATGTATGTATGTATGTATGTATGTATGTATGTATGTATGTATGTATGTATGTATTCATGCATGCATGCATGCATGCATGCATGCATACATGTATGTATGTATGTATGCATGTATGTATGTATGTATGTATGTATGTGTATGCACATGTGTATGTGTATATGTATGTATACATGCATGTATGTACGTAGGCATGCATGTAGGTATGTGTATACATATACATGTATGCATAGGTGTACGTATGTACATACGTACGTATGTATGTATGCATGCTTGTAGGCATGCATGTATGTAATGGCGTATGCATGGATGCATTTACACCTATATGTATGCACGGATGTATGTGTGTACGTACGCATGTATGTATGCATCTATCCATGCATGTATGTAGTTATGCCTGCATTCACGCATGTACGTACGGACGTGCGTACGTACGTATGTATGTATGTATGAACGTTGTTACGTGTGTACGTCTGTACGTGTGTACATATCTACGTATGTACGTACGTGCAATGAATGTATATATGCATGTATGTGTGTATGCGTGTATGTGTGTATGCATGCTTGTAGGTATGCATATGTGTATGTATGTATGTATGTATGAATGTATGTATGTATGACTGTATGTATGTATGTATGTATGTATGTATGTATGTATGTATGTGTGTGTGTGTATGTATGTATGTATGTATGTATGTATGTATGTATGTATGTATGTATGCGTACATAGCGATGCGGCGAAACTCGGCATCCTGGCTGGTGCTGCCTCCTGGTGCCTCTCTGCGCCTTTGTGTGTGTTCTGTCTGTCGCTTTTCTGCCTCGTGTCCTTCCCGCTTCCGCTTTCCTGCGTGCTCTCCCTGGCCTGCCCCCATTTATCCTGTGAGTGCACGGCCTCATATCGTCCTCCTCCTCCTCCCCCGCCTCCTCCTCCTCCTCCTCCTCCTCCTCCTCCTGCTCCTCCTCCTCCTCCTCCCCCCTCCTCCCCCTCCTCCTCCTCCTCCTCCTCCTCCTCCTCCTCCTCCTCCTCCTCTCCTCCTCCCCCTCCTCCCCCTCCTCCTCCTCCTCCTCCTCCTCCTCCTCCTCCTCCTCCTCCTCCTCCTCCTCCTCCTCCTCCTCTCCCCCCTCCTCCTCCCCTGCTGCTGCTGCTGCTGGCACCCAAAAAGCGCCCCGCGGAGCCAGGCCCTCGTTGGAGCTGCGATCGTCGTCCATGCGATTGCCATTTGCGCCAGCGCGCGCCGCTTGCGTTCAGCCGATCCGTGCTGCCCCATGGCGGAGCAGGAAGCAGAGAGTGGGTTGGTTTACTGTAGGTTCGGGTCGTGCCGACGCGGTTGTGACGGGCGTTCGGGGTTGAACGCCGCCGGTGGCCCAGAATTTGCCAATCTTAAGCAAGTTGGCAATCGGAAGGCCACCGATCGTTCCAGGTTGAATGGTCCATGCGGTGTAAAAACCCAACGTTGTGGTCGTCACGACACGAGCTTGCCGTACGTGATCACAATTGTCAGCCACTTGCGTTCCCAATTATATGATATGTCTGGGTAAGTGTGTTGTTGCTTGGGGAAGGGCTTGGAACTCTTCTCAGCGTGAAACCAAGTGCGAACTCGCACCCATAGCTCGTGGTACCTCGCTGGCACCTCGATTGGGCGGGAGTTCCAGGCCCTGCGGACTTGGCTCGCCCGACGGAGGCCAGAATGGTCCGTGGTCGGCTAGGTCCGTGGTCGGCAGCGCGCCCAGGGGGAAAGGAAGAGGGGGACGGGCCTCCCAAGAGGCCTTTGAGGAGCATTCTGAGCCCCCTCAGAAGCGCCGCCGCCTGCTGAGAAGGCCTGCCCCTTTTCACGCCCCCCCCCTGGGCCAGAGGCGGTGGCCCACAGCGCGCTCTCGCTACCGCGCGACGCCCTCCTCAGGGTGCAGGGCATCCAGCGAGGGGGCTCGTGCACTTGAGAAGGCATACCTGTGACCACGTCTCGGCTGCCCCGTCCTCGCCGCCTGCAGCCCCCACAGGGCTCAGAGGGCGGGGCCCGCGGGCGCGAACGAGGGGCGAAGAACTGTGAGCAGCGACTTCGCGATGCTCGTGGCGCTCGCGTACCGGGGCTGGTCGGTCTACCCGTGGCACGAGGCCCCACTGCGCCTTTGGGCCGATCAGCAGCGAGCGCACGGGCAGAGAGCTTAATGGGCCCTGTAAAAACGACCAGGCATGTTTCGTTCCCAGTTCCGTTTTGTAAGCTCAGTCGTCGGTTCCCATGTTGTTTTTGTCGCCGTTCTGTTTCTTTTCTGGTTACGGCTCCAATCCCGGAGCAGTTTTCGACTGTTTTTGTCAGCCGTTGCTGTTTTACCAAATTCCAGAAACAGTTTTTTGTCCATACGGTAAAAGATTGGCCTTGTTTTTTGTCCTTGGCCCACTATAGCAGAGAGGGCAGCGCCCACGAGCGAGGTAGATCTCGTTTTCGAAATTACCTGGCGAGAACGGGCGTGACCAGGAGTGAGGGGAGGGGGGAGGCGGGGGCCGGTCACGTCACGGTCCGCGCCAGCGCTTTCCGATAACGCCTTAACATGGACAATGCCAGCACAGCGCTGGCGCGAATCGTGATGCGACCAGGGGCCGGGGCAGGGTGGGGGCCTTACAGTCGACCCGCAGAGTAGGGATAGGCATCCCTCCCAAGGGTACCCTTGCATCCTTGCTTCCTGGGTCCATCCTTGGACACTGTCGCTGGCCGCGCCCCGCTCGACACGCCTCGAAATGGGCGTCCAAGGGCCCTGCATCCTTTCCGCGCATCCTTACTCTGCGGGTTGACTGTATACCGCGCAAGAGAAAGACGGGCGCGCGCAGAGAGTCCCGGCGCTGCTCCAGAGGCTCCGGGGTCGAGCTGCGCCCTCGGGAGGCGGGCCCCGCAGCAGGTGCGCCTCGGCGGACGGCCCGTCTGGGCAGGCGAGGGGCCTCGAGAAGAGCGGTCGCTGAGAGGATGCAATGCGGCACGATCGGAATGGGCACCCATCGGTCGTCGAAGGTACGTACTCAAGGGCTCCCTCGAGGGCGCGAAGTTATTCGCGCTTCGCGGTTCGGCTCCGACTCCTCCTCACCCTCCCTTTCTCCCCTGGGAGGCGGCGCGAGAGCGCGAAGTTATTCGCACTTCGCGCTTCGCGCAGCGCGAAGCGCGAAGTTGGGAGCCCTTGTTTAGCAGGCAAGGGGCCTCGAGAAGAGCGGTCGCTAAGATGATGCAATACGGCACGATCGGAATGGACACCCATCGGTCGTGGAAGGTACGTACCTATCGAGTCCCAGGTTCCAATCCGCTTTGGGCGCGTTCCTGCTTGGAGGATCTGGTGCTTCTTCCCGATGTTACTCTGCCTTCAGGGGGCGGGTGGAGGTCCAATCGACTTTCACCGCCTTCATCCTTCATATTTCTGCCTAGTTACTTCTTTTGACCGATGGACGCGGAAAGAATTGGGACAAAGGCAGTTTCTGTCCTCTTTGGAATGGAGTCGTTGTCGGCGTTGCTGCGGCCGGTGTCCACTTGAGACAGTATCGCCTGCTCGACAGTGGTCGCTGTCGGATTTGGGCGAAACTTGCTGTCGGACAGTATAGCCTTTTTTCCATACCCATGTCGGGCGTGGCAGACAAAAGGCGGTCCTCAGTCCGGACCCCCAGCGTCTTGACTTTTTTTCACAACGTGGACGCCAAATCGGGTGCTGTCAGAGGTGTCTCTGGCCCAAGGTGCCCCCCATGACTTCCAGCAAGGCCCCCACGGCCTCCCGAGCACCTCTCACGAGGCGCCCAGAGGACCCCAGGGGCTCCAGGATGGCGCGAAAAGCTGTTAGCACCCTGGGCCAGGAACACCCCGACCATCGGCGTCACCCGAACATACTAATACTGTGTGTGCGCCGCCCCTCCAGGGGCGACGCGCGCACAGAGAAATCTGGTGGCATATGCGTCATGGCCGTTACCTTCTGGCCACACCGTTGGGGAAACGATATACTACAAGATGGGTATACTACATGTTCGGGTCGGACGCGCGTCTCCAAGGCGGACATACAGTACTAGCATGTCCCTGTGCGTCCCACCTCTAGCAGCCCCCGACCAGGAGTCTCGACCTCTTCCCGGAACGGGCCTTTCTCCTCGGCAGTCTGACTCGGTCTCTTTGGAGCTCGGCGGTAGGACCACGCTCTCCGCGCGGCAGCGGCGGGCGGCGCGCAGTGGCCCTGGCCGGTTGGTGGTCGCAGAGTTCGCCACGGAGGGAACGGGTCTTGTCCGGGAAAGGACCCTGCAAAGTGTTTCTCAGTCTTCGAGATCAGACCTGCCAGGGCTCCAGAACAATGAAAAGCGAACGAGGAAGAGGTGCCAATATTACCACACCATTTCCCCGTTTTCGCCTTTGGGGGGCCCCAGGGATTCCCTCGTTGCCACGACTGGATTCGCCTCGACATTCTGGTCAGAACGCACCCCAAGGCGAGGTTCGGGGAGCAGCGGTATTGAGTTCTTTGTGGTTTCTCCAAGAGCCCCTGTGTCCAGGGATTCGCTTCCACTAGAACCCCATGTCTTCGCAAGTTCTGACTCGTCGGGACGAAACCCAGCACGCCGGCGGCAGAACCAGGGCCGACAGCTGCTTCCAAGCCTGCCCCCCTGTTTGACAGGCGCTGCTACCACTCCACTGCGCCATGGTGCAGTGCATTGCATCTGATGGGCCGATTTTCCACCACCACTACCATAGGTAGGACGAGGGAGAAGGGAAGAGGGGGAGGAGGGGGGGTCGTCCTCCTCCTCCTCCTCCTCCTCCTCCTCCTCCTCCTCCTCCTCCTCCTTCTCTTCCTCCTCCTCCTCCTCCTCCTCCTCCTCCTCCTCCTCCTCCCCCTCCTACCTATGGTAGTGCGAGTGGAGAATCGTCCCATCAGCATCACCTTGACCCGGTCTGTACGTGCGCTGCCTCGTCGTCGGGGGCCCGGCTGCCCCGCGACCCGTTGACAGATCGCTGCGCCCAGGTTCAGGAGGGCAAAAATCACACAGACACAATTGATCGCCGACTCCCAGGAAAATATGGAAAATATGGAAGTTGGAAGTGGGGGGAAGATGAAAACCCAGAACATATACAAACATATGGGGAATCTTGGGATGTGTGTCTATTTTTATATGTGTGGGTGCGTGTGTCCCAGCGCCCATTTGCTGGTCCCGCGGGCTCCCAGCGGCCAGCCCTGCGCTCGCGTGCGCTCTCCTCCTGTTGACTTGCGGGCCAGCGGAGCTTTTGTTGCCCCGCTGGTCGGCTGCGGCCCGGAGGCGGCGCAGAATTTCGACCAGCCGGACAAGGGCCTGCCCCGCGACGAAGAGGGCCGCAGGCAGTTCGGGATCAAGTGGCCAGCTTACAACATGGACGGGAGGGGGGGAGTTCAGATAGCACGTCACGGAAGGTTCCGCTCGTCTTGGATAGAAAGCATATCTCGACAATTCGCGCCAAATAGCCTTCAATAGCGTTAAGTATCGCCGAATAGCGCTCAGACAACGCCCAACAGCGACCACCAGCGCCCAAAAGCTTCACGTGAGGGAGATGCATTCTGTCCGCCTTCTCCTTCCCATCCTCTTCCATCCCGACCAACGTCCGCCTGAAATTCGCCCCTCAGAGGAGGGCGAGTGCCTTCAGGGGGGCCCCTCGTCGCCAAGACTGGGCGCGGCTCGGAAATTTGTGCGCTTGGACCCCAGAAGAGGTCCGGGGACCGATTCAGAGCTGCCGTCGTCTCAGCTTCAGTCTCTGGACCTCTGCCGGGGTCCATCCTTGCACCTTTTGTTTCGGCGTTCACAAATAGGTGGGTCCCGGGGGGCCAGCCTTCTGAGACGGCGGGGGGCTTCTCACAAGGCATGTAAACACTTGGGAACGATCCGAGGGGCAAGTCTCACAGGCACATGGCTCCAACATTGGTCGGCAAGTTCTATTAACTACTTCGTCTGTGCTTCATGCGTCATCGTTTCGGGCCTTCATTTCGACCCAGTTCGGTTGTGGATTCAGTTCGATTGGTGTTCAGTCTCAGTTTACGCTTTGACTTCCATTCATGCCACGGAAGCCCTTTTCAATCGTTGTGCCGCAGGATGTCTACGTATGCTTTGTTCGGTTATGTGATGCGACAGTTTGCCGCCCGTCGAAGTGTTGTTTTCCCCCTATCCTCAAGATGGGTTTCTTGTTATTCCTCATATCCAAAAGGATGGGGTGGCTCGTTATTCCTTGTATCCCAAGGATGGGGTTCTTGTTTATACTCCGACCGCGCCGAGGCGGCCCACTCACCTCCCTCCTCCGCCACTTCCTCACCCAGAGCCACACTCAGATGTTATGTGATGGTATGTTATGCTATGCCATGGCATGTCATGTTATGGTATGGTGTGTCATGTAATGCTATATCTTGTTAATGGTACGTAATGGTATGATAGTTATGTGATTCCCCATATCCAAAGGATGGGGTTATTGTTATTACTGTGGCCGCGTCGACTCCTTCAGGTCACCTCCTCCCCTCCTTCTCGTCCCCATCCCACTCAGAGTGTGATGATGAATGTTATGGATGTAAGTTATGTTATGTTATGGTATGTCATACCTGTTATGTTACGGTATGCTATGTATGGTTATGATTTGGTATGCTATGGCATGGCGCACCACATTATGTTATGTTATGTCATGGTGCGTGTTGCTGCGATTATGATTGTTATGATGATGATGGTGGTGATGATGATGTTGGTGACGATAATAATGAGGATGCTGATGATGGTAGTGATGATGATGAGGATGTTGATGATGATGGTGATGGTAATGATTATGGTGATGGTGATGGTGATGATGACGACGATGATGATGATGCTGATGCTGATGCTGATGCTGATGCTGATGCTGATGCTGATGCTGATGATGATGATGATGATGATGATGATGATGATGATGATGATGATGGCGGAGGAAATTCTGATGATTTCTCGAGCGAGGCGCGGATTTGAGCACCCCCAAGAGGGAGCCGCCAGGGGTATTGCACTCCTCCGTTCGCTCCAAAATGGCGGGGATGTCTCCAGCGGTTTGCCTGTATTGCTGCTCAGCATCCTCCGCTTTCGGAGCAGATGTGAAGGATGTCTCGAGCGAGGCGCTCATGTTCGCTCCCCGGGGGGGGGGGGGGGGGGGGGGGCGCCATGGGGGTATTGCACTCCTCCGTTCGCGCCAAACTGGCGGGGATGTCCCGAGCGGTTTGCTTGCTTTTGCTTTGGTGCTCAGCATCCTCCGCTTTCGGAGCAGATTAGGAGGATGTCTCGAACGAGGCACTCATTTCCGCCCCAAGGAAGGCCAGATCTTGAGGATGTTTCGAGCGGTTTGCCTGCTTTGGTGGCCAGTCTCGAGGGCACGGATCCCCCCCAGGATGCCACAGAAGGCTCCAGCAGGTTCCAGGAAGCAACAGGAGGCAACAGGGGGTCCCAGGAGGCCCCAGGAGGCCACAGGAGGCCACTTGAGGCCACAGAAAGCGCCAAGAGGCACCAGGAGGCCCGGGAAGGCCCGAGGAGACCCCAAGAGACCCCAGAAGCAGGAGGCCTCAGAAGGCCGCAGATCCAATCCCCAGTGCTTTTACGTATGTTCCTATAGATTGGGCCTCTCCTGGGGCAGGAATACTTCGGGTGTTACATATGTTTCTACCATTTGTTCTTCTCATGTGTGTCCAATCCTAAGTGTTGTACGTTGTTCCTATAGACCGGGCCTCCCTTGGGGCACGAATCCTTGGTGCTTGACGTGTGTTCCTATCGATTGCCCCTCTCCTGTGGCTCCAATCATAAGTGTTTTACGTATGTTCCTATAGATGGGGCCTCTCCTTGGGCACGAACCCCTTCCAGGAGGCCCCAGGAGGCTTCAGGAGACCACAGGAATCCCCAAGAGGCTCCAGAAGGCTCTAAGAGGCTCCAGGAGGCCCCAGGAAGCCCCAGCAGGCCACAGGAGGCCCGAGGAGGCCCCAGGCTCACGCGCATAGATTCACTCGTACGACTAAGACTCATTCACACTCCCACTCATTCACAGTTTCTTTCACTCCCAGTCTATCAATACTCAAGCCCGTTCATATTCGTAGTCTCTTGCGCGTCGACACTCACGGCGGAAAGGACCATGCAAATAGATGTACATATGGAGAGCTCCACGCAGTGAATCTTTGATTTTGGAGCATAGCCAGAATGGTTTCTCGCGGGGTCGATTGCATTGGTTGGACTGGGACTTGATTGGGTTGGTCGCATCCGTTTGGCTGAAGTATTAATTTCGGCCCAACGCGCAACCTATGGCGTAACCGATGGCAGGCCGTTGCATCTCGATTGCTGAGCGCGCAACTCGCGCCAGAGCCAGCAGCAGGCCATTGTATCATTGGCTGCTGGGTGGGCAACGTACGGCACAACCAATAGCAGGACGTGTTTTCCAGGCGGCCGATTGCGCAATTGATAGTGTAAGTCGCAGCAGGCCGTTTGGTCTGAATTGGTTCGTCCTTTGCCGATGGCCATCCCAGACGGACCGGCTTGGGAATAGATGGGGTCATTGGGGTCACCTTGTCGTTTCGTTGGAGATTTGTTGGGCCGTCTAGGGGGGTCATAGGGGGCATCTTCAGGCTCTCGGAGGTCGGGCAATCTCGGGGCTATCTAGGGGGCTCTGGGGGCCAACGCAAGGCCACTAGGTGCATCCTGGGCCGACTTGGGCTGTTCTTCGGCCACCGTGGGCGGTGCTGATGGCGCCCTGGGGTCTCCCGTTGCTTCGGGAGCGCGCACCCGTCGTAATTGATCGAGCTGCCTGTGGCAAGTCTCGCCACCGTGGTGGCCCAGCGTTCGGGATGGCGACTGCTCAAGGGGGCATGGGATGCCGTCACGTGTGGCACCTCTTGGCTCCAGGCTTAGGACATCCGTCTTGAGGGTAATGGGAATGAGAGTGATGATGCGGATGGGGCTGATGATGATGATGATGATGATGATCATGATACTGATGATGATGCTGCTGATGATGATGATCATGATGATGATGATGATCATGATCAGGATTATGATAATGATCATGAGTCTGAACATGATCATGATGGTGATGGCAATGGCGATGGCGATAGCAATGGTCGTGGTGACGGTGGTCGTGATGCTGTTGGTGGTGGTGATGGTGATGATGATTTGATGATCATGTTCTTGTTGTTGTTGTTGCTGATGATGATGATGACGATAACGACGACGAGGGCGACGACGACGACCACGACCACGACCACAACCACGACCGCGACCACGACGGCGACGACGACGACGATGATGATGTTGATGGTGATGCTGATGATGGTGATGGTGGTGGTAGGTGGTGGTGATGGTCATGATGATGATGAAGAAGATGGGGATGATGTTCAATATTGTGATGGTGATGATGTTGATGATCATGATGAGACTGAACATTATCATGATGTTGAGGATGCTGATAGTGATGATGACGAGACTGATGAATATGATGATGACGATGCTGATAATGATGATGATGCTGATGATGATGATGATGATGATGATGATGATGCTGCTGCTGATGATGATGATAATGAGGTTGATGATAATGTTTCTGACGATGGTGATGCGGATGATGAGGATGATGATTTCGATGATGTTGATGTTGTCGTTGAACTCCCACTATTGAAAAATAAATATTGTTGATCCTAGTATTGTTGATCCCTCCTCTCCAGTGACCATTGTGTTTTTTCAATTGAAGTGTTCCCCCGGGGCTCGCACCCTGTTTTGTATTTTGGAAAGCCACTCGGCTCAAGTTGGGTTGTGCCCCCGGGCTACAACAACAACAACAACAACTCCCGCTTGATACCTCCTTACCATTTAGCCAGGACCCCCGCTCCAGCCTGAGGCTTCTTCGCATTTACTCAGGAATCGCGCTCTCGCTTGGGGCTTCCTTGCACTTATTCATGAATCGCTCTCTCGGCGGTTTGGAGTCGCGCTCCCACGGGAGACTTGCTTGCATCTTACTCAAGAATCGCACTCTTCGTTGGAATTCCTTGCACATTACTCAAGCGCTGCGCTCCCAACACTCAGGTACCCATTAGTCGCGCTCACGCTTAGGACCCCCTCACAGATTTACTTAGGAATAGGGATCTCGCCGCCCTTCGTGGCCCCGTTGCAGCCTTTCGTGGCCCCCTCGCTGCCCTTAGTGGCCCCATATGTGCATGCCATACGTGGCCCCCGCGCTGCCCTTCGTGGCCCCGCTGCAGCCCGTCGTGGTCCCCTCGCTGCCCTTCGTGGCCTCGTTGCAGGTTGCGCCCCGTCGTGGCCCCGTTGCAGCCCTTCGTGGCCCCGTTGCAGCCCTTCGTGGCCCCCCCGCTGCCCTTCGTGGCCCCGTTGCAGCCATTCGTGGCTCCCTCGCTGCCCTTCGTGGCTCCCTCGCTGCCCTTCGTGGCCCCGTTGCTGCCCTTCGCGGCCTGTTGCAGCCCTTCGTGGCCCCCTCGCTGCCCTGAGTGGCCCCGTTGCAGCCTTTCGTGGCCCCCTCGCTGCCGTGGCCCCTCCCTGCTTTTCGTGGCCTCGTTGCAGCCCTTCGTGGCCCACTCGCTGCCCTTCGTGGCCCCATATTTGCATGCCCTACGTGGCCCCCGCCCATTCGCGCCCGTCGCGACCCCATATGCATGCGTGTCGTGGCCCCGCGGTCGCCTTTCGTGGCCCCCTCGTTGCCCTTCGTGGCCCCGCTGCAGTCCTTCGTGGCCCCCTCGCTGCCCTTCGTGGCCCCGTTGCAGCTCTTCGTGGCCCCTCGCTACCCTTCGTGGCCCCGTTGCACCCCTTCGTGGCCCCCGCTGTGCCCTTCGTGGCCCCGTTGCACCCCTTCGTGGCCACGTCGCTGCCCTTTGTGGCCTCGTTTCAGCCCTTCGTTGCCCACTCGCTGCCCTTCGTGGTCCCATATATGCATGCCCTTCGAGGCCCCCGCTTGTTTGCGCCCGTCGTGGCCTCATATGCATGCCCTTCGTGGCCCCGCTGTCGCCCTTCGTGGCTCCCTCGCTGCCCTTCCTGGCCCCGTTGCCGCCCTCAGTGGCCCCGTCCTTGCCCGTTGCAGCCCAATATACGTGTGCCATCCGTGGTCCCCTCGTTCGCGCTCGTCGGGGCCTCATGTGCATGCCCTTCGTGGTTCCGCTGTCGCCCTTTGTGGCCCCCTCGCTGTCCTACGCGGCCCCGTTGCTACTCTCAGTGGCCCCGTCGTTGCCCACTGTGGCCCGCATTATCTGCCTTTCGTGGCCCCCCATCTCGTTTGCGCCTCTCGTTCGCGGCCCATACGCATGCCCTTCGTGGCCCCGCTGTCGCCCTCCGCGGCCCCATTACTGCCCTTCGTGACCCCGCTGTCGCTCTTGCTATCGCTTTCGCTCGTCGTCGCCGTATCCGTCGTCGTCGTCGTCGTCGGTCCCCTGTCCGTCCCTCTTGGGGTCGGGTTGCCGCCGATGAGCGCTGCCGCTGGCCAGGCCGACGGTGCGCGGCCGCCCCGCCGCTTGCCAGGGCCTGGCGTGCAGGGAAGAAAGATATACCCCCCAAAAAGGGCACGATCGAAGACGAAGGGGGCGGGCATCGAGGGTTTGGGAATACACGTTGACTGACACTCGATCAGATCAGGGCGAACAGTCTTAACATGATTGTTGTTGTTGTTGATCTTGTTGGGCTCTCACTTCTGAAAAATAATTATTGCTGATCCCCCCCTCACCGGTGCATGCTGTTTTTTCTCAATCAAAGTGTGCCCCTCGAGGCTCGCACCCTGTGTTTTTGGCAGGGAACGTCTTCCTGCTCAATCAAACTGGGCCCCTGACCCACCGGATTACAACAACAATGGCTCCCGCTGGAGACTTCTTTCAAATTTACTCAGGACCCCCGCTCTTGAGACTTTCTCAAAATTTACTCAGGATCGGTGTTCCCGCCAGTGACCTCCTCGCAATTTAGTCAGGACCCCCGCTCCCATCTGAGACTTCTTCACAATCAATGTACTCAGGAACGGCGCTCGCGTTTGAGATTTCCTCGCAATTCAGTCAAGACTTCCTGCGCAATGCAATCAAGACCCCCGCTCCCGCCAGAGAACCTCTCACATTTTATTCAGGAATTGCGCTTTCGCTTGTGACTTCCATGCAATTGATTCAGAAATCGCGCTTTCGACACTCAGGAAAGACGCTGCGCCAAGGACGCCGTTACAATTTACTTAGTAATCGCGCTCTCGCCATATTCAGGCATCCCGCTTGAATGTCCCACCCGCCCGACCCGCCCGTCAGGGGATCGCCCGCCCGTCGTGGGCTCCTGCCCGAGACTTCTTTCAGGAACGGCGCTTTCGCCTAGGACTTCCTGGAACGTTTACGCTCTTACATTCCTGCTCCTCCTCCCTCTCCCTCCTCCCTCCTCCCTTCTCTCCTCCCATTTCTCTCCCTCCTTTCTTCCCTCATCATTTATGCCTCTCTGCCCTATCCCCTCTCCGTCCTCTCCTTCCTCCCTTCTCCCTCCCCTTTCCTGCCTCCTCCCTCTTTCTCTCTCTCTCTCTCTCCCTCTTTCTCTCTCCCTCCTTCTCTCTCTCTCTCTCCCCTCTCTCTCTCTTTTTTCTCTACCTCTCTGATGTGTTTTTTTTGTTTTCCTCTGGTGTTATGTTACATTTTGTTATTTTCTCTTCTCTCTCTCTCTCTGCCTCTAATCAACCGCCCCCTCTTCGCTTCTTCTCTCCTGGCGTTTTCCCTCGTCCTTCGTTCCTCCCCCTCCCTTCCTCCCACTCTCCCTCGTTTCCCCTTCTTCTTCTCGCAGGGCCCGTGCTAATTCCAATGGCGGGTACACGTCCACGAAGGATTGTCCGCCCGTTCAGGTTCGCCCGCCTGTCTAAGCCCGCCGCCCCCCGCAAAGAGAAACAATCCCTCCAAAGGAGGTGTGGTGGAAGACAGAAAGGCGGGCATCGAGGGTGTGGGGAAATCGTTTTGAATGACACACGGGCAAGTAAGAGCGAACAGTCTTATAATCTTTGTTGTTGTTGATGTTGATGTCGATGTTGTTGTGAGCGCGCCAGTGGGTGCTCCGGTACTTGAAAAGGGTGTGCGCGTGCGTATTTACAGAACCTTCCCCACCTCAAAAGGGAGCTGAGATTTCCGGACCACCACCACCCTCCTTTCTTTAGGGGGGGTCGGAATCCCCCCTCCTGGAAAGGAGGGGCGAGGGGTTTTGGACCCCCGCCCCCCCCCCTTTGCGTTGGAAAAGAAGGGGGGGGGGGGGGGGACGATTTCGGACCACCCTCTTCCTCTGGGCAGGACAGGGGGTCGGGGAGAGGGCCCCTCCCGCAAGAGGGGGGGGGTCTGGCTTCCGGATCTTTCGATCCCCTGATTTCCGGACATTTTAATTCTTCCCCAAGGTGGCCTCACGAAGCCTTTTCAGAGGAGGGGGGAGGAGGAGGAGGAGGAGGAGGAAAAGGAGGAGGAAAAGGGGGAGTAGTGAGGGAGACGCGGACAATGGCCAGTAGTGACTAAGACTAATCATCAGAGAGTAGTGAGTCGTGTTGAATAGTAAATTGTTACTAGGGAATACGGAGTTGGGGGTAACGAGGAGTGGCTACTGAATGGTGAGTAGTGACGAATAGGGAATAGTGAGTAGTTGAGAGTTGTTAGTAGTTGGTAGTAGTGGACACTGAGTAGTGAATATTGAGCAGTGAGTAGTGAGCAGAGATCAATGAGCAATGGGTGGTGAGTAGTAGGTGGTGGCTAGGGAATAGTAAGTAGACGGTAGGGAGTAGTGAGCAGTGAATAGTGTCAGGTGAGGTTTGAGTAGTGAGTAGAGCGCATTGAATAGTGAGTAGTGAGTACAGAGTAGTGACTAGTGCGTACCGACTAGTGAGTAGTGAGTAGTGAATCGTGCGTGGTGGGTCGTGAGTACTCAGTAGTGTGTGGTGAGTTATGAATAGTGAGTCGGGAGTAGGAACAAATGAGCCGGAAGTAATGGTTAGCTAATACGGATGAATGAGTAGTGATTAGTGAATTGCAGGCAGTGAGTATCGAGAAGGCAATAAGGACTAGTGAATCGTGAGTAGTGAGTTATGGGCAGGGAGCACTGAGTAGTGAGCAGTGTGCACCGAGTAGTGAGCAGGGAGGAGTGACTAGCGAGTGGTGAGTAGTAGAGGGTAGGGGGAAGTGAATGCCGAGTAGTTAGTAGCGAGTAGAGAGTCGGGAGTTGTGCGCAGTATTGCTCAGTGGGTAGTGAATAGAGGGGAGTAAGTAGTGAGTAGCGAGAGGATCTCAGTGAGTAGTGAATGGTGGGTAGTGGTTATTGGGTAGTGGGTAATGGGTGGTGCGTGGTGTGTAGTAAGTAACCAATAGTGAGTAGTGAGTACAGAATGGTGAGTAGCGAGTCGTGGGTAGTGAGTAGTGGGTAGTGGGTAATGGGTAGTGAATGGTGAGTGGTGGGTAGTAGGAGGACGGAGTAGTGAGTAGTGTGTAGTGAATAGTTAATAGTGAGTGTTGAGTCGTGAGTTGTGAGTGGTGAGTTTCGAGTAGTAAGTAGTGAGTTGTGAGTAGAGAGTAGTGAGTAGTGAGTCTGGAGCAGCGAGTATTTGAGGAGTGAGTTGCGAGTAGTGAATAGTGAGTCGTGAATAGTGAGCAGTGAGAAGCGAATAGCAAGTAGGGGGTACTCACTCGTGAGTAATGAGTAGTTCTTAGTGAGTACTGGGTAGTGAGCAGTGAGTGGTAAGTAGTGAGAAGTATGAAGTGATCGGGATAAGATTAGGGTTAGGGGTCAGGGTAGGGCTTAAGGAGATGGGTTCAGGGCGGTAAAGGTCGGGTCCTTGTGGAGCCAGTGGGCGGCGCGGCGACAGGGGGGGAAGCAGGGGAGGGTCCGAATTTTGAGTCCAAAGGGACGGGAGGGGGGGGTCCGGCCCCTCCCTTTCAAAAGGGGGAGGTCGCCTACGACGGACCGCGAAGGGGGGGGGGTCCCCGACGACGGACCGGGGAAAGGGGGGGGGTCCCCGACGACGGACCGGGGAAAAGGGGGGGGTCCGACCCTCCCCCTTCCCTTGGGGCATCCAGCGGCGCGCCCTCGTTTTTGCTGTTGTTGGTGATGATGATGATGATGGTGATGATGGTTCTGATGATGCTGATTCGGATGATGGTGGTAGTAGGGTGAGGAGGAGGTGGAGGAGGAGGAGGAGGAGGAGGACGTGGAAGAGGATGAGGAGGAGGACGAGTAGGAAACAAGCCGTCACACGTGACAAGTTTCGTCTGCATTATTTGAGGAGCTCGCATGGAGCTCGATTGGACCGTCCTTGAGGCCGCCTTGGCCTCCTGTGAGGCAGTCTTGGGGGTTCCTTGGGGCCCTCTTGGGCCGTCTTGGGTCCTGACGCCGTCGTGGGGCTCTTCGGCCGTCTTGAGGCCCACGGCGGCCGCATGGTGGGTGTCTGGCGGCAGTCGTGGGGCCGCTTTGAATGCCTCCTGGGCCATCGTGGGTCCTCTTGGGCCACCTACGGGCCCTCGTGAGCAGTATTGGGGCCATCGTGGAGACCTCTCAAGCCGTCTTGGGCTGATTGAGACCCGAAAAGGCGAGGTCCCGAACATCATTAGGCACCAAAGGGAAATCAATGATGTTGGCTTCTTCGGACCCTGGTGGAGGTCATCTTGTTGCCCTTACGGCCCTCTTGGGGGCATCTTGGTCGCCTTGGGGCATCTTGAGCGTCCTTGAGGCCATATTCGGCCGCCTTTGGGCCATCGTGAGCAGTGGGCCATCTTGTTGGTGGCCTCGGTAGTGCGGGTCCATCGCTTTTGGTTCGGGATCGCGTCCTCGGAAGTAGGGGTGTGCACGCCACCAGATGCGAGTAGAGGGGGGTCCCTCAGTAGAGCACAGACCCTACCAGGCAACACTTGGCATTCGACCACGCCTCAAAGCGCCAGAGGGCACTGCGGAACACAGATAACCTCGGGAGCACAATGCCATGTACTTGACAGAATAATCGTGGCTTCATGAGCGCATTGTCGTTGTAATTCGCAGAGGGTAGTAGCCTCGGGGGAACGCATCTGTCGAAATGTTCGAAGGCTTGTGGCCTCGGGAGCCCGCACCTGGTGCACGTTCCAATGTTAGGGTGCCCAGAGATTGCGCGTCTGCACTCCGATGTACTACGCAGTGTGGCCCCAGGAGCGCGCATGCGTTGTTCTTCACGGAAGACTATGACCTCGCGAGCCCGTGTGTATCGTCATTTGCAAATGATTGTGGCCTCGGGGGCGCGGATGATTGCAATTTCCAGGTAACTGTAGCCTCGGGAACCCGCATCTGTAGTAATTCCGAGGACGTGGATTCGGAGAGGGCGAAAATGACACTTCTGAGCCGAGGGGGCTCGCGCGTTCTACAACCTTCAACCTCGAAGCGAGGAGCCGTATTTGTAGAATCTTAGATTATGGAACAGAGGAACAGGCCTGGAATCTGAAGCGAGTGAGTGCCCAATCACTCCCCACGAATCGCTTCATTGCAGCAGTGACATCTGAGCCTACCAGGTGCTCACACCTGGCCTTTCCAGCCCGATGGCCGCTACAACGGGGGCTGGCGGATTGTCGGCCGCCCAGTGCGCAATTTATGGCGCAACCAATTGCAGGCTGTCATGTTCAACGAATCGCAGGCGTTGCATTGTCGACCGCCGGCCGCGCAACCTACATGAGGCCGTGTTATGTTTGGCCGCCGAGTGCGCAATTCATGGTGCGTAGGCTGTTGCGCAACCAATAGCAGGCTGTTTTATTGTCGACCGCCGAGTGCGCAAATAATGGCGGAACCAGTAGCAAGCCGTTTTGCCATCGTCCGCCGAGCTCGCAACCCATTGGGCATTCAGGTGAAGGATGTTTGATTTCCGACCGCCGAGAGTGCATTGCTCATATTAGAGCAGCGGCCGAGTGCGCAACTTGTGGCGCAACTATTGCGGGCAGTTTTGTTATCAACCGTCTAATGCGACATGTCAGGCTCAACAGTCGGCAGGCCGTCTTGGTATGTACCACTGGGTCCGCACCCATGCCCCAGCCATTTGCAGCTTGTGTTCTGTTTCGGCTGCCCAGTGTGCAACTTGTGGCGCAATTCGTTGCGAAACCTGAAGATGGTGCAAGCCATGGATGGCGCAGCCCATGGCGCGACCCAGGGATCACGAAACCCGTGGCCCGACACACGGATGGCGCACCCAATGGATGTCGCAGTGTATGGATCGCGCAGCCCACGGCGCAACCCATGGCGCAGTTCGCGGACGGCGCAACCTTCTGGCGCCACCCGTGAAGGGGAGAACGGCGCAACCCGTGGATCGCGCAGCCCATGGCGCATCCCATGAGCGCCATAATTTTGATGAAGCCACAACACTGGGCGATGCTCATGGATCGCGCCACCTACGGCGCGCCGCGTGGGTGGCACAGACACAGACACAGACACAGACACCGGCACTCACAAACACAGACACAGACACACACACACATACACACACATACATTCACGGCGGTTCCTGAAGGGCTACGCCCGATGTCTGTTCGCCGTTTGGATTGGCGGCTAGGCCCAAGCGGCCAGTTGCTCAGTGATTAATTTCAAGCGATTGCTTCCGGCCCAATTTTGGTGTTCCATTGTCTGCCCGATATGTGTTCAGTCCAGTGTTAAATTCTGTCTGGGTCGAATGGGCAGGAATCGGCTTTCGAGCACGACCACAAGGAGCACTACCACGACCGGGTGCTTTCAGAGGAAATGGCGTTGATCTCACACATCAGACAGCCGATTGTGACTTGCGAAGGTTGCATGTGGTGCCCAGGGAAGGTAATACGACAACCTTCACCTGTCACCATCCCCATGTCGTTGCGGTGTATGATCCTTTCCCTTCTCTCCGCTTCTCTCTGCGGTTGTTGATTATTTGGTCCTTCCCCTCTCTCGCTTTAGTCATCTTGCCTTCCCTGAGCGTGAGCAGTGGCCTCGAGCAGGCCGACGTGGTTGAACGTTGCCAAGATTTGCCGATGCTGCTTGGGCATGCGGGCAGTTGCCTTTGGGAACCGACCGTATGCTTGTGAAGCTTGGATGCATGTGTCAATTTCGGAGGGCTATTACATCAGGAACTCGGTTCTACGGGGCATTTCGCTTCGTGGACTGGGCCCCCGTGGCTTGAGGCGCTGTCCATGGGACAAACGGGTCGACGAATCCCGTCGTTCCCCCAAGGTATAGAAGTCTCGGGCTGGAGTACGAGCAGCTCGAGCAAGATGGTCAGCACTCTGTCATTTGTGCGGCGTACGCCATCCGCTAAGCCCGCCATACCCTCTGACTAACAGGTTTGCCTTGCCATCTTAAAGCCTCACCGCTGCCATGCCAGTGCAATGATGCATTTCTATGCGCTATGCCTGTATTCATGCTCTCTCCTGTCTTCTTGCTGTCTTCACCCTGCGCTCTGCTCCTGCTACCCCTCATACATCTCTTCCACTTTCTCGTCCATGCCCCTTCGCTCCGTCTCTTCCATCCTCGTTCTTCCCCTCTCTCATCCCTCTTTCCTCCTCTGTCTCCTCATTTCTCTTTCCTCCCTCCTCCTCTCGTGCATCTTTTCCGAACGTAAAGCTTGTCTTCTTGCGCGTCCTCTTGTCTCTTCCTTTTTTTGACACAGAAAAGGTAGGTTGCATTTGGGCTGCTGGGAGGACGCCCTTTTGTCGCGCCTAAGCTGGCGATGGATGCGTCCTGCTGTGGAGCAGGTCCCCCTTGCAACTCCAAGGGTGGCGATCTGGCCTGCTTAGAAGCAGATCCCCCCCCCAGTCACCTGTAGGGTCGGTGGCGACATAGGATGCCGTGGTGCTCGTCCCCACTCGTTTCCTGTCGTCATCCACACAAGGTGCCGACATCCAGGTCCAGGAACCAGTCCAGCGCCAATGCCGGCGGTCCCGCCTGCAGGCCAGCCAGAGTACAGACTTTTTGGACGCAGTTTGGCGAGATGTTGTCAGTCTTGCAGAGTCAAGTCGTTTCGAGCAGAGAGCCAACAACCGTCCTTCGACAGGCTCCAAGTTCAGAAATTCGTTACGCTTCGCGTATTCCTCCCTGCCCATTCAGAAACATTGCATATCAGAGCTGACGGGAAAAAGGGACCAAGCGACACATACAGTGAAACAGAGCGAGCAGCCAGGATGAACACAGAGATCTCTGGAGGGCGAGGAGAGGAGGAGGAGGAGGAGGAGGAGGAAGAGGAGGAGCAGGAGGAGGAGGAGGAGGAGGAGGATCGCCTCTTGGGGCCCTCGTGGGACGCTTCTGGGGCGCTCTTGGGCGCTCTCGGGGCCGTCGTGTAGCCGTGTGGAGGCGTCTTGGACCCCTCTTGGGGCATTCTTGGGAGCCCTGGAGGGCCATCGATCACAAAGGGGGGATCCTCGATTTGCCTCCCCCCTCTGGGGCTATCAAAGTCGAGTCTTGGGGCCCTCTGAGGGCGCTCTTGAGGCCGTCTTGTGCCTCTTGGGCAGTCTTGGGGCTCTCTTTGGGGCTTCTGAGGCCGTCTTGGGGCGCCATTTGGGCCTTCTTCGGACGTGCTAGAGCGTCGGAAGCTCGGAGTCGTGGAGAACCCTCGAAACATTAAACAAATAGGGAACATCAGTGATGCTGGCCTCTCGTGGCCCTCTTGGGCAAACGCTCGGAGGCCTCTTGGGTTGTTTGGGGAGTTGTTTTTGCCGACGGGAGGCCATCTTGGGGCGTCTTGGGCCGAGTTGTTCGGCGATTGTGGGCCCTCTCGGCACCGTCGATCTTGGGGACCCTCGGGGCCCGTCTTGGGGCCCTCGTAGGGCCGGGGGGGCACGCCGGGCCCCCTGGGAGAATTCTCCGGATCAGGCAAATGACTTGAGCTGGGGACACTCCAATTCGCTCTTCAAGGGCACGATGGCGGATTGTGTAGCATGGATGTATGCATGTATGTATGCATGTATGTATGTATGTATGTATGTATGTATGTATGTATGTACGTACACACATATACATAGTGTACCGGTGTGTGTGTCTATGTATACACGCCAGTGGCATGTGGGTGCCCAGGCTTCTACAAACGCATGTGCAGGATGTCTTTGTGTGGTGTATAAGGTCAATGGTGCGTGTGTTGTGAGGTTGTGCATTGTGTGCGTGTCGTGTGTTATGTATGAGATATGTGTAGGTCACGTACACTATGAGTGTTGTGTGTGCTAGGTGTGTGTTGCGTGTGTGTTGTGTGTGTTGTTTGTGTTGGAAGTGTCGTGTGTGATGTGTGTTTGTGTGTGGTGTGTATGTGTGTATGTGTGCGAATGCGTGTGTGATTGTTCTGTGAGCTGTAGGTGTTGTGTGTGTTTGGTGTGTGTGTGTGTTGTGTGTGCGTTTTCTGTGGTGTGCGTTATGTGTGCATTATGTGTGTGTGTGTTGTGCGTCTGGGGTTGGTGTTGAGAGGATGTCCAGGAGGAACATGCTGTTTTATCCCATGATCGCGTTAACGAAAGGACCAGTTTTTTGACGATATCTCCAGCGAGCTACAGTTTTAAACAG
This sequence comes from Prorocentrum cordatum, assembly GCA_963575745.1. Classification (NCBI taxonomy): domain Eukaryota; class Dinophyceae; order Prorocentrales; family Prorocentraceae; genus Prorocentrum; species Prorocentrum cordatum. The sequence goes on from CAUYUJ010005313.1 coordinate 82,614, forward strand.
TTTGCTGCCCTCGCCTCTGGTTGAGTGGGCGCGCCAGCATTGGGCCAGCAGCCAAGACGCTGCCGGTGCGGCGGGCGAGACCCGCAAGGGCCCCAAGAGGGCCCCGAGGAAGCCCCAGAGAGCCCCGCGACGGCCCAAGATAACCCCAAGAGAGCCCCGAGACGGCCCACGACAGCCCCGACAGGCTTTCAAGAAAGCTCCAAGACAACCCTAAGAAGCCGCCAGCAAAGCCCCACGACGGCCACCGCCCCCCGAGACAGCCCACAAAGGGCCCCAAAACGGTCCAACAGGGCCCCGCGACTGTCCAGGACGGGTTCAAACAGAATCCAGAAACGCCCACTAACAGGGACTCGCCTCCCGCTCCATTCGTTCTTCGCCCTCCTGAACTCGCGACTGTTCCAGAAGCGGGGACCCCAAGGGGTCGACGGACTCGGGCCTATTAGTTGGATCCCAACACTAGCGATAGACTCAATTGTTCACATAAGGCTGCGTTCGGATCCCTTAGCGCACGGATGGTTGCGCATCTTTACCATGTTCAAACTCACGTATGCATGACGTTCGACCTGGTTATCCCACAGGTTGTGTTGTCTGAATCTTCAGTCGGAAGATAGTTCGTTCTTCCCCTGCAGTTGTCCATGCCCATGCGGTTGCCTTCGGACAATTCGACCTCAGGGGGGCCCTGCAGGATCAAACGGTCTCCCAGTAAAACCCAACAGGCATTCCAAGTCCACCGGGGGCCCCGCGAAGCTCTCGCGAGATTCCCGGAGAGCGCCCCAAGTAGGAGGCCGCGCAACAAAACATGAAAATTATAACAAGGACTCGAGAGTGCCCGGCACTCAGTGCGAGCCCCGACGCGAAGCCTCCCGCTTTTCATTGCCCGGCGACACAGGGCCCGCGCCCCCCAGCGAGGGGCTGATTCGCGCCCCCCTCCGCACCCCGCAGACGGCCGCAGCCGTGGCTCCGAAGTCGACTGGCCGCCGTCGCCTGCCCTCCAGGCAGCCCACGCCGCGCAAGCTGCCCGTGGAAGGAACGCCCATTCATCGCAAGCAGGCGCGCGTCGCCTCCGAGAGTGAATGCGACCGCGCCACCCAGGCGCGTAGCTTGCTGGCGCAACACCATGCGGACGATCTACAAGGTGTTTTCGATTTTTTCTATATATATATAAAAAAAAAAAAAAAAAAAAAAAAAAAAAAAAAAAAAAAAAAAAAAAAAAAAAAAAAAAAAAAAAAAAAAAACACGACGACCACGCAAAACCGAGCGCCGCTCTGGCGCGCTTTCGCGCGAATCGCGGCATCAGTTACACCCGGGGCCACTAAGAAGGCAGCAGGCACGAGCGGGAGGGCACCACAAGCGCCCCCAACCGCCAAGCTGCACGCCCACAGGCTGCGGCCGCAACGGCACCATGCGTCAGCCTAGACCAAGACCATTGGTCTGCAGAGGTCACCCTGACGCCCACCACAGGCGCCCATTGCTTCGCCTACCAAGACGGCGCGTCTCTCCGCGACATCGAAGCTTAAGATGGCGACAGGATCCCGAAGCCAGTGCGGGGCAGGGTTCCCGCCCAGACGCGGCCATGGCCATCGCCTCTCTGGGCCCAGTCAACCCTGCCGACGCAGGCGCTGCCGACGCCACCCCCGCGTTAATGCGAGGACCCGCAGCGGCAAAACCAGCGCCTGCCCATATCGGCGGGGCGCTGTCCCAGCTTGGCACCGAGGAGGTCCGATGCAAACAAAACGTCGTTCAGGTCCAGCTCGGCCTCGAACGTCGCGTGGCCGGGGCGCGCGAAACCGATGCCACCGCTGCCGCGCCGTCACTTCACCAGCCCTTCGAGGTCCAGTTTTCTGGGGCCGCCCCGAGCAAGGGGGGCCCCAGGCAACGGGGCAGCAGAGGGGGCGGCTCGGCGCAGGACCGAGCCACGGAGAAAAGCAAGCCGTCAAAGAAGGATGAACGACGCCGTCAGCTCGAAGCCGAAATTCTGGACACTCCCACAGCTGCATGCCGCAACCACTTCCCAGCCGCCAAGATCCTCGAGCCTTGCGAAGCCTTCGGGCGCTTCGGCTCGGGATTAGGCAAGCGATTCCTAACGGTCACCTCTGGCGTCGCGCAGCGAGACGCAGCCGCCGCGCCGCGTGCCCCAGGGCGCGCGGGGGCCGCGCGCGAACCAAGCAACCTGGGCGCCAATGCGCTCACCATGGACCAGTGCCAGACAATCTGGTACCCAGACGGCCACGCGGGAACGCTCGTCGACGCCTGCGCCACCTCCGCAGAGTTGGCGGGCCATGTTGCCGTGAGTGAGGGCAGAAACGGCGGCCCAGGCATCCGAGCGCCGCGCGATTCGTATATCGCCCGAGACATTGCCCCATGAGTGCGTGGCGCTGATGCATTGTTCGCCAATGACCGCTGCAGGATCACTGGCATTGAACCCAAGTGCGCAGACATTGCCCAGATCAGCAAGATGCTAGCGGCCCTCAAATGGACTTGCGAAGTCTACCCCGCGGCTTGGGACGGGGGGCAACATCCCACAATGCCCTCGCCCGATCCCGCGCACCGCCGCCGAATGCCACAGTAAAGGCCCAGTAGTACACCGCGCTAACGTCGCCGAACACCTCGTACTGGCCTCCGCCCAAGGCGCCGAGGTCGCAGCCCCCCCCCGGCCGCCGTCGCAGCTGCCACTGCGGGGGCCGCCACTACAGGCAAGGGCAAGACCGATGGGCCTCCCCGCACGGGCGGGGCCCCCGCGGGGCCGGCCTCAACCCCTGGAGGAAGTCCCGTTCGAGGCGCTCCTCATCCGCGCCTCCACAAAGTCTCGGCCTCGCTTTTTCTCTTCGCCAGCCCGCGACTGTTTGGTCGCAGGCGCGGGCCGCGAGGGCCACGAGCGCAGCGCTACTGCCCGCAGCGCCTGGCTCGAAAGGTCTTGCCGGAGCTGCCGCGCACCGAAGTCCACGCGCGCCCGCGCCTTCGGCCCGCTGCCCGCAGCGCCCTGCCGGGCGCAAGGGCGCCCGCCCCTGAGCAGCGCCCGCGCCCGCTCCCCAGCGGCGCCCGTCGGCCCGACGGTTGGCCTGGCGCGGGCAATCGCGGCCGCCGCGTCGATCTGACTTGCCCCTGCCACGCGCGCACTGACCAGAAACTCGGCGCGCTCCACCCCGCGCCTGCCATTTTGGCGCCGCAACTTTTGAGCCCCAGCGCTGCTGTGCACGCCCGGCAGTCAGACTCGACGGCCCTGGCGCCGCGCGCCTCCGCTACGCGCTCCGCGGCCAACAGAAATCCGCGTGAACTGCCTCGCAACTCATCGCGGCCACGAGGGGCGGAGCCTCTCTTGCCGCGCGCTGCGCCTCCGCGCCAGCACCTCGCCAAGTGCGACCGCGAGGCCCTGGGCGCGACTGCGCGGGCGACCCCCAACAGCCCGACGGTCCAAGCCCCCCGGGGAGGCCTACGTGACAGCCACCGATAAGTACACGATGGCACGCGCGAGGAACGCCCCAACACACCGTCGCCGGCTCAGGACAAGACAGGTGGGTGGCACCCATCCGCGGCGGACCATGCCATCCCTCGGGCGAGCGACCCCGATCCCCGCCCAAAGAAGTGGCAAGAGGCGGCCAGGTTCTCAGGCGGCGCGGGCGCAAAGACCGACACCGACGCCAACCATTGCCCGCCGGCGCGGATCGGCAGCCCCTTTCGCATCTACACATGGCCGCTCGCCCTCGCGCGCGGAGACAATGCGCAGAGTCACCGGGGCACTCGACGCACCGCGCGTTCTCGCAAAAGGCTGCCACGTTTGAGGCGGCCAACGCCGCGACGACCCCGACAGCGCCCACACCCCGAGCGGGCCCCCGTTATCCTCCGGCGCCGCTTGGAGCCCATCGCGGCGGCCTGGGCCCCGGGCGATGACAGCGTGGACGCAGTGGCAGCATGGATCGACGACTGCCCCACCTGCGTCTCAATCGTCCTACGCCTACCCCAGTTCGACCAGATGTTCGCCGACGTTCCCACCCCCCTAGTAGCGCTTGAGCGAGCCCGAACTGCCTTCGACACTACGTCCAGGCCTAGGACCGAGCTGGCTCGATCGGCGACGCATCGCCGTGGCGCTGGGGCACCTAGCGGGACTGGCCAAGCTCGAGCGCCTTCTCGCCCCCATACTCTAGTTCCACGCGCGCGAGCCCAACTGGCGGGGCTCGAGGCGCGCGCCGTCCACTACCGAGCTACGCGCCGGAGGCGCGTGCCTCATTCCCACTGGGCGCCCCGCCCCCAAGCGCGCCCATGCTTGCGGAGCTCTGCCGCGCCGCCGCAGGCAGAGGCAATCGCCGGCGCGGGCGAAGGGCCATTGCCCACAGGCGTGCTCCAAGTCCCATGGGGCCAGGGGCCCTGGGTGCAGGTCGAGCCAAAGAACCGACCCATGACGGCGCGGATGCGCGTCCTTATGGCAGCGAGCTCACGCCATTCTGCGCAGGGGGGGTGGACGCGCGAAGTCGCGCCCACGGACCAACGCCATGCCGCTGCGAGGCGACCTACCCCGCTCCCTCCGATTGCGGGAGCGCCTCCCTGGACAGTCAGGGCGAAGACGGCCCGCGCCCTGTGCAGCTGTGTCTTCGGAGGCCCTCCCCGCGGCCGCAATGGTCGGGCAGCGCCGACCCATCCCGCCAGCCGAGTGCCCGGCGTCAGCGGAACAGCAGGATCCCTGCCATTGCGCTGCGGTGCACCTCCCAGCTGCGACAGAGCTCGAGGACCTCACTGACGCTCTCATTCGCGATATTCTTCTCTGGGCCGCGCAGTGGGATGAGCGCAAACCGCGATGAATCACTTGGGCAATTAAGCGGGCGCTTCTCGCGTGGTCGACCGACGACCGCGCCTAGCGCGCCATCGTGACCTTCGCCGCGACCAACCCGATCACGCGTCACTGGCCCGCCCCTTGGCCACGCTGGCCCACGACCACCCCGGGCCAGACAGCTCCGTGGACGTGCTAGCGGAAGGGACTGACGCGTCTACGCGATTTCCCGAGGCCGCTCAGAGCGACGCAGGACATAATCCTATTACGGGGGACACCCCCATGCACCGCAGGACCTCCCCCCTGCGAACGGACGCAGCGGGGCACCGCGCGACGCGCCCAATTTAGCCTATTAAACGGCGCGCACTGGTTCCAAGCAGAAGACCCCGTCGCGTCTGAAGCCAGTTCCACGGATCACACCGACGACGGACCAATTCACCACGACGAGCACCAGCCTCCGCTGCATTCAGCAGCCCCGAGGACGACACCAAAACGTGCAATTCCCATTGGTGGCCGTCGCATCCGCTGCGCCAGCCCCCTGCGCGGCGCAAGATCCCCCCCCCCCCAAGAGCGCGCCCTGCTACATCCGGCACAAGGGGTGGGGCGGCACGAAAAGCAAGCTGCTGTCCACAATTTGCCCACGCTGCAGCCGACGGCAACGAGGGGCAGCGGGCCTCAACCCTGCCCCCAAGACGACCCCGCAGGCCAAGCCTAGTTCGGTGGCCATGCCCACGGCCTCCTTGGTCAGCGGCAACATGGCAGACAATCCCACCGCGCCCACCATTTACCAAGCATCAGAGCAACAGCAGCAGATCTTTGTGGCGGTGGCCAGCGCAGGAGGACGCTTGGCGCCATGGTTCCATCAGGCTTGTGTTTGCCAGTCTGAGACAATCGGCCCGTGCATCGGCACGCAGCCAATGAGAAAACCGACCCTCGCATCAACGCGCAGCCACCTATCCCATCTCGAGGCGGACCTGCTGCGCATCGCACAAGCCACCGAGCGGCGTCGACAAGCTTGGAGAGCAACTGACCGCACCCGCGCCACGTGCGGCAACCACTAGGGCCGCAACAACTTCCAGCCTAGAGCAGCGCGCCACCTCGGAAGGCCCAGCGCCGTCTAAGACAGCGAACGGATCCCCTCAAGGACCCAGGGACCCCGCGCCGGGAAGACAGGACCGCTGGGGGCGTCGGCTGGCGACCGCACGCGCGCCGCGTCGATCGCCCCACCGCCGACGACAACACATGGTTCACTGTCGACCTAGCTGCGCAGAGACAGTGGCTGACCGACCGAACCCAGCTGAGCGACTACCCCATCGAGGACGCGGCGCGCCGCGCTGTCGCACGACGGCCCGCTTGATGCGCGCCCTCGCCGCCATCGCGATGGCCCGGCAAGCCCTCGAAGACAAACCGAGGCAGGAAACCCGAAGAGCACCATCACCGCACGGGACAAACGGGACAAATACCCCAGGAACACACGATCGCAGGGCGACGCGGTCGCTCCGACCCAGCGCAGCGCAACATGCACGACATCAGCGGGCCCGCAACCACCGCGATCCGCTGAGCCCTAGAGAACATCAGCACTCACTGGAGCGACGCAACGTCCATGATGCTGTCCTATACACCACCCTTACGCTGTGGGCTCTACTAGCTCCCTGCTACTTCGTCTGCCACAGCTGCCGCGCTGGGGGCATGCCCATGTTTGGCGGCGAACTTACGCGGTGGGCTCTCGAGGTTCCAGCTGCGCTCGCCTTAGCACCTGTGCTCTTCTGTCCACGCCGAGATCGGTCGTCGCGCTGGCCACGACCATGCCTTGCCGCCCAAGCACTGGTTTTGACCGAAACGCCTACAGAGAGGCGCACACCACCAGAGTGGATCAGCAGGACAGCGCACGCTGCCGAACGCCGCCCCAACGCACCCTACGCCACTAGCCCTGCAGCGACCCTCAGAGGGCGCGGCCGTGCGCGGAGCGGCAGAGGAGATATAACTGCCCCACGTTCTCGCTCTCGTTGCCCCTGCGGTCCCCCTTCCAACCTCCCCGCCGACGTGGGAGGCCGCGACCCCCGCGGAAATCGGAGCGACGTCCATTCCCACTGCCCCTGCGTCCCCTGGTGCACCCTAAACGATTTTGCACAAGCCGGCTGCCTCGAACCTTCCACGCCACTTCTCCGCGACCGTCTTGGCCTGCGGCTGGGCAACCAACGATTGCGCCACAGTCGTGGGTGCCATCTACGAGGCTCTCGCGCTGCCAGGGAATAACCGCAGCTTGGGCCCAACAGCCACGCTGGTCGACCCAAGCCCTGGACCGCCATCATGGGAAGTCCGCCGCCCCACATGCACGCTGATCCTGGAGACGCCCTAGAACTCGGGGGGCGCCGTTTTCCCATATCTGACCTGGGACGTCGCCGGCCCCGCCGCCGCCGGCCCCGCGAGGCACTTGCGCAGGGGGGCGGCCTGAGACGGCACTGCGGCTCAAACATAGCGGCGACGCTTTCATTCCAGTGCCGCGACGACAAGACACGGGAACGCGCCCTCAATGCGCGGACAAGGTCTATGTCGCTACGCTGATCTCGCCGCATGCTACGCCTCGGCGCCGCTGCTGCCACAGTCGATCGGGCTTGGCACTGCCACCTACGGCCCCATCGTGATGTTTCGGTGCGGGTCCATCCCACCGAGGCAATGGCCCACCGTAGCCAACGTCCAAGGCCCGAACCACCCCGCCAAGCTCATGCGCCCACGCGCTCTTATGATGCTAGTGCGCCTCCATGTTGCGCGTGCGCAGCGTGCGCCAGTCCCGTGCCATCGGCGACAACCAGTGCATGCGGCGGGTAACACTGACGAGGCACTCCACGCCCTAGCTGAAGACGTTGACAAGCAGGGCCAGAGGGGCCGCGTGAGCGAAGCCGCCAGCCGCTGGCCGATCCCCTAGGATATGTGCTGCCCACACTCGGCCCTGGAATGGGTCCGCGCCTACCTTGACAAGGATTTCGTACCTCCGACAGCCCTTGAATCCTTTGAAGACAGAGGAACTGACCCAGTCAAGCTGACAAGCATAGGCGGCTCCGTCGCGGGGCCGTGGCGGCGGCCAGACGCCCGTGCGGACGACGAAGAGAGCAGGGCAGACGCCCCGCCGCCTCCGCCCACCTGCGGGGAGAAGCGCTCTCGGATACGCAGTGCGCCACCGCGCAGGCCCTCGTCGCCTGTAGGCGCAGGGCCCGCAGCTCCCGAGCGCGTGCCCAGGCCCCGGAGCGTGGGCGACCCCCCGCCACTCTGCGCCTTGGCCCAAGCAGGCCTCTGCCAAGCGCGCGCGCGAGGGGTCCGCCCCCAGGCCGCCCGCTCGCTCGCGCTCCCGCCCCGCGGCGCAAGCGCCCAAGCCGCGGCCCTATCGACCGCTGTCACCGCCGAACCAGAGGACATCCCCTGCGAGCCGCAAGCCGCAGCCTTCCATGTGACGGCTGAGGTCATCTGCGACGTGATTGAACACGTGCGCGCTCCAGGCTGGCCCGCATGGTCCAAGCCTACGGGGGCCGATCGCGCGGGGGGAGCACGATTGCGCTCACCTCCCCGGGCGTTGTTTTCTTTGGACAGCGCTGCACCAGCCCCGACCACGCAAATCCCATGGCTGGGCCCTCGCCGCAGTCATCGAACGTAACGGGCGACTCCGCGCCCCATGGGTTGCCACTAACGGCCAATCTCTCTGGTCGAAGACCTGTCGTGGCTGATGGCCCCACACCCCATCAACGCGTCGCCCTGCACTTGGACCTCCCGCATAGTTGGCGACGCTCGCCCAGCAGCTGGGGCCATCCCAACCGCGGGCGAGTTGGGACGTGATGTTCCCCCTGTGGATGCGCCGATTCCCCAAGGCTCGCACCTCCCCGGGCGCTCGGCGTGGGGCGCCCAGGGCTCTGGCCACCAGTGTTGCGGGCATTGCGCGCAACGCCGTCTGAACACCGGGGAGACCGACCACCCTTCAACCTGCGCCGCATGCGACCAGTACCACCAAATCAACGCGCGGATGCGGTGGGATACGGGCGGTGCCCAAGGAAGAGCTTTCTGGGTCTGCTCTTACGCGGCCCTAGAACGGGACCAAGAAGACCGCGCCCTGAATAGCTGCTGCCCCGACCCGAGACTCTGGCATGTGCCCCGATATTTGTACTCGGATCCGAGAGCGAGGCGCTGCCCACCCGCGCTTGGGAAAAAAAACAACAAAACAACACAAAACAAACACATTTGAGTTTAAGACAGTGTGCAACGCGAACCATCGCAAGCGGGCCAACCTGGGCACCGCGCCAGCCCTGCGCCCAGTCGCAGGCCCCTGGCCTGCAGCCCACAGGCGCGCGCGAGGGGGCGGGCGGAAGCGGGTCGCAAGGACGCAAGGGCAGCCGCTACCCCAGGGGCGACGAACCTTTTGACCCCACCGACGATCGCACCGCTGTGGAGGCCAGGGGCCGTCCACTTCAAGCCACGCTCGCGCCTGCCAGAGTGCCGCTCACTCTGCAGACGCGCATGCCAACAATGGAGTTTGCAGGTGGCTGAGCAGCCGAGATGCACCGCGATCCGTGAACACTGCCGACTGCTCGCAGGGCGCGCCCACACCACCCCGCGGCGATGGGCCCGCGCACTTGCGGGCCCAGGCGCCACAACAACCATAATGAATGCATGCTATTTTTGCCAGCGCGGGCACGTTCACACAACCGCCCGAAACCATGACATCGTCGACGGCGAGATGGACATGGAACACTACTCACACATCACCAGCACCACGATGCAAGCAGCGGAGCCTTACCCCCAACACCTCTGGCCACGCGACCAGGCATGGCGCCGTGACCGCCGCGGCCCAGTTCAAGCCGCCTTCGGGGTAGGGCGCTTTCCCCGCCGCAACCGAGGCACCAAGCCCATCCGGAATGCTGCGGGCCACGTACCGATCGGCAGTGCACACCAACCAGAGCCCCAACCAACAAAGGGGCCAGCCTTGGCAACCCACGCGAGGACGAACCGCCCCGCGCCACGTGAGTGCTGCAGGGGCGGCCTCAATCCCCTTGCGCGTCCGGGCCAGACGATAGGCGACCCAGGCCCAGTCGGGAATCTCTCTGGCGCGGAGCCAATGGGCGCCGCGAGGCGCTGCGCCTCCAAGACGCCGCCCGCCGCGAGGCGATGCGGCGCATCCCTGCTGACCCAAACGCGTCAGGAACGACGGCCCCGACCAGACAGGACAGCGACAGCAGGCAGCCGCAGGGGGCCAGGGTGCAACAGTCGAACACCACGGGAGGCAATCGCTATCGCCGGCGCCAGCTGGGCCGCCGCGGCCGCCAGGGCGCAGCGCGAGCCCGCGTCGCCGCGTCGCGGGCAGTGTCGCGCCACCCTCCTCAGCCCAGAGCGCGGCCACTCCGTCGCCGCGCGGCCGATGCCGCCTTGCCGCAATTAACGCCCGCCAGATACCTTTCCCCGATTCGCCCGACGCCAGCCCTTCGCCGCGTCTCCAACCGTCAGTGGGCACCCTTCGCGCGGAACGAGCGGCTGCCGGCAGCGAGGCCGCGCGCCTCGCGACGGGCGATGCCCCGACTGATGCAGGTCAGGCGACCGCGGGGCACGCGGCAAGTCGCCAGTCGCCCGACGCTCATCGGGGCCAGGCCCCCACTTCCAGAGGCGCCGATGCCTCAGCTGCCACGCGCCAAGGGCTACCTGGCACCTATGACCAGTCCAGCGGCGAGACGGCAAGCGAGGGGGTTGCACAGAGGCGCAACATGAGCTCTCAAGCCCCCAGCTTCGCCGACGGAGGGCACCGCGCGCAGGCGGCGTCAAGCGCCGGGGCAGGAGCGACGGGCCAGCTCCCGTCGCGCCCAGCAGGCCCTATCGCCACAACTGGCACCACGCGCACCCGCATGGTCCGTCGCGCAATGTGAGCCCCGCGCCAGAAGCTGAGCCCACCGCCCCACCCTTGGGCAAGGGGGGGCCGCGCCCGCAAGGCTCCACCGCAGACGCGCGAGCCTCGAGGACCAGCCGAAGGAGCTGCTGACGCACCAAGAGACGGAGACGGCAGGGCGGAGGGGCGCCGGGCGCGGTCGACGGACGCCCCGACGCCGGTGGCGCGCGTCGCGTTGTTCCTGCGCGCGTGAGCATGCGAGCTGCTGCCGCTTGGCCGCTGCGCTACCGATGTGTCTCTCGGTTTAGCCGTCGCCGCTGCCTCCTCTTCCTCCTGGCCATGTCTGTCAGGGGCCGAAGAGTTACACGCCCCCCCTCGATCTTCGAGTTCCCCCCCGCCCCCCGCGGCGCCATTCCCCGCCATTCGGTTCAGCGCGCGCGCAAGTCTCCCCGCGAGGCGGCCCTGAAGGGCTGAGCGCAAACGCCCCTGCACCGCAGGCGTGGGCAGGGGGCGAGAGACCCAGGGAGACGCCAACCGACGGCAAACGCACGCCGCGCGGGCCCAGGGCATCGACCGCAGTTGCCCCCAAGGGACGTTCCTGGCGCGCCTGCCCCCCCCCCCAAAAAAAAAAGAAGAAAAAAACGCTCGACAGAGCCGCGGCAGCGCCGCCGCAAATCGCCGCAGACAGGCCGACCCGGGTCACCTTGCTGGCGACGGACCGCACCGTATAATTTGGCACTTAAGCCTCAGCGCTACCAGTCGCAAAGCAAACTGGAACACTTGTCTCCGGCTCCAACAACAGCATAACACCGCAATTCTTGCTACGCAAGAAACTAAGCACCCTGCCAGACACTTCCCTGTGTACACGCGCAGTGCTAACTCTGCGGCCCACGGTAGTGAGACGGCCCGCAGGGGCCGCTCACCACCGCCAGGCCAATGCCCGCGCAAATGCCCCAGACCTCCTCGAGTCGCGATTTGTTCGTGACGCTCGTTTTGCGTGTTTTTGTCGTTTTCGGATTGTCTTGAATTTTCGTCTCATGTTTCACTGTCTTGATTTTTATCTCACTGACGGCGCCTTGACAACCCTTGACAGCCCTAGATAATCCTTGACGCGCCATGACAACCCTTGAGAACCATTTGATGATGGCCCTCCTGTCGGCAGCGCTTCTGACAAGCCTTGACAGTACTTAAGCTAGCACGCGTCCTCGGCGCCGCGGCGCGCGCGCTGGTGGCATGGTGGCCGAGCGGATTCGGATGGCCCGACCGCGCGCGCATAAGAGATCTGTATTGTCTACAATCGAAACGTCGCCATGTTGGCTCGGATACTAAAGTGAACCCTTAATGGTGACCAATTTGATTTTGAAGTTAAGATACTGTTTTATTTGTTACCACAATCGAAATGTTGCTGTGCTGGCTCGGATACTAAAGTGAACCCTTAATGGTGGCAGATTGGATTTCGAAGATTCCCGCAATCGAAATGTTGCCGTGCTGGCTGGGAAACTATAGTGAACCAGTAATGGTGACCGATATGGTGTTGAAGTTAAGATGTAATTTTCAAGGTTCCCACAAGGTACCGAAAAGTTGGCATGTTGGCCGTTAGCGGTGACGGTTTGGATTGATTAGCATACGATGTTTCTGTTTTCTACAATCGTAGGGTCACCATCTCTTGGCTTGGAAACTGAAGTCGACCCTTAATTGTGACCGATTAGATTTTGAAGTTCACATGCAATTTCTGTGAAGTTGTCATATGGGCTGGAATCTAAAAGTGAACCCTTGATGGTGGCCGATTGGATTTTGAAGTTATCATGTGATGTTTCTGCTTATTGCAATTGTAAAGCCACCATCTTGCCTAGGGAAACTCAAGCGGACACTTAATGGTGATCGATTCGATTTTGAAGTTACTATAAACTTATACAAGTGACTGATTGGGCTTGATCTTTCACATGCGATATTCCTGCTTCCCACAATCGTAACTTGTCACCCTCTTGGCTCGAAACCTATGTGAACACTTAATGGTGGCCGAATGGATTTTGAAGTTATGATATTATTTTCGGCTTTCTGCAATCGTGAAGTCGCCATATATTGGCTTCTCCCCCCCCCCCCCCCCTCCTCCCCCTCCTCTTCCTCCAAGGGGGGGGAGGGCCGAGGAGGTGGGTGGGGGGAAAGGGGAGGGGAAGGGGGGGGAGCAGGAGGAGGAGGACGAGGACGACGACGACGACGACGAAAAAGACGAGGACGTGGACGAGGAAAAAACAAGGGAGGAGGAGGGAGGAACGCGAGGACAGCGCCGGACGCTCCTGCGCGCGCGCGCGGGAGCGCCGAGCGGCTCGAGGGCCCCGCGCGCGCGGCGCCAGGAGCGCCCCGCGCGCCGCGCGACGCGCGGGCGCGGGCGCGCAGGCTCGGCGGGGCTCGGGGAGGAAGGGGGAGGTAGAGGAGGAGGCAAGGGAAGCAGGAGGAGCAGGAGGAGCAGGAAGATTAAGGAGGCTGATGCGGAGGAGGGGGAGGAGGATGAGGAGGAGAGGAGGAGGGGGGGTGGGGGGGTGGGGGGG
>CAUYUJ010005313.1:95884-125884 GCA_963575745.1 Prorocentrum cordatum
TCCCGAGCTCGGGTACACCCCCCCCCATCCCCGACAGAGCCGTATTGCGTCGGGAGAGGGTTCCAGATGGAGTTTCACCCTGGAACGGTTCCGGGGTGAAAATCCATCTGGGGCCTCCCGACGCTGCGCGGGAGGGCCCAGCCGCGAAAAACAAGCCCCCCAAACAGAGATTTCATTTGGAAAATTGCCATTTTGGGAGTTCGGGTACACCCCCCCCATCCCCGACAGAGCTGTTTTGCGCCGGGAGAGGGTTCCAGATGGATTTTCACCCTGGAACGGTTCGGGGTGAAAATCCATCTGGGACCTCCCGACGCTGCGCAGCAGAGCCCAGCCGCGAAAAACAAGCTCCCCAATAAGAGATTTCCGTGGGAAAACTGCCATTTTGGGAGCTCGGGCGCGCACCTCCTCCATCCCCGACAAAGCCGTTTTGCGTCGGGGTGTTGTGGGTGCCGTTCACAAGATAGGATTTGAAAATCACGTGTTTTCGTAACAGACGGTGACATGCTCCATATCGCCGGAACCTCCCCAGACCACCTCTAGATTGCCGGGAGGGCCCAACTCTATGGACAAATTCAGACACGGCCCCACCAAACCCATCGAAAAAGAGGCAGATATCTACAGAGATGTCGAGAAAATAGCAGATTACAAATCCGGGTCCGAGGATCTGCTCATCTGATCTTGGGAGGCTGTACCATCCCCTCCAAACCCATGTTCACCGACAGAGCCGTTTCGCGTGGGGAGAGGGTTCCACGGTACTTGGAATTATCCACCAACTTCTTATGAACGTGGTTTTCCTGAGGGTAAGAAAATCCATCTATGGGAACCTCCCTGGTGACCCCCCCCCGCTGCGCTGGGCGGGCAGGGCACCCAGCAGACCACCTGCAGCAAAAACAACAAGCTCACCCCCGCAATCAGAAGCATTCTGCTACGTCCATATAGAGAGATGTAAAATGTAGTAATTTTGAGAGCCTCACGGACAACCACACCCCCCCCCATCCCCGACAGAGCCGTTTTGCGTCGGGAGAGAGATCCAAATGGATTTTCACCCTGGAACGGTTCTGGGGTGAAAATCCATCTGGGACCTCCCGACGCTGCGCGGGAGGGCCCAGCCGCGAAAAACAAGCTCCCCAATAAGAGATCTCATTTAGAAAATTGCCATTTTGAGAGCTCGGGTACACCCCCCCATCCCCGAAAGAGGCGTTTTGCGTCGGGAGAGGGCTCCAGATGGATTTTCACCCTGGAACGGTTCCGGGGTGAAAATCCATCTGGGACCTCCCGACGCTGCGCGGCAGAGCCCAGCCGCGAAAAACAAGCTCCCCAATAAGAGATTTCATTTGGAAAAATGCCATTTTGGGAGCTCGGGTACACCCCCGCATCCCCGACAGAGCCGTTTTGCGTCGGGAGAGTGTTCCAGATGCATTTTCACCCTGGAGCGGTTCTGGGGTGAAAATCTATCTGGACCTCCCGACGCTGCTGCGCGGCAGAGCCCAGCAGCGAAATTCAAGCTCCCCAGTAAGAGATTTCATTTGGAAAATTGCCATTTGGGGAGCTCGGGCGCACCCCCCTCATCCCCGACAGAGCCGTTTTGCGTCGGGAGAAAGGTTCCAGATGGATTTTCACCCTGGAACGGTTGCGGGGTGAAAATCCATCTGGGACCTCCCGACGCTGCGCGGCAGAGCCCAGCAGCGAAAAACAAGCTCCCCAATAAGAGATTTCATTTGGAAAATTCCCATTTGGGGAGCTCGGGTGCACCCCCCCTCATCCCCGACAGAGCTGTTTTGCGTCGGGAGAGGGTTCCAGATGGATTTTCACCCTGGAACGGTTCCGGGGTGAAAATCCATCTGGGACCTCCCGACGCTGCGCGGCAGAGCCCAGCAGCGAAAAACAAGCTCCTCTTTATTTTCTCCCCAATAAGAGGATTTCATTTGGGACAAATTGCATGGGGGAGCTCGGTGCACCCCCCCCTCCCCGGACGAAGCTGTTTTGCGTTGGGGAGAAGGGTTTCAGATGGATCTTTAACCCTGGAACGGTCCGGGGTGAAAAATCCGTCCGGGGACCTCCCCGACGCTGCGCGCAGAGCCCGCAGCGAAAAACAGCTTCCCAATAAAGAGATTTTCATTTGGAAAAATTGCCATTGGGAGAGCTCGGTGCACCCCTCGAATCCCCGACACAAGAGCGTTTTGGTCGGGGAGAAGGTTCCAGATCGGATTTTCACCTGGAAAACGGTTTTTACGGGTGAAAATCCATCTGGGACCTCCCGACGCTGCGCGGCAGAGCCCAGTAGCGAAAAACAAGCTCCCCAATAAGAGATTTCATTTGGAAAATTGCCATTTGGGGAGCTCGGGTGCACCCCATCCCCGACAGAGCTGTTTTGCGTCGGGAAAGGGTTCCAGATGGATTTTCACACTTCCGGAGTGAAAATCCATCTGGGACCTCCCGACGCTGCGCGGCAGAGCCCAGCAGCGAAAAACAAGCTCCCCAATAAGAGATTTCATTTGGAAAATTCCCATTTGGTGAGCTCGGGTGCGCCCCCCCCATCCCCGACAGAGCTGTTTTGCGTCGGGAGAGGGTTCCAGATGGATTTTCACCCTGGAACGGTTCCGGGGTGAAAATCCATCTGAGACCTCCCGACGCTGCGCGGCAGAGCCCAGCAGCGAAAAACGAGCTCCCCAATCAGAGATTTCATTTGGAAAATTGCCATTTTGGGAGCTCGGGTACACCCCCTCCCATCCCTGACAGAGCCGTTTTGCGTCGGGGAGGGTTCCAGATGGATTTTCACCCTGGAACGGTTCCGGGGTGAAAATCCATCGGGGACCTCCCGACGCTGCGCGGCAGAGCCCAGCCGCGAAAAACCAGCTCCCCAATAAGAGATTTCATTTGGAAAATTTCCATTTGGGGAGCTCGCACACCCCCCATCCCCGACAGCTGTTTTGCGTCGGGAGAGGGTTCCAGATGGATTTTCACCCTGGAGCGGTTCCAGAGTGAAAATCCATCTGGGACCTCCCGACGCTGCGCGGCAGAGCCCAGCAGCGAAAAACAAGCTCCCCAATAAGAGATTTCATTTGGAAAATTTTGTGGGCTCCTTCCGGGTGCCCCCCCCCCCGTCCCCGACAGAGCCGTTTTGCGTCGGAGGGGGTTCCAGATGAGTTTTCAAGCCTGGAACGGTTCCGGATGATATCCATTTGCAACCTCTCGACGCTGCGACGCGCGCCAGCCCAGCCGCGAAAAACCCGAGCCCCCAATAAGAACTTTCATTGGAAGATTTGCGATTTTGGAGCTCGGGTGCGCCCTCCCCTCCCCCATCCCCGACAGAGCCCGTTTGCGTCGGGCGAGGGTCCCAGATGGATTTTCACCCTGAAACCGTTCCGGGGTGAAAGCCATCTGGGACCACTCCCCGCTGCGCGGCAGGGCCCAGCCGCGAAAAACTAGCTGCTTCCCAATAAAAGATTTCTTTTGGAAATGACCATTTTGGGCTCGGTACACCCCCCCCCCCATCCCCGACAGGGCCGTTTTGCGTCCGGAGGGGTTGGGGGTGGATTTCACACTGAGCGTTCCGGGTGAAAATCCATCTGAGACCTCCCGACGCTGCGCGGCAGGGCCCAGCCGCGAAAAACGAGCTCCCCAATAAGAGATTTCATTTGGAAAATGGCCATTTTGTGAGCTCGGGTACGCCACCCCCCATCCCCGACAGAGCCGTTTTGCTTGGGGGGGGTCCAGATGGATTTTCACCCTGGAACGGTTCCGGGGTGAAAATCCATTTGGAACCTCTCGACGCTGCGCGGCAGGGCCCAGCCGCGAAAAACGAGCTCCCCAATAAGAGATCTCATTTGGAAAATGACCATTTTGGGAGCTCGGGTACGCCCCCCCATCCCCGACAGAGCCGTTTTGCGTCGGGAGGGGGTCCCAGATGGATTTTCGCCCTGGAAAGGTTCCGGGGTGAAAATCCATCTGGGACCCCCCGACGCTGCGCGGGACGGCCCAGCCGCGAAAAACGAGCTCCCCAATAAGAGATTTCATTTGGAAAATGGCCATTTTGGGAGCTCGGGTACACCAGCCCCCTTCCCCAAGATGCGCCCGCAAGGCACCCGAGAGCGCCCAGATGGAAAATCACCCGTTCCAGGTTCCAATTTTCACCCCAGAACCGTTCCAGGGTGATTCTTGAACCTGAAACGGGTCGATGCCCAGGGTCCACACGCGGTTCCCCGCCCACCGCATGCTAAGTTTGGCGTGCCGCTCACACTTCCCGTGGCCCCACGGAAAGTCGACCGAAGGCCCCAATGGCCACATACGGTTCCCCGTCAACCGCATGTCCATGCCGGCACCCCTTTCACACGCTGCGTGGCCCCATAAGGAATTCGACCTAAGGCCCCAGTGGCAGGCTCCAAATGCGGCTCCTCGCCCATCGCATGTCTATGTCGGCACACACCCTCTCGTGGCCCCATCGAAAAGCTCCACCGAAGGCTTCAGTTGCAGGGTCCTCAAGCGGTTTCCCGCCCACCGCAAGTCCATGTCGGCACACCCTTTCCATGCATTTTGGCTTCACAGGAAGCTCCACCGAAGGTTCCTGTAGCAGGGCCCACATGCGGTTCCCCGCCCACCGCATGTCCATTCGAGCACGCCCCTCACATGTTTTGTGGCCCCATAGGGAGTTACACCGAATGCCCCAGTGGCGGGGTCCACATTTGCCCCATTCCCAATTCCATTTTCTGTTCATGTCTCACAAATTTGTTGTCTGGCTGGTAGACTGATTGCACACCCATGCCCTGCACAGGGCCGAGCAGCCGGCACGCATGCTCGAGTGGCTCGCTCGCTCGCCCACTGCGTGTCCACGTCGGCGCACCACTAACACAAATGCCGTGGTGCCATACGGAGTCCCACTTAAGGCCACAGTGGCAGGGTCATCCAGCGGCTCCCCGCGCATCCCGGCATGTCCCGCACACGGGTCGTCTCCCCATAGGGAGTTCCACCTAAATCTCCAGCGTCAGGGTCCATGTGCGGCTCCCCGTCCATTTCGGCTCAGTCCTCGCGCGCTTCGTGGCCCCATAGGAAGTTTCCCCTTCTTCGTCCCACGTGCCTCGCGGTACTCACAGTGGATATGGCTGGGTCCTTCTACATGAGAATGTTGAATTTGGGATGTTGCTCTTCCTCTCCTGGCCTCTGGAAGGCGGACGGTCACCATGAAGAGAAAAAGCGTCCTGGAGTAAAGGGGTCCTGGAGGCGTTTCGCCCTTCTCGGGCTCCCCTCCCCAGCCAATCGAGCACGTCGGAAAACGACCCAGGCTGAGAAGTCAACCCTGGAGAAAGGCCCCTGGGCCCAGGACCCGTTGTCACCCAGGCGCCGTTCGGGGGGCGCCAGGTAGAGTTGCAACAGCACAGGTCCTACAGTTAAACCGCATGGTCAGGATGAGCAACCTTCCCAAGAGAACCGTTGCATCCTTGCCTCATCGGTCCATATTTGGCCACACTCGTTGGTCGCGCCCCGCTCGGTAAGCTCCGAAATGGCCGTCCAAGGCCCTTGGACCGTTATCACGTTTCCTTATCATGCGTGAGCGTTCAAGGTTGAATGCCGCATGTCGCCTGAGTATGGCGTGGAACCCGCTGTCTTGAGCGGCGTCCAGCGATAGCGACCAGAGCTTCAAAAGTTGCCCAGAAGCTTCCGAAGCGTCGACGACGACAATGACAACGACGACGACGACGCCAAAGCGACGACAAAGCGACGACGACAACGACGACCGAGCGACCCCTGAAACTCTCCTGGCGCGTCCTTTTGCTCCTAGAATTCTGGGAGGAACCAGGCTCCGAAGCGTCGACGACGTCGACGACGACGACAAAGCGAAGACGACAACGACGACCGAGCGACCCCTGAAGCTCTTCCGGCGTGCCCATGGGAGCCGGGCCGTGGTCCACGAGGGCGCCCCCGCGGCCTGGCAGGCTCGAGAGCGTCCAGAGCCTCGAGTGGTTCGGACGAAGGGGGGGGGATCAGACGATCAGACGGGGAGGGGGGGGGTACGACATTTGGTGCATGCAGCTTGTTGTGGCCCCGCCGCCGGGCGCCTTCTCCCTCGGTGTCGAAGGCGCCTGCGGCGGATCGCCGCCGCCCCCCCTGCCTTTTGGAACCGCCGACGCTGGGCCGAAGCCTGGCGAAGCTTTGATAATACAGATTCCCCCGGCAGTTGCGGCACCCCTGTCGGGAAACAGAGTGAAGAGGAGGGGCAAGGTGGAGGGTGCCTCCTGGGGCTGCTTAGGGGGCCTCCTGTGGCCTCTTAAGGGGTCTCTGAGGGACCTCTTGGCCTCTTGGGGCCCTCTCTGGGCGGTCGCTGGCCCACTTTGGTCGCTTGAGGGCCATCTTGGAGGTCCACGGGCCGTATTGAAGGCCTCTTGGGAGCATCTTCAAGCCGTCTTGGAGCCATTTTGGGCCGTCTCGCGGGCCTCTTGGGGTTCTTTTGGGTCGGCTTGCTGCGATCTCGGGGACCTATGGGGCCGTCTCGGAGCGTCGGAAGCTCGAAAAGGCGAGAACGCTCAACTCATCGGGACACCTACGGGAAATCAATGAGTTTGGCTTCCTGAAGGTCCTTTTGGAGCCGTCTTGGGGCGTCTTGGAGGCCTCTTCGGCCGTCTGGAGGTTATCTTGGGCCGTCTTGGAGACGTATTGGGACCATCTTGGGGGCTCTCTTGGAGCAATATTGGCCGTCGTGGAGGCTTATTGGAGGCCATCTTGGAACAATGCTGGCCGTCTTGGAGGCGAGTTTTCTGATAGTTCCCCTCCTTGGGCGCCTGTGCGCGTCCTTGCACGCCTATGCGCGTCCTGGCGTGTTGGGCGTTGGGCCAAAGGCCTTCTAGAAATTGTCAAAAATGATAAACATTTACGTGGCCTTTGGCACGCCGTGCACCCTTTTGGCAAATCACAGGGGGCGGCGGATCGAAGACGCCTACGGCGAGTCACCGCCGCCCCCTTGCCTTCTGGACTCGCCCATGTGGCCGAGCGTTGTGGCAAGAGCTCTGCCAAGCTATCGGACCATGCGTTTCCCCAGTCGTTGTGGAAACCCTTCGGGACACATTGGGAGGGGGGATGGCGGGGAAGATCAGAAGGAGGAGGAGGAGGAGGAGGAGGAGAAGGAGCCATCTTGTGAGCCTCTGGGGGCACTCTTAGGGTCTACTGGGAGCTTCCTGGAAGCCTCTTGGAGGCATCTTGGGGGCATTACGTATTGGCCCTCTTTGGGGCTTCTCGGGGGTCTCTTTGCCCATCGTAGATCGTTCCTGGCCCGTCGGATGCCGTCGGAAGTCGTCTTGGGGGCTTGTCTGGGCCGACTTGGGGCCCTCTTAGGGTACTCCAGGGCCGTCTTGGAGGCCATCTTGGGTGTCTTGGGGGCCTCTTGGGCCGTCTTGGGGTCCTCTTGGAGCCCTCTTGGGGGCCTCTGAGGCCGTTCTGGGGCCATCTTGGAGGTCTCTTGAGCGATGCAGGGGCGTCTTGGACCGCCCGAAGGCCGAAAAGAAGCAACTGCCAACATCTGTCAAACACCAAAGGGAAATCAGCGATTCTGGCCTCTTCGGGCCTTCCTGGAGGCCTCTTGGGTCGTCTTGGGGGCCTCTTGGGGGCCTCGTGAGCCGTCTGCTGGCATCTTGAGGCCATCTTGGGCCGTCTTGGAGGCTTCTTGGGCAAACTTGGAGGCATCTTGGACGCTCTTGGGCCGTCGTGGAGGCCATCGACCGTCTTGGGAGAACTTGAAGGTAACCTTGGCCGTCTTGGAGGCCATCTGGAGCGTGCAAAGCGTTGGCAACCACTTCTGGGCAAGCCTTCCGGGTGGCCCGCGCACTGGGCCGAAGCCTCAGGGGGAGCTCTTTTGGAAAAGAACCAAGACCCAAATTGGTAGGGTCCAGCACGCCAGGCACCCCGTGTGGCAAGCCAACAGGGCGCGGCGGATGTCGTGGCCTGCGGCCCGTTCCGCCACCATGCCTGGGTTGTAGTTAAGTTGCCTTTGGGATGCCTTTGGGGATCTCTTGGGAGACGTCTCGGACGCCTCTCGGCTTCGATTTTGGGGTGTTTCGGGGGTCTCTTAAGGACCTCTTGGGGCCTGATTTGAGCCTCTTGGGGGCCTCCGTGAGCTTGTGGGGGGGCCTCTTCGGGGTCTGCTGGCGGTCTCGGGGGCCACTTTGGGGCGGAGGGCTCGAAACGTCGGTTCGTGTTTCCCCTCTGGGGCCTCTCTTGGGGGCCTCTTGGGCTGTCTTGGAGCGATCGGGGGGCCTTTTGGGCCGCCTTGGAGCGTCGAG
Source organism: Prorocentrum cordatum (assembly GCA_963575745.1). Classification (NCBI taxonomy): domain Eukaryota; class Dinophyceae; order Prorocentrales; family Prorocentraceae; genus Prorocentrum; species Prorocentrum cordatum. The sequence goes on from CAUYUJ010005313.1 coordinate 104,152, forward strand.
CGAACAGGCGAGAACACCAAATCTTTCACACACTTAGGAGTTAATGAATGATTTTGACATCTCGGGGCCCTCTTGGGGCGTCTTGGGGGCCTCGTGGACCGTCTGTGTGCCATCTTGGGCGTCTTGGGAGCTGTCGGACCGCCTTCGAGGCCTTTTGCGCCCTCGTGGGCGATTCTTGGGACCTTCTTGGCCCGATTGGGGCCCTCGAGCTTCTGGAGAAGTCGTGCGGGCGAGAAAGCGCGGCACTTCCAAGAAGAACTGGGAAGTTGCGTTCCCTGCTCCTGATTAAAATATTTCAGTATTGAGTTCTGAGTACAGAGAACTACAAGCCTGGGGAGCACTCCTCTTCTTGCCTTGAGGCACCGTGGCACTGGGAGGCCCCAGAGAACTCAATTACGTGAGCCGGTTTGCCAACCCCGCCTTCACTAACTCCCCCCCCTCCTCCTCCGACCCCGTCGAGTCTGCACGAACGAAATGGGCACGGAAAGACTGGGTACAATGCCCAACAGCGGATCCTGTTCATTTTGAACAGGACTCGCTGTCCACGCCGTGTGTACCATTTTTTTCCCGTACCCAGTTCCGGCGTCCAATCGAGGACCCCCGCAGACCCCCCCGACGGCGACGACGCGAGCGGTGGCGCTGCCCAGCGCCCTGGCGCTGCCCCTTTCGGGGGCCTTCGGCCATGAAGTCCTGGCGCCCGGACGCTCCGCCGGCGGAGCTGCCCGCGCGCTGCGCTCCCGTGAGGCTCGCCGCCGCCGACCTCGCCCTCGCTTCAGGAGGGGAAAAAACACACACACAGACACAAGTAATCGTCGACTCCCCAGAAGATATGGGAAACTATGGGAAGTGGGGGGGAAGACGAAAACCCCAAAAATATACGAAAATATGGGACATTGTTTTATTTGTGTGTATTTATTTGTGTGTCCTGAGGCCCCTTTATTCCTGCGGCCCTCGGCGGCCTTTCTGTGGCGACCGTCGGCGGCCCGTGCGCCAGCTCCCCACGTTGTTCGGCATCGTTCAGCTTCGGGAGCGTTCCAGGAACAGGGGGAGCAAGCAATGGCATGACCATACAGACTCGCGGGTCCCCCGCGGATTCCTCGGATCGGCGCTGGGCCCCCCTGGCGGCGCCTCTGGCGCCGCCCCTGGCGCACTCCGCGCGCCAAGGAGGGGTCCAGCGCCGACCCGAGAAATCCGCTCGGACCTCTGAGTTTTGATGTTCGCGTCACTGTCTGTTCCCCCATCCGGGAGCGCTCCAGGAAGGGACGGCGTCAGAAGATCGGGGGCAGCGTCAGAGAAGAGATGGGCTCCCGGGGGGGGGGGGGTGGGCGCGTCGGCCCCCAATCGGCTACTGACCGCCGCCCGATGGCCCCACCCAGCCGGCCCCCAATCGGCTACTGACCGCCGCCCGGGGGGTCCGCCGTTCAGCCGGCGCGGAGAGAACTCCGCTTCGCGCCCGAGGCGCGGCGGCGGATTTGCGCGTTCTCGGCGAGGGCGAGCTTGGATGCCCCGCCCGAGTTGCCCGCCCGAGTTACAGCGGAAGTGCGCCAAGTGTTCCCCGCATGTTGTCCGGGCCTTGGAAGCCGAAGTCATTGACAGTGACTGGTCCTCCGTCGCCCCTCCCCCGCGGCGGCGGAAGCGGTATTCGCGCCGCCCGCGGGGGGGGTCCACAGCCAGTGGAAAAAAGTTAAAGAGACCCCCCCCCCGCGAGTCGGCGGGAAGGGGCGGGGTTCCCAGCGCGCCGCGAGGGCGGGGGCGAGGAGGGGCGGGGGGGGGGAACTGTTTCGGCTTCTCGCGGGCCCAGGGGCCGCCGAAAATCGCGCGTCGGGCCCTGCGGCCGCCAGCGACCGCGAGGGCGAGGGCGGCGATGAGGATGTGGTTTTGTTCGCATTTTAATGTTTCGCGTTTTTCTTCGAATTTGCCCCTGGGCCCCGTGGCCGCGAACAACCGCGAGGGCGGGGGCGAAGACGAGGGGGGGAATATTGGTTCGCCCCCGCCGTTTTTTTGTCATTTTTTGGCGCCGCCGGCGAGAAGGGGGGGCGCGGTCACGCTTGCGCTTTTCCTTTGCGCCGCCCTTTGGCCCAGGGGCCGCCGAGAGAGAGAAACAAAAAAAAAAAAAAAAAAAAAAAAAAGGAGCCGCGAACAAACGCGAGGACGGGGGCGAGGAGGAGGAAAAGGGGCAGGGGCCGCCGAGAAAAAAACAACCCCAGGCCCCAGGGCCGCGAACAAAAAAAAAACACGAAGGCGGGGGCGAGGGGGAGGAGAGGGGCCTGTCTTGGCTCGCCAGTTGGCCCGGGGGCCGCCGAAAAACCCGTTTCGGGCCGCGGGGCCGCCAAAAACCGGCTGTACTATTACGACGACGGTTGCTTCTACTATTTTATAATTGGCGCCACCACCGCCAGTGCTATCACTGCTATTACTGCTACTGCGGCTACTACTACTACTACTGCTACTACTACTACTACTACTACTACTACTACTGTAACTACTACTACTACTACTACTACTACTACTACTACTACTACTACTACTACTACTACTACTACTAAAACTATTACTATTACTACTACTACTACTATTATGATTACTACTACTACTACTACTACTACTATTACTACTACTACTACTACTACTACTACTACTAGTACTACAACTACTACTACTACTACTACTACTACTACTACTACTACTACTACTACTACTACTACTACTACTACTACTACTACTACTACTAATACTACTACTACTCTACTACTACTACTACTACTACTACTACTACTACTACTACTACTACTACTACTACTACTACTACTACTACTACTACTACTACTACGACTATATAATAATACTACTTACTCCACTACTCCTACTCCGACTACTACTACTACTACTACTACTACGACTATACTACTACTACTACTACTACTATACTTACTACTTACTATTACTACTACTACTGGGAGCTCGGGTACGCCCCCCCATCCCCCCCATCTCCGACAGAAGCCGTTTTGCGTCGGGAGGGGGGCCCAGATGGATTTTGCCCTGAGCAAAGGTTCCGGGGTTGTGAAAATCCATCTGGGACCCCCCGACGCTGCGCGGGACGGCCCAGCCGCGAAAAACGAGCTCCCCAATAAGAGATTTCATTTGGAAAATGGCCATTTTGGGAGCTCGGGTACACCAGCCCCCTTCCCCAAGATGCGCCCGCAAGGCACCCGAGAGCGCCCAGATGGAAAATCACCCGCTCCAGGTTCCAATTTTCACCCCAGAACCGTTCCAGGGTGATTCTTGAACCTGAAACGGGTCGATGCCCAGGGTCCACACGCGGTTCCCCGCCCACCGCATGCTAAGTTTGGCGTGCCGCTCACACTTCCCGTGGCCCCACGGAAAGTCGACCGAAGGCCCCAATGGCCACATACGGTTCCCCGTCAACCGCATGTCCATGCCGGCACCCCTTTCACACGCTGCGTGGCCCCATAAGGAATTCGACCTAAGGCCCCAGTGGCAGGCTCCAAATGCGGCTCCTCGCCCATCGCATGTCTATGTCGGCACACACCCTCTCGTGGCCCCATCGAAAAGCTCCACCGAAGGCTTCAGTTGCAGGGTCCTCAAGCGGTTTCCCGCCCACCGCAAGTCCATGTCGGCACACCCTTTCCATGCATTTTGGCTTCACAGGAAGCTCCACCGAAGGTTCCTGTAGCAGGGCCCACATGCGGCTCCCCGCCCACCGCATGTCCATTCGAGCACGCCCCTCACATGTTTTGTGGCCCCATAGGGAGTTACACCGAATGCCCCAGTGGCGGGGTCCACATTTGCCCCATTCCCAATCCCATTTTCTGTTCATGTCTCACAAATTTGTTGTCTGGCTGGTAGACTGATTGCACACCCATGCCCTGCACAGGGCCGAGCAGCCGGCACGCATGCTCGAGTGGCTCGCTCGCTCGCCCACGGCGTGTCCACGTCGGCGCACCACTAACACAAATGCCGTGGTGCCATACGGAGTCCCACTTAAGGCCACAGTGGCAGGGTCATCCAGCGGCTCCCCGCGCATCCCGGCATGTCCCGCACACGGGTCGTCTCCCCATAGGGAGTTCCACCTAAATCTCCAGCGTCAGGGTCCATGTGCGGCTCCCCGTCCATTTCGGCTCAATCCTCGCGCGCTTCGTGGCCCCATAGGAAGTTTCCCCTTCTTCGTCCCACGTGCCTCGCGGTACTCACAGTGGATATGGCTGGGTCCTTCTACATGAGAATGTTGAATTTGGGATGTTGCTCTTCCTCTCCTGGCCTCTGGAAGGCGGACGGTCACCATGAAGAGAAAAAGCGTCCTGGAGTAAAGGGGTCCTGGAGGCGTTTCGCCCTTCTCGGGCTCCCCTCCCCAGCCAATCGAGCACGTCGGAAAACGACCCAGGCTGAGAAGTCAACCCTGGAGAAAGGCCCCTGGGCCCAGGACCCGTTGTCACCCAGGCGCCGTTCGGGGGGCGCCAGGTAGAGTTGCAACAGCACAGGTCCTACAGTTAAACCGCATGGTCAGGATGAGCAACCTTCCCAAGAGAACCGTTGCATCCTTGCCTCATCGGTCCATATTTGGCCACACTCGTTGGTCGCGCCCCGCTCGGTAAGCTCCGAAATGGCCGTCCAAGGCCCTTGGACCGTTATCACGTTTCCTTATCATGCGTGAGCGTTCAAGGTTGAATGCCGCATGTCGCCTGAGTATGGCGTGGAACCCGCTGTCTTGAGCGGCGTCCAGCGATAGCGACCAGAGCTTCAAAAGTTGCCCAGAAGCTTCCGAAGCGTCGACGACGACAATGACAACGACGACGACGACGCCAAAGCGACGACAAAGCGACGACGACAACGACGACCGAGCGACCCCTGAAACTCTCCTGGCGCGTCCTTTTGCTCCTAGAATTCTGGGAGGAACCAGGCTCCGAAGCGTCGACGACGTCGACGACGACGACAAAGCGAAGACGACAACGACGACCGAGCGACCCCTGAAGCTCTTCCGGCGTGCCCATGGGAGCCGGGCCGTGGTCCACGAGGGCGCCCCCGCGGCCTGGCAGGCTCGAGAGCGTCCAGAGCCTCGAGTGGTTCGGACGAAGGGGGGGGGATCAGACGATCAGACGGGGAGGGGGGGGGTACGACATTTGGTGCATGCAGCTTGTTGTGGCCCCGCCGCCGGGCGCCTTCTCCCTCGGTGTCGAAGGCGCCTGCGGCGGATCGCCGCCGCCCCCCCTGCCTTTTGGAACCGCCGACGCTGGGCCGAAGCCTGGCGAAGCTTTGATAATACAGATTCCCCCGGCAGTTGCGGCACCCCTGTCGGGAAACAGAGTGAAGAGGAGGGGCAAGGTGGAGGGTGCCTCCTGGGGCTGCTTAGGGGGCCTCCTGTGGCCTCTTAAGGGGTCTCTGAGGGACCTCTTGGCCTCTTGGGGCCCTCTCTGGGCGGTCGCTGGCCCACTTTGGTCGCTTGAGGGCCATCTTGGAGGTCCACGGGCCGTATTGAAGGCCTCTTGGGAGCATCTTCAAGCCGTCTTGGAGCCATTTTGGGCCGTCTCGCGGGCCTCTTGGGGTTCTTTTGGGTCGGCTTGCTGCGATCTCGGGGACCTATGGGGCCGTCTCGGAGCGTCGGAAGCTCGAAAAGGCGAGAACGCTCAACTCATCGGGACACCTACGGGAAATCAATGAGTTTGGCTTCCTGAAGGTCCTTTTGGAGCCGTCTTGGGGCGTCTTGGAGGCCTCTTCGGCCGTCTGGAGGTTATCTTGGGCCGTCTTGGAGACGTATTGGGACCATCTTGGGGGCTCTCTTGGAGCAATATTGGCCGTCGTGGAGGCTTATTGGAGGCCATCTTGGAACAATGCTGGCCGTCTTGGAGGCGAGTTTTCTGATAGTTCCCCTCCTTGGGCGCCTGTGCGCGTCCTTGCACGCCTATGCGCGTCCTGGCGTGTTGGGCGTTGGGCCAAAGGCCTTCTAGAAATTGTCAAAAATGATAAACATTTACGTGGCCTTTGGCACGCCGTGCACCCTTTTGGCAAATCACAGGGGGCGGCGGATCGAAGACGCCTACGGCGAGTCACCGCCGCCCCCTTGCCTTCTGGACTCGCCCATGTGGCCGAGCGTTGTGGCAAGAGCTCTGCCAAGCTATCGGACCATGCGTTTCCCCAGTCGTTGTGGAAACCCTTCGGGACACATTGGGAGGGGGGATGGCGGGGAAGATCAGAAGGAGGAGGAGGAGGAGGAGGAGGAGAAGGAGCCATCTTGTGAGCCTCTGGGGGCACTCTTAGGGTCTACTGGGAGCTTCCTGGAAGCCTCTTGGAGGCATCTTGGGGGCATTACGTATTGGCCCTCTTTGGGGCTTCTCGGGGGTCTCTTTGCCCATCGTAGATCGTTCCTGGCCCGTCGGATGCCGTCGGAAGTCGTCTTGGGGGCTTGTCTGGGCCGACTTGGGGCCCTCTTAGGGTACTCCAGGGCCGTCTTGGAGGCCATCTTGGGTGTCTTGGGGGCCTCTTGGGCCGTCTTGGGGTCCTCTTGGAGCCCTCTTGGGGGCCTCTGAGGCCGTTCTGGGGCCATCTTGGAGGTCTCTTGAGCGATGCAGGGGCGTCTTGGACCGCCCGAAGGCCGAAAAGAAGCAACTGCCAACATCTGTCAAACACCAAAGGGAAATCAGCGATTCTGGCCTCTTCGGGCCTTCCTGGAGGCCTCTTGGGTCGTCTTGGGGGCCTCTTGGGGGCCTCGTGAGCCGTCTGCTGGCATCTTGAGGCCATCTTGGGCCGTCTTGGAGGCTTCTTGGGCAAACTTGGAGGCATCTTGGACGCTCTTGGGCCGTCGTGGAGGCCATCGACCGTCTTGGGAGAACTTGAAGGTAACCTTGGCCGTCTTGGAGGCCATCTGGAGCGTGCAAAGCGTTGGCAACCACTTCTGGGCAAGCCTTCCGGGTGGCCCGCGCACTGGGCCGAAGCCTCAGGGGGAGCTCTTTTGGAAAAGAACCAAGACCCAAATTGGTAGGGTCCAGCACGCCAGGCACCCCGTGTGGCAAGCCAACAGGGCGCGGCGGATGTCGTGGCCTGCGGCCCGTTCCGCCACCATGCCTGGGTTGTAGTTAAGTTGCCTTTGGGATGCCTTTGGGGATCTCTTGGGAGACGTCTCGGACGCCTCTCGGCTTCGATTTTGGGGTGTTTCGGGGGTCTCTTAAGGACCTCTTGGGGCCTGATTTGAGCCTCTTGGGGGCCTCCGTGAGCTTGTGGGGGGGCCTCTTCGGGGTCTGCTGGCGGTCTCGGGGGCCACTTTGGGGCGGAGGGCTCGAAACGTCGGTTCGTGTTTCCCCTCTGGGGCCTCTCTTGGGGGCCTCTTGGGCTGTCTTGGAGCGATCGGGGGGCCTTTTGGGCCGCCTTGGAGCGTCGAGCGAACAGGCGAGAACACCAAATCTTTCACACACTTAGGAGTTAATGAATGATTTTGACATCTCGGGGCCCTCTTGGGGCGTCTTGGGGGCCTCGTGGACCGTCTGTGTGCCATCTTGGGCGTCTTGGGAGCTGTCGGACCGCCTTCGAGGCCTTTTGCGCCCTCGTGGGCGATTCTTGGGACCTTCTTGGCCCGATTGGGGCCCTCGAGCTTCTGGAGAAGTCGTGCGGGCGAGAAAGCGCGGCACTTCCAAGAAGAACTGGGAAGTTGCGTTCCCTGCTCCTGATTAAAATATTTCAGTATTGAGTTCTGAGTACAGAGAACTACAAGCCTGGGGAGCACTCCTCTTCTTGCCTTGAGGCACCGTGGCACTGGGAGGCCCCAGAGAACTCAATTACGTGAGCCGGTTTGCCAACCCCGCCTTCACTAACTCCCCCCCCTCCTCCTCCGACCCCGTCGAGTCTGCACGAACGAAATGGGCACGGAAAGACTGGGTACAATGCCCAACAGCGGATCCTGTTCATTTTGAACAGGACTCGCTGTCCACGCCGTGTGTACCATTTTTTTCCCGTACCCAGTTCCGGCGTCCAATCGAGGACCCCCGCAGACCCCCCCGACGGCGACGACGCGAGCGGTGGCGCTGCCCAGCGCCCTGGCGCTGCCCCTTTCGGGGGCCTTCGGCCATGAAGTCCTGGCGCCCGGACGCTCCGCCGGCGGAGCTGCCCGCGCGCTGCGCTCCCGTGAGGCTCGCCGCCGCCGACCTCGCCCTCGCTTCAGGAGGGGAAAAAACACACACACAGACACAAGTAATCGTCGACTCCCCAGAAGATATGGGAAACTATGGGAAGTGGGGGGGAAGACGAAAACCCCAAAAATATACGAAAATATGGGACATTGTTTTATTTGTGTGTATTTATTTGTGTGTCCTGAGGCCCCTTTATTCCTGCGGCCCTCGGCGGCCTTTCTGTGGCGACCGTCGGCGGCCCGTGCGCCAGCTCCCCACGTTGTTCGGCATCGTTCAGCTTCGGGAGCGTTCCAGGAACAGGGGGAGCAAGCAATGGCATGACCATACAGACTCGCGGGTCCCCCGCGGATTCCTCGGATCGGCGCTGGGCCCCCCTGGCGGCGCCTCTGGCGCCGCCCCTGGCGCACTCCGCGCGCCAAGGAGGGGTCCAGCGCCGACCCGAGAAATCCGCTCGGACCTCTGAGTTTTGATGTTCGCGTCACTGTCTGTTCCCCCATCCGGGAGCGCTCCAGGAAGGGACGGCGTCAGAAGATCGGGGGCAGCGTCAGAGAAGAGATGGGCTCCCGGGGGGGGGGGGGTGGGCGCGTCGGCCCCCAATCGGCTACTGACCGCCGCCCGATGGCCCCACCCAGCCCATGGGCCTGCGGATTCGTTATGGAGGCCTGTCGCCGATCTCTCGGCGATGCATCGCCGACTCCAGCCTGATGTTTCCCCCCCCCGAGCTCGTTCCCCCATCTCTTTAAGTCGGGCCTGTCCCTCTACAGGGAGAATATTCAAAAATAGTCAAAATATGAAGTGGGGATTGTTTGTTGAGTATTTTGGGGCATCTTTTGAATATTCCTATTTTTCGTCAAAAACTCCCTGTAGGGGGACACGCCCGACTTAACCCTATCTCTCCACCTCCTCCCCAAACCTTTCAGCATCATGCAGTTTCGAGAGCGCTGAAGAGGGGCCCCCAGGTGGCCAGCGGGCGCTTCAAGAAGGCCCCCGACACGGGCCAGGAGAGCTTCAGGCGGACCCGAATGCGATCCAAGAGGGCCCTCTGGAGTGCCCCGCCCCCCCTCCCCACACGCCCCAAGAGAGCCCTGAGACGGCCTACCAGATGCCTCCGAGGATACCCACGGCTCCCGAAGGCGCCCCGAGAGGCACTCGGGAGGCCCCCGTGAGGCCCAAAGGGGCGCCAAGAGAGCACCAGCCGGTCAAATTCATCGACAATATAAGGTTGTCTTGTTTGGTTGCGCTTTCAATGTCCCCCCGACCCCACCCTTCCTTCCTTCCGTCTGTCGGCCTGGTCTGTCTTTTCCTGTCGTCCCTGGTCTTTCCTTCCTCTTTTCCTCGGTCCCTTTCTTCCCCGCTCACTCTTTATCCTTGCTTGGCCCGCTTCTCTTAGTCGACCCGCCATGTGGTCCGTACAAGAGTTGCGCGACCAGGGCTGCTGCGCCGGCGAATAGCCTGGCGCTCTTTTTGTCCGAAAGACGTGTTGCCAACGCTTTTCGGTTTCCCCTGGCTGAGAGCGTTTCCGGGCTCACGCCGGCACGCATAGCCCGAGTAGGCCTCGCGACGAGCCAAGGGAGCCCCTTGGCGGACCCCAGGACGACCCCAGAGGCCCTCCTCTGGAGGGGTCCGCCATGGCCCAGCATATCTCGAAGAAGGCCTGCGACGACGCTCGGAGAGCCCAAGTAGCTCGTGGAAGCCGTCGCGGGCGCACGAGATCCTTTGCGAAAGCACTCCAAACAGAATGGCTAAGTTGAGGCTCTCCGTCAGAGAGCCCGAAGACTCGCTTCTGTTGAGCCCTATCGAGGATCTCTCGGGGTGATCCAGGGGGCCTTTGGATACATTCTACGGGGGAGGGAGATCCTGACATCCGGGCGGCGTGAACAAATCCCGCGGGGCTTGGTTAGCCCGTCTCCCCTCCTCTGGCCTTCGCGGATACTTTGGCAAGGAACGCGGCGTAAAGATGGAATCGAGGTTTTTTTGAGCGTGATTGTTGCGCGACGTCGTTTTTACACGCAGCGTCGACTGTCAGGGGGGGGGGAGGGAGGGAATGACGCGTTCTTTTTTCCGATGTCGGAGGCATACTGCGCCCTGGAGCAAACCGTTGGGTGTAGCCTTGCGCGTCAGACCCTTCGGCTCAAGAGTTTGGCCAAGCGTTTCTCTTACGCCTCATCAGCGCCGGACATCAGACGGAAGGCGTCACATCTTTATCTTCCCATCATATTCAGCGACTTGCTACAGACGCATCCAGTGGCCATTGAGATAACGGGTTTCGCGCTTGCTGGCGTTTCAATCGCCGTCGCATTGGTTCAAGTTGTGCGTCACGGGTGCGCAACCTATCAGAGCAAGGACATCAAGATGATGTGTCTCATGCGCCTCACTTCATCTCTCATATCATATGGTCTCGACGCCATCGTTTCGATGTATGTCGCGGTGTGCGGCGCACGCTCAAAGTTGCCTAATGCGCAGAGACTCGCTGCCCTGGACTCGGCCCAGGCCCCTCTTCTGAGCCACGGCCCCCAGTCTTAAAGGATCTAACAGAAGATTCGTGATCCAGCTGGAAGTTGAGTCTGCATTGCGCAGCGGCCAGCCACGGTAGCCTCGTTGAATCATTTTGATATTCCCAGGAGTTCATCTACTGAGCCCCTCGTCGCTATGAGTCCCTGTGTGCCTCTGGAGCCCCCTCCCCTCGGGAACCCGACTAGCCTCTCCCCTCTCCTGTCCGTTTGCCTCCCTCCTTGCCTGTGCTCGTGCGTTTCTCACCCTGTCTGTGCCCCGCGGCCTTCCTGGTTCGAACGCAAGCCTTCTATATTATAGCTATAACATACTGGGCGCCTGCTGGCACCCTCACGTATGCCAGCAGAAACTTGACGGCCCGCGAACCCCGCGGGAGCAGGAACTGAGCTGGTGGAAGAGATCATGTTCACAATCAGAGTGGTGTCGCGGCGCTTGTGGTTCCGATCGTGGGTATGGCCGAACATCCAGCAGATTCGATGACGAACCCAAGCGCTCGTAGAACCGCGATGACGAAATAGTCGTGGGGAGGGATGGTTTGCCGCACCACACTGGCGCCAATCCCGAGGTGTTCAGCGAGTAAAAAAAACAGGGGCAGCGTAGCATCGGCAACGTTCGCATGATCAGGAAATGACGATGGCGCTGTCGAGATCAACCTGAGGAGGAAGAAGAGGAACACATGCCGTTTCAGGGTAACGTTCTTCCTGGACGGATTGCATGGTCGAGCTTGGATGCGAGCGGAGCGCCTGGTGGCTGACCCCGCAGATTTCAAGAGACACAAGGGCGCGCAGCAGATCTTGGATGCTCTGGCCCACGTTAGACGAAGAAGCGATCGCCCAGAAAGGCAGGCGTTCGAGATCTTCTTCCAGCGGAGCTACTGGAAGAAAGACACATACATCGATGAGCACTTGGCAGAAAAGGATTAGCGCATGGAAGACCTGCGAAAGAAGATGCGATGGCGCACCTTCTGATTGATGGCGCGGGGTTCACCGAGGATCAACACAGGAACAGCCCGATGAACAGCGGCTCGGAGTACAGTTTGGTCACATGTCAGCACGCACTGAAGGTGAACTCCCATGGCGCCCACGAGCGGGAGAAGCGTCAGGCAGGACATCAGCACCAACAGCAGCCCAGCAAGTAGGACTATAGAAACAAGGGCAGGGCGAATCAAGTCGAGGACCAGGGGGAAAGCGAGATCTCGGACGAAACGTTCGATGGGGAGCAGGCCAATGCGGTGAACATGCTTATGGCAGCGATGCAGGAGCTTCCAACGATGACGACGTCCACGATGCGTACTCGGCGCACGACGCGGCCCGGAACAAGCTGAAGGACACGCCGAAGCACCGAGGATTCTTCATAGGCGAGGTTTCTTTCTAGGAGATCCAGGAGGCGATCGAGGAGGAAGAGACGTGGACCCGGCGCGGCGCCTGCAAGAGGCATCGGGCATTGGGCCGGCGGCAAGGACAGCCCAAAAAGCGGACGCGGCGCGACGAAGTTCGGGCGCGGAAGAGGCGGAAAGCCGCGGGGCCCGGCCAAGCCCGGCAAGCCCAATCACGCGCACGTCGCGCCCAACGAGCGCAACGACGCGGAGATGGCCGACATTTGCGCGGTCGATGGAGAGGGGTGCGAGGTTGGCGAGCAGGGCGGCGGAGACGACGACTCGTTCTACGGGGACTCGAGCGAGTCGGACAGCGGCGACGAGCGGACAGTTCTGTTCGGCGGACAGCGTCGACGCGTGCGAGGGCGACGGCTGCCGCGGCGGGAACAACCAAAACCGCTGGAAGCCCCAGGGGCCACATGTAGCAGCAGCGACGCCGACAGCAAATCCGATGGCTAAGGTCAAGCCGACCGCGGCGCCAGATGCGCAATGCGCAAGAGGACGCGCGGGACTCCGACCAGAAGGACCACGAGCTCAGGGGGCGCCATAACGTATGGGGCCTGCAGTTGAGCGGCGAGCGCGAGGTGCTCGTCGAGAAACTGAATGGTTATTACGCGGGCCGCGCTCAAGCGTGGAAGGGGCGCAGGTTCGCGGGGGGGGGGCTGGGGCGCCGCGTTCAGGGGGCTCGACGGGGCCGCCGGGCGAGAACGCCAAGCGCGGGGACTGCAGTAAATATGGGCATCGCGGAGGAGACGTCTGCAGCACACTGCGCGCGGAGATGCAGAATTACAAGGGGCCCCAGAGACGCCGCGAGCAGATCGAGAGCAAGCTGGGCGGCGCGAACATCGCCTAGCCGACTGCAGGGAAGCCGACAGCATCGAATGCATCAGACATTTCAGCGGTTTGGGAGTTCATTGACGAGACGAGCAACATCACCGATATCATTTGCCCCGCTTCACGTAAGATCGGCGTCGCCATGAAGACCGACAAGACGAATGGGCGACAATTTCACGGATGCTCGAACTATTTCGCCATCGCGAAGTGCGCGGGAACGCGCGAGTACGGCGTCAGGAGGTTTTGCGCATGGGCGGCTCAGGGTCCGTTCGATTCCGCAGTATTCCAAGGCAATGTCATGGAGGAGGCCCGACGCCCGCCGTGCCAGGCACGGATCGCCCCGATCGGCATCGACGGCTGCAGGGGCGAGGCTCACCCGGCGCAGGTTCTTACTGTGCAGGCCTCTTGATCTCCGTCGACGCCGGACCTTGAGATGCTCGATGGCCGCGTTCCCGCACAGGCGAAGGAGCTGGAGTTTGCGGCCTCGGGGGCCGCAGTGACGCTCATCAAGATCAGGAAAAAGCCGCGCGTGGGCATCGGTGCGTCGCGGTCCAGAGACGACGAGTGCGCGGAGCCTCAGGAGATGGAGCTGAGTCGCCACGAGGCGACGCGTTAGCGCGCCACGCGAGCGATCTAGACATCGCGAAGCAAGGGTACTCGCTCTTGGAAACGGACGGCTACGAGGGCGACTGCGTCGTTGAGATGACCGCGAAGGAGGGCGCATCGGGATTTGTTTCGAAGCCAGACGCTTGCCCGAGCTCAGATGTCTCACTGGCTGCGAGAGGCGTTCGCGCGGACGGCGCGCGCCGCGAGCTGGCCGAAGGGGCAGGTGACGAGCTGGCGAAGATTTCCAGACGGACCACCGCTCAGAAGGCGCGCAACAGGGCCATGCTGAAAAAGGAATGCGCGCTTGCTGGAAATATTGTGCCCAAGAGTTTCAAGGCGACGATGGTTTTCGAGCCTCGAGTGGGATCCCTCAGAGTTACCACAGCCGGCTGTTGTGGGCGAGGGTTGTCGATTCAACGTCGTCCACGAGCGCGACCCAGCCTTTGCTGTCTTGGCGTTCGATTGCCGTAGTTGGTCGATTATGGCGAACGTGCGTCCTCCCATCGATTGGGGGAGCATGCGGAACATGTGCGGCAGTGTCAAGCCTTCCGTTCGGCGCGGAAGGTTGGCTTTTGCCGCGCCAGCCGAGGGCGTTATCTTCTGGCCGAACAGCCGCGGCCCTGTGCACTGTGGACGTCTCGTGGGATTCGGGCGGAGGTGTTTGATGTATCCGGAGAACAGTTTTCATCGGGGTCTCAATGCGGCGTCTGTAAGGATGACGTCGACAGCCAGAAGCCTATTCCAAAACTCACCGGTTACCTCGCTAACAGCCAGCGCATTCTTAACAAGTTGGTCATTCCTTGCCGGTGAAAGGTGCCTCGCGAGATGGCGGAGGGCAGCAGCTCCGCCGGGGGGCGAGAGGCGCGGCGTTGGCGGCAGGACGCATGGAGTCGAGGTTGATCTACCCAGCGGAGGGCGACCGCGACGGCGAAGCCCAGCCTGCGAAGAGAGCGAGGAGGACCGGAGTTACCCGGCGGAGTTGGAGGACTACGACGCCGAGTTATTCGAATGGGCGGCTTGGCGAGCACGCAGAAGGAGAAGGTTGAACAGGCAATGGAGATTTTGAGCGACTTTGTCGATTTCTTCGCGCCTCGTCTCTTGCCGCGGCCTTCAGTTGACCAGGGCGCATCGAAGATCGCCAAGCTGGAGGGGGCGCTCGCGGCGGTCCAGCTGCTGATGGTCAGATTGAACCCGCGCGCCCCATAGGCGGCGGCGCCGCGACTTCGCGCCTCTCGAGAACCATTTTGGACGGCTTGCGCCCGAAGCGAACGGGGATCGCGCGATAACTTGGACGGGGGGGTTGGGCGCGCCTATCACCGCAGCTGCGAGTCACGAAGATCGCACCCATGGCGCACAGGGCGCAGATCGGCGATAATGGAGATGGGAGGAGGGACATGGAGACCACTCGCAAAGTACAATGGGACCAGCTACTTAGACCTCAATGTGGCGAGCATGAGATTTCGCGAGAACCTCGCGCGCGTTCCGACGAAGATCGACATGTTGTGAGCACTTTGTATTCCGATGGGCATCGTGGGCTGCGATCATTGCGCGCGGGTTGTTCTTTTGCGAGCGCTGCGATGGCATGCGGCGACCAGCGCTAGTAAGACCGAGCAAGTTCCCATCGGAGGATGAGTTCAACGTGGTCGTGGGTTTCGACATTTTCCCGAGAGTGGCGCTGACTAAGCTGGGTGGTAATTTCTCAATCTACGTTGTTTGGGTCGTTCGTTTTAGGTGGTAGCCTAGTTGCGAGCGAGCTCTTGAGCACCGCGCTTGGAATATATGAGTTGCGTTGGACATCGTGGGCTGAAGAACCAGAAGTTGGAGTCATTGTCGATCGTGTCGAGAGCGTCCTTTGCAGTTTCTCTGAGCGCATATCGAATCGCGGCCGCAGACTCGACTCGGTCGCCAACGCGGCAGCGTGGCGCATTGCCACGGCGGAGCGACGTTGAGATTTTCGGCGGGCCACGCGGAGGAAGGTCGCGCGGGCGAAGCAGGGCGCAGGACGCGAAGACGCCCTGAAGACCGTTATGGAGATCAACCAGGCGAAGATTTCACTCATCTGGAGGTCGGGGTTTTCACCGGCGCACTGGGTGCTCGGGCGAGATCGCGTTTGCCGGCTGGCCTCGTGGGCGACGGAGAGGGCGGCGCATCGGCGCGGCGGCAGTTTCGGCCACGCCGACATTTCAATTTGCCAGGAAGGTCGCGCTACGACAAGCAGCTCGGGAAGCTCGCGCGAAGGTGGCCCACGACGACGTCATCAAGAAGGCATAACTACGACAAGCACGACCTGAACGTGGGTCTTTCAACGCGGGCGACTTGGCGCATTCTACGCTGATCAGCGCGAGCAGGGCACGTGGCCAGAGAGCGCCATCAACTGGCGAGGCCTTGCGCGCGTCATCGGCCACGGGGGGGGGGGGGGGGCGCGCGATATGGATTGTGCTTCGCGGCGTCGCCGACGCGCGCGCGCCGGAAGATTTGGGCGGCATCTGACGAAGAAGTAAGGGCTTGGTTCGCGGCAGCGCAGGGGGCGGACCTCATGGGCGCCACCAGAGATGCCGGAGGCAGCGGTTTCCAGTTCCGCCAGGCTTTCGAGCGAGATGGAGCCCGGGTCCGACGAGCTAGTGGCGGCACAACCGCCGCCCGAGGCACCCTTACTTGTTGTTCCCAAGCCAATCGAGAAGGGAGAAGTACCTGAGCAGCAACCACCATCGGGAGACCCGCCGCGCATGCAGGAGGGACCGCCAGTGCCAGCGGAGTCTGTTGCGAGCGTGCCAGAGCCCGAGCAGGCGAAGCAGGCGGACGCGACGGGGGACGCCGTGAAGGACCTCGTAGAGAAAAAAGCTGCGACCGGATGAAGTTCCGATGGGAAAAGATTAGGGCCCAGATGTATTCGGTCACATGCAGCGTTGGAATAGAAGACAAATGTGATGATCCAGCGGCAGACGCGGAGCAGCGACCGGCAGAGAACGCAGTCGAGCGAGAAGCGAAGCGCCGACGACTGCTCGACGATGTCCCGGCCTCATTTCGTCGAAAGGACGCGTTCAACGCGCGCGACGATGCCGGCGGCTTGCTGGGGGCGGCCGCGGCGCGCGAGAGCCGCCGGCCCTTCTGCGGCCAGCGCGGCGTCGACATTGAGACCTTGGCCTTTGCGGTCGGGCGGGGCATGCGCGCCGAGTAGGGCAGACGGCCGCAAAGGAGGGTAGAAAAGGAGGTACGCCTGAACGAGTGAAGTCAACGAGGAACAGCGTAAGTTGTTCACTGGTCCCGGAGTTTCAGATGCGAAGGATTGGAAGGCCCGGCAGGTCTTTGAGGCGAGCGAGACGCTGAGCATCGAGGAGAGCGAGAGGATTTGGGATACCACGAGCGACATCCCCATCCCGGCAAAGTGGGTCATAACCAACAGTAGCGATGACATTGGGGGCGTTTTTTTTTGGCCGAGGCGAAGTCACGCATGATAGTTCAGGATATCTAGGACAAGGGTCGTGGGCAATATCGACGGAACGCACGTGCAGCGTCTTCGTGATTGCGGGCAAGAAGGTGATCGCGGGTTGCGGAGACGTCGAGATTGCCTACCTTCCTGGGCGGGGCATTGGTCGAGAGGTCTACAAGCGTCAACTTCGAGGCGAACTAATACCAGGGCAACATCCACGACAGTTGCTGAGGGCAGAAAAGGCGATCGACGGGTTTTCGGGGGCGGCTCGTTGATTTTTGGTTGGCTTTCTGCGAAGCTCTTGAGAAGGGTGGGCGGTTTCATTCAGTGCTGGGGCCAGCTTTGTTTACTTGTGAGAATGCTGAAGGCGAGTTGTCTGGAATGTTGCGCACTCGCGCGGGTGATTTACTTGTAGGCGCTCTGGCGAACTTCGAGAAATGAGCCTTCCGGCGCGCGCGCGAGCAGCTGAATTTCTCGAAGCGGCAGAAGGAATATTTCGTTTTCCGAGGTTGTGAGATTCAGCGCTTGCCGAACGAAAAAAGTTCATGTCGCCGCGAATGGCTACTGTTAGAACGCGGAGACGGCCCCTACCCCAACGTGGCGAAGGGAGGATATAGCCAGCCCGTTAACCAAGCAGCAGGTGACATCTCTTCGTAAGGCTACGGGCGAGATGCCAGGGTCGCCACGTCAACTACGAGTTGACCTGGTTTGTTCACGCATGTCAAGCACAACGAGCGATGCTCGCCGTGCATTGCGAATCAGGCGAGGATAAACAAGGCCATCAACGAGGGTTAGCGCGGCGCTGGCTACATCCAGAAGCTTTCGTCCGGCACCGACCTGGATAGACAGCGGTGTCCATCGCTCGCGGCTCTGGCCGCGCCAGTGGACATCCGAGAGCGACGAGTTCTCTAAGGACACCCGTATCAGAGGAAATCCGTTGTTTCTCGTGGGCGAGGACGTGCTTTCCAGTGAGTTGGCCAACGCTGCTATGATAGGTTCTTGTTCGAAGTCAATGCAGAGAGTTTACAGAGTTACACTTGTGGCCGAGGCACCACATTTGGCGGATGCACTGGGGACTGGCGAGCGGTTGTGCGCTTTGCGGGAGTAGGGGGTTAGCCGCAATACCGATTTGAAGTGATTGCAGGAGATGGTTACACAGCGGTCGCGAGGGATCTGGTTTGAGTCGTGGCGAGCGAAGTACGATCGAAGGAGCAGTACTGAAGGAATCAGTACGACAACCGAGCACTCTTACGATGGGTGGATGGCATGCAGAATCTTTCGGATATATTCACCACAAAAAGGAGCTGGTTTTGCATAGTTTAGGTAGTAGTTGAAATCTTATCATATCACACTTCAGCAGGACGAGACGGCGATCATGATAAAAGGACAAGAGGCGAGCCCAGAGAGCAGCGAGGAAGACTGACAGGCCCGTCCAGACAGAGGGACACCGTTTGTAACGAGTTTGATATGCGGCTGTCGTACGGTTCGCCGAAATGGAGGATTCAGATATGCTCGAGGCTACAACAGAAAACCTGTGAGTCTGATATTCCCAGGAGGTCATCAATTGAACTGTTCGTGGGCGCTATGATCCCCTGCGTGCCTCTGGAGCCCCCTTCGGGTGCCTGCCTGGCCTCTCCCCTCTCCTGTCCGCTTGCCTCCCCCTTGCCTGTGCACGTGTGTGTATCACCTTGTCTCTGCCCCGCGGCTTTCCTGGTTCGAAGGCCGGCCTTGCAGATTTTAGTTACAACGTACTTGGCGCCTGCTGGTACCCCCGCGTAAGCAAGAGCGTGACGGCCCGCGAGCCTCGCGGGAGCAGGAGCTAAACTGGTGGAGAAATCATTTCTACAATCCGAATTTGGTAAAACAGCGACCATGGCAGCATGGTGCATGCACAAGAACGCCCTCTGCAGGACGTTTCCTCTTCAGGCAGGCCCAGGCGAACGTAGCTTACGCCCCTCCGTCCTGCTTCCTCGCTCTCCATGTATCCCTCGTCCTCCACTTCCTCGTCCTCCTGCCCCTCCGCCCCGGCTGCCCGCGCAGGAGTGCGATCCTCGTCCTCCTGCTGCCTGCTGCTGCTGGTGCTGCTGATGATATCCTTCTCCTCCTCCTCCTCCTCCTCCTCCCCCTCCTCCTCCTTTTCCTCCTCTTCATCCTCCTCCTCCTCTTTCACCTCTTGACGTTGCCCCTCTTGTGCTTCCCGTGCGGAAGGCGTCCGAGGCCACCGCAAGAGGCGGCGCGTGCCGTGCTGTTCTTGGAGAAGCTCGAGTGCGATTGGAGCGGCTGGCGCCTTCGGGGTGGCCCCAGATGGGCCCGCGCCGCCGCCGGGCCTCGCGAGGGAGGGGGGGCCCGGAGGGGCGCGCAGCAGCGCAAAGGCGGGGGGGGGGTCTTTGGGGCAATTGGAAGGAACAAATGGAGAAGGACGAGGACGAGGAGGAGGAGGAGGAGGAGGAGGAGGAGGAGGAGGTGGATGGGGGGCGAGGAGGGGGAGGGGGACGGGGACGGGACGGGGGAGGAGGAAACGGAGGGGGGATCGAGACGGGATGAGGGGGCGGGGGGGATTGAGCGGCATGAGGCATGGAAAGGGGAAGGAGGGGGAAGGATTACCACGCGCGGTGCATGCTGAAAAGGTATTTCCTAAACCCATATTAAAGGACGGGGCGGCCATCGTCGAAGTGTTGGAAGCTGCTGGGCAGCAGGAGGAGGAGGAGGAGGAGGAGGAGGGCGAGGGGGAGGAGGAGGAGGAGGAGGAGGAGGAGGAGGAGGAGGAGGAGGAGGAGGAGGAGGAGGAGGTGGAGGAGGAGGAGGAGGAGGAGGAGGAGGAGGAGGAGGATGAGGAGGAGGAGGGGCGAGGGGGAGGAGGTGGAGGGGGAGGGAGCAGGGAGAGGAGGGAGAGGTGAGGTGGATTTGGGAAGAGCAGGGGGAGGAGGGAGGAGGAGAGGAGGAGGAGGAGGAGGAGGAGCAGGAGGAGGAGGAGGCGGAGGAGGATGACCCTCTCACCCCGTTCCCAGATCAGCCACACCTGGGGGAGTTGTGGTCCTTTCCCCCCTGGGGGCAACCATCGGCTTCGACATCTTTTTTTGAATGTCACAGCTTTCCCCTGGGCAGGGCAGGGACCGAACAGATCCCCCTGCAGGCAGCACCGGAGGAGAAGCAGGCGGAGGAGCAGGAGGGGGAGGAAAGGCCAGGAGAGGCCAGGGGGAGGAGGAGGAAGAGGAGGCGTTGGAGGAGGACGAGGAGAAGGACGCTTCCTTCACCACCAGCACCGCCCACCCGGGGGAGCCAGGGGCTCGCCCGTGCCCCGGCTGGGAGCCCGAAGCTGCCCCGCGGGAGCCGCCTCGCCAGGGGGCCCCGCCCGCTCCGCGGGCGGAGCCCGGGCGGACGTGGAGGCGCGGAGCCTGGGCAGGACTGCGCTGCCTGGGGTCGGGGGCTGCCAAGAGGGGGGTGATGAGTACACGCCGGTCGTTGAAAGTAGGTATTTCTGGATTTCCAAATCCCAATGTACTTCAAGCGCCTTCCTACTTCAAGAATCGACACCCTTCTGCTGTGTTCTGTGATTCTCTGGGGGGGCCTCAACCCAATCAATGTAATCCGCCTTCCTGCTTCATGTTTTTACTACTTCTTCCGACCGACGTGTAGGGGTGTGTGAATATCATGGCGGGGGCCACGACATCTCCTCAGATTTCATGGCGCTTCTTCTGTTGTAAGGACGTGCCCGACCCCCCCCAACCTGGGCCCCGCACATGCCACCGGCCATGATTTGCGCCCCCCTCTTTGGGACGCCCCCCTCTTGGCCGCCCCAGAGGGAGGGGACGATGCGCCAATTTTCCACCATCACTACCATGGGTAGGACGTGGGAGAAGGAGGGATGGGGAGGTCCTCCTCCTCCTTCTCCTCCTCCTCCTCCTCCTCCTCCTCCTCCTCCTGTTGGATGTCACGGAGCACCCGTTGGGCGACCCATTTCAGGGCGTCATGCCCGCGGCAGAAGCCCTCGATCCCGAGTTCGGGGATGACCCGCTCCTGTCTGGGCTTGCTGACTCGGACGGTTCGGGGGTCGGGGTTCCTGGGCTCAAGGCGTTCGGTTGGGGGCTCTGCTTCCTGGACGAGCATGGCAATGTACGCAAGGCCATGCCTGGCACGGCTCCTGGGGTTAGACAGGCGCAGAGTGTCTTGCGAGCGGAGCTCACAGGATTCCTGCAGGTCCTGCGCCACGGCTCAGCCCCATTCAGAGTAGGTGTTGACAATGCCACGGTGGTCGGCGGGTATCGCTGCGGCGCAGCCTTGTGCCGCCAGGCACGCCGGCCCCACGCCGACCTCTGGCACATGATTTGGAATGCGATCGAAGATTTCTACTCGGGGGATGGGGACCTGGAGGTGGTCAAAGTCAAGGCGCATTCCAAAAAGACGGATGCTGAGCTGCTCGAGGGACTCGAGCGGTGCGATTACTTGGGCAACCAGGCGGCTGACCTCCATGCGAAAGAGGGAGCCCGCTTGTGCCCAGTTACTCAGCATCTCACGCATCTCCTCAGGTCTCTGCTGTGCTCGGGCTGGTAGGCTCAATGACCGTTGCGATAGGTACTTTCGACGACACCACGGGCCGCTCAAATAATGCCGCCCTGTCCCCTGGCCCCCCTTTGGAGAGCGGGCATGTTTTGGAGTGGGCCCAGGGGTCTTGGCGGTGCCTCAAGTGTGCCAAGCGAGCGCATAGCGACAAGGCCAAGGCTGTGCTCTCGCGTAAGTGTTGCCGTGGTGGATTTTCTTCCCACGGGCGCTGGAAGGAGGCTTCTCGCGTCGAGCAGGCTCCGTTGGAAGGGCCCCGTCGGCATAAGTTGTCTAGAATCGCCC
>CAUYUJ010005313.1:130884-550736 GCA_963575745.1 Prorocentrum cordatum
CTGCGTCTTCCGCGCCCGGGCCAGCGCGCGAAGGCCGAGGCGGCGAAGCGTGGCGCCCGCCAGCAGAGGCCGGACCTCGCCGGAGCCTTTGGCAAGCGCCACCAGCTCCCCCGCCCGCAAAGCCTGCAGCGTCTCCGGGGGGAGCTCTCCAAAAGCAACCCGCGCAGCGGCGCGGGCGAGCAAGCTCAAGGTCGCCCCGCTGTCGGCGCTGGCCGCGAGGTGCTCCAGCCGCGCGTCCTCCTCTTCCTCCTCCTCCTCCTCCTCCTCCTCTGCGAAGATCTGCTTGGAATGAAAAGATGCTTCTTTCCTGCTGCTCGTGCCGAGCTTGACCCAAGGCCTACGGATCGAGTCTGCTGCATGCTAAGACCACAACTGCTTGCTACAAGCAACAACTGCGGCTGCTTTTCACACAGCCTCTTCTATCTCGATACGTAGGGCCATTTGCTTTATAACCCGGGCTATCGTCAATATGGAATCTGTATCATGCATCTGGGCGTCCTGCGGCCAGGCTGGCCTGCGCGGTTCAGGCACGCGTCCCGTTCAGGGAAAACCTTACTAGGGCAGCATTCACATCAGGGCGCCTCTCACTCACCGGGGTCACCCCCGCCACGATTCTCGGCCTTGGTCTCATACTTGCACCGGTAGACGTATTCTCCCGTCTTGAGGACATGCTCCAAATAGCTCTGATCCTTCATGTGCTTGGTCAGGCGGTCGGCAAGCATCAGGCGGGTGTCAGTCCATATCAAGCCGTCTCCGACTTCCAATGGATCTCGAAGATCTGCGAGGTCCAACGCGATCCTCCTCTCCGTCGGCATGCTCCCTTCCTTACGGCAGAGGTCGACGAAGCTCTTGCAGTCCGTCGCGCACAGGCTGGGGATCTTGCCCATCAATGTCGCCCAGTCGCTCTCTGATTCCCAGCCGTGCAATATCTCGGCCAATGCCGTCCTCACGAAGCACGCCCTGTCGAACCCGTAGCTCGCACTGGCCGCCTCCGCTGCCAATGTAGATCTTACCACGCGATGGATCTTGCTCGAGCACCAGTCCACCACGTTGACTTTCTTGGCTTCGAACTTCTCGTCGGTTAGCAGGAGAATGAATCCTTGTTGCGATCCACTCCTCGGCTGTCTGTCGTACGAGGCATCGTGTGCACACGTGCGTCCAAATCGTCCCGATCCATCTCCGCGATGAAATCGTAGCTTGACGTCACGCGTCACCATCTCCTTGGCCATGCTCAACACCGTGTTCGCCTTGCACAGCTGGCCGACCGTCAAGTCTGGCGTCCGCTGTTGCAGGTCACTGACGTCATAGGCTAAACCAGGTAGTGTCGTCCGCGCGGGCCACGATAACTGTTGCCCCAGGGCTGCGGTACTTAGAGCTCTTCCTCGGACGCCTTGCTCTCGGGGTCTTTCCTCCTGGATGCCGGCACGAAGATCTTTTCCATCTTCTCGATGTACTCGTGCTGGTCGACCTCTATGGGCTTATCCGGCAGCTGATTGATGCGCCGGCCGAGGAACTCGAACTGACCCTGCTTCTCCTTGGTCACGTTGAGCTTCTCCCATACGATCTCCTTCGCTCTGGCGAAACGCTCGCCTGTGCCGCCCGAGTCCGTCGTCCACGTGAACACATAGGACCGCCTCGATCTTGCCTTTGTCGTTCCTAATGACAAAAACTCCTTTCATGGTCTTGAGCGGCTGGAATCCGGCCTGGATCAACACCTCCGAGAATCTTTCCCACCATAAGCGAGGTGACTCTAGTCCGAATACACCCTTGAGCAGTTCCACCAAGCTCCCAGCAGGAACTCCAGGTAGCCCTTCTCGGGGAGGCATCACATATAACCGTCTCGTGTTTGTCTTGCCGGTGAGGAACGCCGAGCCGATGTCGAACGCCCCGAGATCCCAGCCAAAATGCGCCGCCAAGTTCAGCAGTAGCATCAGCCCTTCCATGGGCGCCACTGGTGCATCTGTCCGTGTACCTGCCGTTTCTGACCAAATCGCCATGCGCTTCGCATGCTTGATGCCGAGCTTGCCCTGGTTGTCCGGGTCGAGATGTCCCGGGATCACAAGTCGGCTGTTCGGCTGGCCCTCCTTGAGGGTATGCACGAAGCGCGCCGGCACCTTGAATATCCTCGACTTGTCGACCTTCGCCGCCTCATCGGGCAGGACCACCCTGACGGCCTCGTGCTCCAGGTGCTGGTTCCAGTTCTTGGCGATGCTCTTGTTGAACCCGAGCCGCTCCGCCTTCGTGAACTTCCTCGAGTCCAGCTCCTTCCCCTTGGTGCCTGCTTGAAAGGGGCGGAGCTCCAGCGAGAACACGTCGTTCATCGCGTACAGCGTCTCCGTGTCCAGGTCCGGGACTGGGGTCTCGACGGCTTGGTTGAACACCGCTTCCACCACTGGTGCCTGAGGCACAACCTCTTCTATCTGCGATGGTGGTGTAGGTGGTGGCGTAGGCGCCCCAACACTCCCTGCTGGTGATGGCTGAGCTTCGGGCTCAGGTGTCTGTCGTGGTTCTTCCACTCGTTCTGAGACAACTCCCGGCACTGGCACTTCAACAGGATTCGGAGGTATCGTCGTACTCTCCATCGAGCTCGGTCTCAAGTCATCGAACGTGTGCTGGCCCCTCGAGATCCCGCTCAGGTCCATGTTGTAGTTCTCGATGATGCTGCCGATGGCCTCGCTCGCCAAGCGCTCCTCTGGGGTTGCCGACCTGATATGTTGTGGTGCCGCCAGCAGGAGGTTCCCGTTGAACACCAGCCAATACGCTTCGTTCTGGCCTTCGCGTCCCCACTCCCTGCCGAGGATGACTGCTGGACCGTGCCAACGGTCTGCTCGTCTTGTAGATTGCGCCTGCGGCTTGAAGGTACCTGCCGCTCGCCAGAGGAACACGCACTCTCCGGGCATCCACGGCGAAGGTGTGGGTCGGTAGTTGTGGACGATGGCCTTCCTCCACTTGTCACTGTTGTCCAGCTTCGCCAGCGCGACCTGAGCCGCCTCGCGTATCTTCTGCGACCGCTGGACCTAGTAGTCCTTGAGCACCGCGTCGTGCACGGCGATCTCTGGGTACTGTTCGTCGCTGAGGAGACTGTCCAGCACGCTGCCTGGTAACCTGTCTCCACAGCCGAAAACTCTCATCCTGGGGCTGTATCCTGATGGATCCACTCTTCGGTTATTGCAGATGTTCGCCGCCGCTATGGCTAACTCCATCTCAGCAGCCCTGGATGGTGCACTCGTCCACAATCGCGCGCACGATGTCGCTGCTGACGGCCCCGTGGCGCTCGACCAGCCCGTGTTGCCACGGACTTTCCGTGGGCACCACTCTCATCGTGATTCCCACCGACTCCGCGTAGGATGCAAAATCCTTCCTGAACTCCGAGCCGTTGTCGGAGTGGCACACGATAGGTACTCCAGCCCAGGCGCACCACTTCGTCATGAACATCCTGGCTGCCTCTGCACTGGAGGGATTCTCCAGCATGATCAGGCACGAGAACTTCGTCGCGAAATCCACGCAATTCAGGGCCAGGTACTTGCCTCCACTCGCGTCCTTCAGCTCCTTGGTGTCCACCCCGACCGCGATCCCAAATGACGTGGGTCTCTGTCGGCTCGACACCACTCGACGTCGCTTTGGACCTGCTCGTCTCGCGCACACCTCGCACTGCCATACCTTCGCGTCGTCCAGGTGCAGCTGGGAGGCTCCGCCTAACCACATCACTCGTACTAGCGCTTCACGGCCGCAATGACCCAGATTCCTGTGTGCTCGTCGCATTTCCGCGCGAACTTCAGGCGGAACATGAGCCACTTCTTGTTGGCCTCTCGTCGTAGTGAATATCTCGCCCGCTGGGAGATCGTCTGGATACAGCGGGTCCCTGGTGATGTCCGCCTCCTCTGACACGTCCCCCTCCTGTTCCACCTCGTCCTCCGGGTTCTCGTCCTTCCGCTGTCGTCGGAGGTACTTGCTGCTCTTGAGGCTCTGGTGGTTGTTGTCCTTCAGGATCTTCTGGGGGTACTTCCGGTAGAACTTCAGGTAGAACTTCAGGTGGGGTTCCTCGGAGTCCGGGCGGAAACTTCTTCAGTATCTTCACCACCTTCCGCAGTTCTCCTCGCGTGCCCGAGGTTTCTGGTCCATCTTGGCCCACCTGTTTGTCAAACTCTTCGACATGCCACTTCTTCCTGCCACGGTCACTTGTCTTCTTGACCGCATAAACTGATATCACGGTGTGCTCGGGGTAGTTCTTCGACCATAGTTGAACCCGACCTTGTCCCACGTGTATCACAAGGTCGCCGCTGCCATGCCAGCCGGGCGTCAACTTCGTCAAATACCTCGTCTGGTCGAATGAAACTGTACGTCGTAGTTGGCTAGCGCCGCCATGTGAAAACGTCGGCGCTCGCACCTTCTTGATGATGCCCTTCTTGTCGTTACCCAAACGTGAACGTGTGGGTGTGGTGATCGGTGGAGTGATCGTAATCGGAGGAGTCGTAGATACAACCCTCACTCTCTTCTCTTTTTGTTGGGCGTGCGGGGCTGGCGTTCTCCGTTTTGACATCGTCGGTGTGGTAATTCGTCCTCGTTTTGCCTCGTTCGCAAGGGCGTCGTGTGTATTCCTTATGTCCAACGCCTCCATGAACACGCTGATGACGGCCTCGGCGAACTCCTTCGTGTAGCCGCCGGCGTATGTGCTCGTCCTCATGTTTTGCTTAGCCAATCGCCCTTCGATCTTAGCGTGTTGTCGGTGTCCTGGGCATCGTCGTCCGAGCTTGACCGCCATCGTCTGTGTGGACATGATGATTCGTGATGGCTTCTTAATAGGTAGATCCGAGTCTGGATGTCGGAGCCCGAACGCGCACATGTTCACCACCGTCGTGCCGTGCGACTTCGGCAGCTCCACTATTGGCTCCTCCTGGAAAGCCTCGTTTGTGAGCGGGTTCTCGCCGTAGAAGTAGGCTCCGCGCTTGCGTTGGTAGTCAGCCACCCTCTTCACGAACCTCAGCGCTCCACGGGACTGCTGTTGTCGCACCTGCAACTCCTTCTGGAACGCTGGGCGGCGTGCCTGGTAGTTGTGCATCGCCGTCCAGGGGTCACAGGGCCAAGCCATGGCCACCACGTCCGGCTTGTTGTCGACGACCTCCCTCCAGGCTCGTGCCCGCCCAGAACGTGTGTAGAGGTCGAAGCCCGTCTCGATGCTAATTGGCGGCATGACCTGCCACCCTTGCGCCGCCGCCTCGCACGATAGAGCAAGCGTCCACGAGAATATCTCCAGGAACTTCCACCTCTTGGATCTCGACGTCACCGTCGGTGGGTCCTTGTGGACGGATCTCTTCGCCTCTGCAGCCAACGCATCCGCAACTCCTCTCGTGGTCCTCTGCAACCGCTTCTTCCTACCTCGCTGTAGGACTCCAACACGCGAGAGGTCCTTGAACCCGAGTTCGCCGGCCTCCTCCTGTGGGGTCATGTCCATCTTGCCATTGATATGGAAACACTCCGGGAACTCGTTCGGATTGCCATACTCTCCGATGTCTACGAGGAAATGTCCCGACCGTGATTGTTTGATCGGCTTCTTGAACACTCCGGCCTCCTCGATGTCCATCACCTTCTTGCGGTAATTGACGATCACGCCTAGATCCTGCATCGCCTGCTGCAATAGCAGTGGTGGTGTTCGTCCTTCCACTCGAGCCACCTCAATGACTCCGTGTGCGCCATTTATCCCAGCAGGATAGACGTACGACTCCGTGCTGACTGCCACGTCACCGCCGCCGAACCTGAACTCCTCATTGATGTCCTTCTTGACCGGCTGGAGGCCCAAACTCTTCAGGCGGGCCTGCAAGTTGTCGTGCCACTCGTGACCTGCGACGCTGCGCCTGCACCCGCTATCATTGATTAGCTCCGTCGTGCCGATGTCGTCCCACAACACGTCATTGACCACGAGCGCGTCCTTCTTGTCCTCGCGGCTGTACGCCTTGTCCCTGATTTCCTTCGCGTAGTTCGTCTTCGGGATCCGCTGGACGTATCGGTTGCAGTTCTTGCAGATCGCGAACGTCCAGGTAGATGTGCTGGTCCAGCGTACGTTGTCCAGGATCTCGCCCGAGCCCGCATTCTTGTGCTCGCAGGGATTCTCCACCTGGTCGGTGATGAACGATATCAGCCTATCGATCCTCTCCTGCTTTGAGCCGCTGTAAGGCTGCTCGAGCATCAAGAGTACATCCTGCAGCTGCTTCGCCGTCAGGATCCTGAACACCTCCAGCTCGCAGTCGGTCACGTACCCCGTGTGGTGGTCGCGCGCGCGGTTCGTGAAGTCCACCGCGAACTCGTCCAGCCGCGCCCTGTACCGGTCGACCAACGAGCGTACGTCGTCGCCGCTGATGTGGATCCTCTCAGACTGGAACCTCGAAGCCGCTGTTGTCGGTTTAGGCTTCGGCCGCGCTGAGGGCTTTGGCTTCTTGCCGCCATCGGCACTTCCAGCCGCTCCAGAGGGTTTCTTTTCCACGTCCTGCCATCCGTCAGCTTCTTCATCCATGAACGTCGCGTGCAGGTTGGATCGGAGGAGTCTTCCGACCAGCTCCTCCCGCGGTCCTGTCGAGTTGTGCTTCCTCCTTGCCAACTCCGCACTGAGCTGCTCCTCGGTCCAGCTCTTGTAGACCCCCTCGGATTCGTCTGAGTCCTTCTCGAAGGAGTCGTCTTCGAACTCTGAGCCCGGTGTCGGAGGCCTCGTGGGATCCAGCCCAAGGTTGTCGCTCTCTTGCTTCACCTCCGCCTTGACCTTCTGCGAACCCAGCACGAAGGCATCCACCGGTCCCGGATGGGGAGATGTCAATTCTTCCGCTCCGTCGTTCAACCACTTGAACTCCATGTGCGCCGTACTGTCCGTAGCCATCGTTGCCGCCACGTTCGCCGAGGAAGAACCCTTCTTGCCGTCGCCCTTGCCGCCAGGCTTGAACGGAGACGTAATCCCCGCGATCACCTTCGGGCACTCTGGGTCGCCCTTCCAGTGGCCTGGCTGAAGGCAGTCGTTGCACACTCCGGACTTCTTTCCCCGGCCGCCACTCGTGGTGTTCTTCCCGCGTCCCTTGCCGCGGCCAAACTGCTTCTTCTTCGCCTTGAAGCCCTGGTAGAACGCGTCCAGCACCACCTCCTCTTCGTCGTCCATGACGTCCGAGTCCTGATCGCCGTACTCGTACTCGTCCTCCTGGTGGTTGTCTGGCGCCTCCTCCGCCACGAGGGCGTCTTGTGGCTGACCGTCTTCGTCCTCGTAATCAGGGTAATCTTCATCTTGGCTGAACTCTTCATCTGCGTCCATTCCTCCTGCGTAATTGGCATTCCAGACCGGCCGTGGAAACCAGCCTTTTCCACCTCCCGATGCTCCGGAAGGTTTTCCTCCTCCTGCATTGCTGCCTGAAGTAAACTTCGAAGTGGGCTGTCCAAACCGCGGAGGGAACTGTCGATACTGCGTGTGCTTGCTCGGGTGCTCGTTCCTCTTGTCCACACGCCGCTTCTCGTCTAGGTGAACATCTCCATATGCCATCTTGATCGTTGCTTCGATCTTCTCCGAGTTCCACTCCGCGCCTGCTGCTGCTAGTACCTGCCGCTGGGCTTCTCGTGATAGCCCTGAGCTCCGCAAGAGCTTTCTTGCGAATGAGGTGTCGGAGTACGTAGTGCCAGGGTCGTGTACCCTAAGATTGCGCCTGGCCGTCTTCAACCTCGCGATGTAGTCGTCGACATCTTCTCCGATGCCTCTGCGGCACTTCTCGAACGCCCTGAGGTGCTTCTCGCTGCGCTCGTAGTCCTTCTCGGTGAACTCCTCGTCCAGAATCTCCATCAGCTTCCGCAGGCCGACCTCGCTGCTGAGCACGTCTAGGTCGAGCGCCTCGACCAACTCCCTTGGCTGTCCATCGCCCTTCTCCAGGCTGAGGTACACCTAGGGTCCGAGGTCCGCTGGAGCCACCTTGTAGATCTTCTCGATGACCTCGAATCTCTTTTCGCCACTCGCGATAGGAATTGGGATTCCTCGCCAACTCCTTGCTGAGGACCGTGAGCTTCACCCCTGGCATTGGACCATCACCTCGAAACTGCAGACCACCTCCGTCGGCGCCTGCTTGTTCTCCTGCCTCTGGCATCGTGTGCAGGAGATCCCAACTGCTGTTCACAGACTCGCTGTCCGTGCTCTCCGTCTCGTCAGTGTCTGTGGCCTGCTGCGGCCACTCACTCGATGAGCGCTGCCCACTGACTCCGTGAATGATAGGAACCAATCGCTCCCGCTACCAATGCGAAGATCTGCTTGGAATGAAAAGATGCTTCTTTCCTGCTGCTCGTGCCGAGCTTGACCCGAGGCCTACGGATCGAGTCTGCTGCATGCTAAAACCACAACTGCTTGCTACAAGCAACAACTGCGGCTGCTTGTCATCCTCCTCCTCTCCTCCTCCTCCTCCTCCTCCTCCTCCTCCTCCTCCTCCTCCTCACTCCTCCTCTTCCTCCTCCTCCTCCTCCTCCTCCTCCTCCTCCTCCTCCTCCTCCTCCTCGAGTTGTCATGGGTGAAGCGCTCTCGGGGGCCTCTTGGAAACAGTTTTGGGGGTTCTTGGCGGACCTATTCTGGGCCTCTTGGGGGCATCTGGGGGCCTCTTGGGGGCATCTTGGGGCCTCTTGGGGGCCTTTCGGGGCCTCCTGGGGGGTTCGACATGTCCGCTCGGGTTCCCCTCTGGGCACCCTTTTCGAGCCGTCTTTGGGGCCTCTTGGCCGTTTGGGGCGCCGTCTTGGGGCGATATTTGGGGCCACTAGGGCCGTCTGGGAGCTTCCGGAATCCGAGCAGGCGAGAACGCCAAACACCTCACCAACCATTAAGAGTAATCAATGGTTTGGGTTGTTTTGGGCCTTATTGGGAGGCCTCTTGGAGGCCTCAGCGGGCGTCTTGGAGGCCTCTAGGAACATCTGGGGGCCATCTTGAGCTTCTTGGAGCGATGACTCGGGGCCCTCTTGGACCAGCTTGGGCCTCTTGGGGCCTTCTTGGCTCGTCTTGGGGCCCTCTTGGGGGCCTCTTGGAGCCCCTTTGTGGCCTCTTGGGGCCTCCTGGGGGCCCCTCGGGGCCCAGGTCTCGAAACATCCGCTGTGGTTCCCCATCTGGGCACCCTTTTCGAGCCATCTTTGGGGCCTCTTTGGCCGTTTTGGGCGCCTCTTGGGCCGCCTTGGGGCGACCTTTGGGGCCACCAGGGCCGTCTGGGAGCGTCTGGAAGCCGAAAAGGCGAGAACGTCAAAAACCTGACAAACCACTAAGAAAAATCAATGGTTTGGGTTGCTTGGGGTCTTATTGGGTGGCCTCAGCGGGCGTCTTGGAGGCCTCTAGGAACATTTGGGGGCCATCTTGAGCTTCTTGGAGCGATGACTCGGGGCCCTCTTGGACCAGCTTGGGCTTCTTGGGGCCTTCTTGGCTCGTCTTGGGGCCCTCTTGGGGGCCTCTTGGAGCCCCTTTGTGGCCTCTTGGGGCCTCCTGGGGGCCCCTCGGGGCCCAGGTCTCGAAATGTCCGCTGTGGTTCCCCATCTGGGCACCCTTTTCGAGCCGTCTTTGGGGCCTCTTGGCCGTTTTGGGCGCCTCTTGGGCCGTCTTGGCGCGATCTTTGGGGCCACTAGGGCCGTCTGGGAGCGTCTGGAAGCCGAAAAGGCGAGAACGTCAAACACCTCACAACCAACTACGAGTGATCAATCATTTGGGTTGTCTGGGGCCTTGTTGGGAGGCCTCTCGGAGGCCTCAGCGGGCGTCTTGGAGGCCTCTAGGAACATCTGGGGGCCATCTTGAGCTTCTTGGAGCGATGACTCGGGGCCCTCTTGGACCAGCTTGGGCCTCTTGGGGCCTTCTTGGCTCGTCTTGGGGTCCTCTTGGGGGCCTCTTGGAGCCCCTTTGTGGCCTCTTGGGGCCTCCTGGGGGCCTCTCGGGGCCCAGGTCTCGAAACGTCCGCTGTGGTTCCCCATCTGGGCACCCTTTTCGAGCCGTCTTTGAGGCCTCTTGGCCATTTTGGGCGCCTCTTGGGCCGTCTTGGGGCGATCTTTGGGGCCACTAGGGCCGTCTGGGAGCGCCTGGAAGCCGAAAAGGCGAGAACTTCAAAAACCTTACAAACCATTAAGAGTAATCAATGGTTTGGGTTGTTTGGGGCCTTATTGGGAGGCCTCTTGGAGCCCTCAGCGGGCGTCATGGAGGCCTCTAGGAACATCTGGGGGCCATCTTGAGCTTCTTGGAGCGATGACTCGGGGCCCTCTTGGACCAGCTTGGGCCTCTTGGGGCCTTCTTGGCTCGTCTTGGGGCCCTCTTGGGGGCCTCTTGGAGCCCCTTTGTGGCCTCTTGGGGCCTCCTGGGGGCCTCTCGGGGCCCAGGCCCAGGTCTTGAAACGTCCGCTGTGGTTCCCCATCTGGGCACCCTTTTCGAGCCGTCTTTGGGGCCTCTTGGCCGTTTGGGGCGCCTCTTGGGCCGTCTTGGGGCGATCTTTGGGGCCACTAGGGCCCTCTAGGGCCCTCTGGGAGCGTCCAGAAGCCGAAAAGGCGAGAACGTCAAAAACCTCACAAACCACTAAGAGTAATCATTGGTTTGGGTTGCTTGGGGCCTTATTGGGAGGCCTCTTGGAGGCCTCAGCGGGCGTCTTGGAGGCCTCTAGGAACATCTGGGGACCATCTTGAGTTTCTTGGAGCGATGACTCGGGGCCCTCTTGGACCAGCTTGGGCCTCTTGGGGCCTTCTTGGCTCGTCTTGGGCCTCTCTTGGGGGCCTCTTGGAGCCCCTTTGTGGCCTCTTGGGGCCTCCTGGGGGCCTCTCGGGGCCCAGGCCCAGGTCTCGAAACGTCCGCTGTGGTTCCCCATCTGGGCACCCTTTTCGAGCCGTCTTTGGGGCCTTTGGCCGTTTTGGGCGCCTCTTGGGCCGTCTTGGGGCGATCTTTGGGACCACTAGGGCCCTCTAGGGCCGTCTGGGAGCGTCCGGAAGCCGAAAATGGCGAGAACGTCAAAAACCTCACAAACCACCAAGAGTAGTCAATGGTTTGGGTTGCTTGGGGCCTTATTGGGAGGCGTCTTGGAGGCTTCAGCGGGCGTCTTGGAGGCCTCTAGGAACATCTGGGGGCCATCTTGAGCTTCTTGGAGCGATGACTCGGGGCCCTCTTGGACCAGCTTGGGCCTCTTGGGGCCTTCTTGGCTCGTCTTGGGGCCCTCTTGGGGGCCTCTTGGAGCCCCTTTGTGGCCTCTTGGGGCCTCCTGGGGGCCCCTCGGGGCCCAGGTCTCGAAATGTCCGCTGTGGTTCCCCATCTGGGCACCCTTTTCGAGCCGTCTTTGGGGCCTCTTGGCCGTTTTGGGCGCCTCTTGGGCCGTTTTGGGGCGATATTTGGGGCCACTAGGGCTGCCTGGGAGCGTCCGGAAGCCGAAAAAGGCGAGAACGTCAACAACCTCACAAACCACCAAGAGTAGTCAATGGTTTGGGTTGCTTGGGGCCTTATTGGGAGGCGTCTTGGAGGCTTCAGCGGGCGTCTTGGAGGCCTCTAGGAACATCTGGGGGCCATCTTGAGCTTCTTGGAGCGATGACTCGGGGCCCTCTTGGACCAGCTTGGGCCTCTTGGGGCCTTCTTGGCTCGTCTTGGGCCTCTCTTGGGGGCCTCTTGGAGCCCCTTTGTGGCCTCTTGGGGCCTCCTGGGGGCCCCTCAGGGCCCAGGCCCAGGTCTCGAAACGTCCGCTGTGGGTCCCCATCTGGGCACCCTTTTCGAGCCATCTTTGGGGCCTCTTGGCCGTTTTGGGCGCCTCTTGGGCCGTCTTGGGGCGATCTTTGGGGCCACTAGGGCCGTCTGGGAGCGTCCGGAAGCCGAAAATGGCGAGAACGTCAAAAACCTCACAAACCACCAAGAGTAGTCAATGGTTTGGGTTGCTTGGGGCCTTATTGGGAGGCGTCTTGGAGGCTTCAGCGGGCGTCTTGGAGGCCTCTAGGAACATCTGGGGGCCATCTTGAGCTTCTTGGAGCGATGACTCGGGGCCCTCTTGGACCAGCTTGGGCCTCTTGGGGCCTTCTTGGCTCGTCTTGGGGCCCTCTTGGGGGCCTCTTGGAGCCCCTTTGTGGCCTCTTGGGGCCTCCTGGGGGCCGTCGGGGCCCAGGTCTCGAAACGTCCGCTGTGGTTCCCCATCTGGGCATCCTTTTCGAGCCGTCTTTGGGGCCTCTTGGCCGTTTTGGGCGCCTCTTGGGCCGTTTTGGGGCGATATTTGGGGCCACTAGGGCTGCCTGGGAGCGTCCGGAAGCCGAAAAAGGCGAGAACGTCAACAACCTCACAAACCACTATAGTAGTGCACGGTAGTGTTCATTAAACACGTCCGCTTGATTTCGCTCTGTAGCCATCGCTTCTGCTCAAACTGGCGCTGTGTTATGGCCCTCTTTGCCCCTGGTCTCTACCAAGTTCGAGACTGGGCTGCGACAGGTCTCAACGCGGCCAACCTCTGGAGCAATTGGCAGCGGGAGTGCCACTGTACGTGCACCTTCACGGGAGACCACGACAAGGACTTGGTCCAGCTCCTCCAGAGGCAACTGGACAGGCGGGGGCCATAACAACTTCGGAGCGCCCCTCCACAGGGGTGCCCTTCGGTCTTCTGGGAGGCGACAGTGATCGGCTGCCTGGCGACCCTCGCCGCCATCGCCTGCGGGTATCTGGTGGGCAGGCTCCATGGACGTGGTGCCGCGCGAACTGGCGGGCATGATGAAGATGGCGCGGCCGGGGGGCCGGCTCTTCTGCCTCTACAGCTTGGAGGAGAAGCTGTACCACGAGCGCCTGCACTGTGGGCACGTGGCAGGATCACTCTGGGCGGTAGCGACGCCTGATGGGGACGTCTTGGTCGAGGACTTCGCCGACGCCGACCGCGCGGAGTTGCACCGTGGCGGGCCCCGCGGCGGCCCACCGCCGCAGCTGCGCAAGAAGTTGCTCTATCGGCTCGACCTCGACAAGGACGTGCTCGCCGCCCTCGCGGCCGAGTGTGCTCAGCTGGCTGAGCGCGAGCGCGCCGCCCTGCCAGCGGGCCGCCGCCTCCGGGGGAAGCAGGCCGTCCCGACCCTGTCGCCCGAGACGCAGCTCGCCCTCGACGGTGGCACGACAATCCCGGTCGGCTCCGACGGCGAGCGGGGCGACCGCTTGGCGGGCCCTCTGCTCCCGCCGCCGGCGCGTGCGCCCCCGCCGCGCGTGGGTCCCGGCGGGGCGCCCCTTCCGCCGGCGCGGCTCGACGACGGCTGGGTCGCCCTGGAGACTCGGCTGGGCGTCGAGCGGGGCGGCCCAGTGGATGTGGCCCGCGCCACTGTCCACGCCAACGGCGACCGCGCCCTGGCATCCTTCCCTGAGGGGGTCATCGCGCTCGCACGCGTGGGGGCCATCGACGAGGTGCCGGACTCACCGAGAGCGATGCCGGATGCAGTGCTGGACGAGCGCATCTTGCAGCGCCGGCGTGGTGGCACCGGTCAGCGGGGCCGGGCCTTCGCGGAGGTGGTCGCCGAGCAGCAGGAGGCGCTGGGCACCAAGGAGTGGCGCATCGAGGGGCCCGCCACCGTCGGCTGGCTGCTTCAGGCGCGCCTGGAGCAGGGGGGCGGGCCCGTCCAGCGCCACAACTGGTGGAGACAGATCCTGGAGCTGGCAGCCGCCGACCCCAGGGTCGATGAGCATCTGTTCCTGTGCCAGCTCTTGGAAACCGCGTCCACGGCCGACCAGCTCAACCTGCCGGGATGAGACGTTCGAGCTGGTGGCCAGGCGCTTCCAGTTCTGGGGGGGGGGTGTACTCAGAGGCCTTGCGACAGGCCGAGGTCTCGGGCGCCGCCGGGGCCGCGCCGCATCTTCTTGGGAAGCACGCGCTCGAAGGGGCACGCCCTCGTGGCTCCCGCGTTGGAGAAGCACGCGGCGGCGAGGATGCAAGAGGAGAGCGCAAACCTCAAGGAGAGGCGCAAGGGCAGGGAGGAGCGCCGCATGGCGCGTGGCGAGAGCAGCAGCGCAGCCGACGCCGGTCTCGGCGACCCTGGCGGGGGCGGCGGCGGCGCTGGCGGCTGGTCTGGCCCCGCGGGCCGAGGGCGCGATCGCGGCGCCCGCGGCCGCGGGCGGGGCTAGCCCGCCACCACTCATCCGGCTTGCGCGCGGCCGCTGCAGCCCCCCGGGCAGCGGGCGCTATAGGGGAGGGCCGCCACTGCGGTGGTGATGGCGGCCTCGGCGCAAGGGGTCACGGACTCGGCCCTGGCGCGCGACGTTCTGCCCCTCCTGGCTGGCGAGTCGCTCGACGAGCTGCTGCGCGGCGCGGCGGCCCGTCTGCTGCCGCGCGGCGGCAGACGGCGTGGGCGACTTCGTCGACAACTGGAGGCTTGGCTGCGCGAGGGCACTGCCGCCCTCAACGACCCGGGCGGTCGCGGCGCTGACGCGCCGGCTGGACCTCCAGCCGCCTGTCTGGCCGCGGCGGTGCGGCATCTCGCGCGACTGCATGGCAGATTGGAGCAGCCGCCATCCGACCTGACCCCCCTGGGGGCGTGGCAGACGCTCCAGGCTTCGCGGAAGGGTTATGCAGATGTCATGGCCGACGGCGCAACGACGACCTACGGGAAGGGGGCCATGGCGCTCCCGCGGGCTGCGGCTGGGCGCGTGCGGTTCAGTGATGTGCCCCCCCCGCACCTGCAGACTGTCCTGTCAGATTCGCAGATGTTACGAGAGCCGGAGGCTCGCAATTTTGCTTTGGGCATGGCCCCTCGGGCCTGTGCCATGGGCCCTGTGCTGCAGAGGCACGGCTACCACTGCGGCGAGCGCCTCTCTGAGCTGCTCTCCGCGGGCATCCTCGAGCGCGTGGGCGAGGGCAGCGTCGTCGAGCGCGCTGGCATCTTCTTCGCGCCGAAGAAGGACTCTTCTTTGCGGCTGATCTTCGGCGCCAGGAGGTCGAACGCGCACTTCCAGGAGCTGCCGCGCACTCTCCCGGCGAGCGGGGAGGCGCTGGCGAACCCGGAGGCGGGCGCCTCCAGGGGGGTCGCGGTGGCACCCGCCGACGTTGACTGCTGCTTCTACCAGTGCGAGCTGCCACCTTGGGCTCGTCTCTTTTTTGGGCTACCTGCTGTTCAAGGTTGTTTTCTCCAGCCGGAGGTTCGCCGGCTTCTGGGCATTGCGGACCTGTCCGAGATGGTCCACTTCGTTGCCAGGGTGGCCCCCATGGGCTGGTCGTGGGCGGCGCGCCTCATCCAGGAGGCCCACGCCCACGTCCTGGGCGGCGTCAGCCCGGAGTCGCCGCGGATCGCCGACAAGGTGCCCGCCCCGGCACTCGGCGCGCAGTGCTCCGCGGCCAAGATGCTGCACATCGACAACGTTGCCGTTTTTACGCTTGGCAGTGGCGACCCTGCCCTCGAGGTAGAGCGCGCGCGGGCGAGCGGGGGATCCAGACCTCCTTCGACAGCGACGACGGGGACCTTCACGCCCTGCTCGGGCACGCGCTGCACAAGCCCTCCGCCACCTGGCGGCTGTCGCGGCGCAAGATCTGGCGACTGAAGTTCAGCCTCGACGTTGCACTCGCTCCCGGACGCCTCGTCACGGGGCGCGAGCTCGAGAGGCTCATGGGGCGCATCACCTCCGCCGTGGTGCTGCAGCGGCCGATGCTCTCCCTGTTCCACGCCATCTACGAGTTCGGCCTGCGCTCACGTGACAGGCGGCAGCCGCTGTGGACTTCAGTGAAATGGGAGCTCTCTTGGTTCGGGGCGCTGCTTCCATGCGTGACCGCCCTGCTGAGTTCCTCCTGGCGCGACCGTGTCACGGCCGCTGACGCTTCGCCGCGGGGGTTCGGCGTCGTGGAGCAATCGGGTGACGTGCGACGCGTTGGCGGCCTCTCGGAACGCAGCCGCGTCCGGGGGGTCCTGACGTCGGACTGCGCCCCCCGGGACACGCTGGGCGAGCAGCAGCTCCTGCGCGCCTCCTCGGCGGACGCGGTGGCGGAGGGCGCCCTCGCGCACTTTGAGGAGGTCCCGGCGGGGCGGCTTCTGGCTGAGCCTCGGGCGGTAGTGGCTGCGCGGCGCTGGCGCCGCGCCGCAGCCATCCACGTCCTCGAGGCTGCGGGGGCGCGCTGGGCCGTGCGCAGCTGAGTTCGGAGTACTCAGCTGCATGGACTCCGGCATCTCGTCTTGAGCGGCAACCTCGGGGTGGTATGTGCGCGTGAAAAAGGAAGAGCCGCTCACTTTGCCCTCAGCGGGGTCTGTCGAGAGGTGCGTGCGATCTCGATTGCGACGGGGGTCCAGTTCAGGTTTCGGTGGATCCTCTCTGAGCTCAACCCGGGGGGCGCTCCCTCGCGGAGGTTCATGCCGGGGTATCGGGTGCAGCGCGACGTGGGCACACAGCACGACAACCGCAGAAGATGCGCACCCTCCGTAGACATCGGCTCGAACGACGACGTCAATGCCGGCTCGGGCCTTCTGGGTCAACCCCTCCTGCGACAAGCGCGCCCGCGATGCCGCGCAGCCCCGGCCAGGGCGGATCGCCCAGCGCGCTTCAGGATCGGGAGGCGGGCGCTGGCCGCCCGGCCCTTCGGGCCCCCGCCGGGGTTGGACATTCCTTGCGCCTGTGAGCGCCGGGCCCGTCTGGCGCAACGCGCGTCGGGCGCAGCTGTGTCCGCGGTTCTCGCGGTTGGCTGCCAGCCGGGCGCGCCCCGCCACGGAGCCCACCTACCTGCGGGCGCTGACCATGCTCTTGGGCTGGCTCAGGCTGAAGGCGCTAACGGAGCGGACGCCCCTGCAGTGGGACAACGCCTTGGTCGACTACGCCGAGTGGACCTTCGACCGCGGCATGGGCAGGGAGGCGTTCTCGCGCACCCTCTGTGCTGCGGCGTGGGGGGAGCCCGCGCTGGGGGGCCCCGCGCGGCGACTCTTCCCCTCGGCCCACTCGTCGCTAGCCGGCTGGACCCTGCTACAGCCAGGGCGTTCTCGCCCGCCGCGTCCTCGAGTGCTGGCGCTGGCGTTCGCGGCCGTGCTGGCCTCGCTGGGGAAGCCAGACTCCGGGTTGTGCATCCCGGTGATGTTCGGGTGCTACTTGCGCCCGTCGGAGGCCACGACCTGGCTGGCCAAGCAGCTGGTGGCGCGGTCTGGCAGAGGTGTGGGTGTCCCGCGATGCCCGCTGCTGATCCTTCATCCAGAAGAGCTGGCAATCAGCTCCAAGACGGGCGAGTTCGATTCCACAGTGGCTTTCGATCTACCCCGACATCACTGGATTGGACGTGCCGCTCTACGCCTTCAGTCCCTCCTGCGCGAGGACGAGCAATTGTTCGCGTCTCCTACTCGCAGCTCCTGGTCGACTTCCACGTTGCCTCTCAGCACCTCAAGCTTGGCGATTTGAGCTTCGCGCCCCCTGTCTGAGGCACGGGGGCGCGACGCGCGATCGCGCAGAAGGCTGCCGATCTCTACTGGAGGTCCAGAGGCGCGGGATGTGGCGATCCGCCTCGTCGGTCAGGAGATGCGACAAGGCCAGGCGGCTGGCGCTGGTGCTGCGGAGCCTCAGCAACGCCCAGAAGGACGACTGCGAGCGGTGGGCGGCGGCCGCCCCGCGGCTCTTCGGCAGCGCCTTCGCGCAGCCCTCCGTGCAGGTAGGCTTGGAGAGCGACGAAAATTTCTCGATCTTTTCCGGGGCCAGCGGGATCGCCGCGGAGCTGAAGAAGAGGGGGCATGCTGTAGTATGAATCGATCTGCTGCTTGGCCCTAAGTGCGACCTGCTGCAGGATGATGTTATCCGCACCTTGCGTGGCTGGCTGGAGTCAGGCATCATTTGGGTTTTTTTGTTGCGGCCCCTGCGAGAAATGGTCGCGGGCCCGCCGTGCGCCCCCTCACAGTGCCATGCCTCGCCGTCTTCGAACCAAGGACCACCTGCGGGGCCTCCTTGGCCTGGGGGGCGCCGATTATCAGGCGGTCCTGGGCTCCAACAAGCTTGCAGACAGAATCGCGAGTTTGTTGCGGATCGCCCTCTTGCGGCAGTTGCCGGCGGGGGAAGAAAATCTTGCTTCCAGCCTCCTCTGGCTCTTGCCCAGCCGTAGGCGCTTCTGTGCTCACACGAGTGTGAATGATATCGTATTTGGCTATTGCGGCGCGGGCCGCCCCTTTCGGGCCCGCACACGCATGGCCCTAGGCAACATCTCGGTGCCTCCCGAATGATATTCCTGGCAGTGCAAGGGCCGAGGGGTCTGCACGTTTTCTGGAAAACCTCACGTCGTCCTCACAGGTACTTCCAAGGCTGGTTCCCTGACACGATTGAAAGCGGCCTACCCGCCGCGCCTCTGTTCTGCGCTCGCTCGTGAGTTCTCGCACAGTTACCTGTCTCTTCGGGCCAAGCGACTTTGGAATTTGATGCGGTAGACCAGTGCATTGCGTGGAGGCGGGCTTATCTCATGAGTGTGGGTTGCGTGGGACAATGACCCACTCGACGCGTCGCCTTCGCCTCAGCACTCTTCTGGAAAATAGAATGGACATAGTAGCGCACGGTATTGTTCATTACACACGTTCGCTTGATTTCGCTCTCTAGCCATCGTTTCTGCCGTCGCCAGCCCAAAGCCTTTGCAAGAGTTGCGTTTCTCTGCGTGGTTGCGTGGGACAATGACCCACTCGACGCATCGCCTTCGCCTCATCCGATGGCGAGCTGATCTTTGGGACCACGGTGCCCGACTCGGACGACGAGCCCGACGCGAAGGGTTTGCACGCCGAGTTGCAGCGAGGGCAGAATGAGCTGCGAGCAGGGCCGATGGCGATCACGGAGGCGCTGAACCAGGGCAGGACGGAGCCGCCGACCAGGCCCACCGGAGGGTCGGTCCGGTTCGCCGAGGAGAGCGCCGTGCCGACGTCGGCGCAGTTGGACCAGTTCATCGCCGAGCTGAGCGAGGACGAGGAGCTGGTGAAGAGCGACTCCGAGCGGGGGGCGAGGGGCAGCGGACGCGAGGCAGGAAGGTCGTCTTCGGAGTCGGAGCGGGAGAAGCTTCCGCCAGTCCCATCAGGCTCGGTCTCGGACACGATCGGCCAGCTGGAAATGGAGAGCAAGAGCCCCAGGGACGCCCCCTTCCAGACTTTGAAGAGCTACGAGCACATCCCCAACATCCGCGTTGGAGGGATCAAGAGTCGGGCCGCGCCGACGGTGCTGAGCACGGTCTACAGGGGGGGGGGGGGGGCTCTGCTAAGCTCGAGGTGCAGGAGTGGCTGCGGGGTAAAGAGCTCGCGCAGGCCCCCATCGCCAACGAGACGCTGGTCCTCGCGTGACGCTGGACCGCATGATGGCCTCTGGTGATTTCAAGGACTGATCAAGTCCCAGGCCAGCGAGCTGAGTTGCCCCATGGTGTACGTGATCATGAAGGCCTGCGAGGGCGTCACGTGCGAGAACGACTGGAAGAGGCCTCGCAATGCGAGCGGGGCTAAGTGGAAGTCCAAGGTCGAATGGTCGCTCGGCGAAGGGTACCTGAGGCTGATTTCGCAGGATACCATCGAGGACACCCTGGCGGACGACGAGGTGACGGACAAGCTGAGGAAGAGGGCGCAGGTCCAGAAGCACCTGACGTGGGTGCGGGACGCGGCGCCCAAGGAGGACGATTAGGGGTGGTCCGAGGGTGCGTTTTGGAGCGGCGTCCCTGGGGGAAGTCTCGCACTGCTGTGCTCACTCCTGTGGATCTGTGCTGCGTCGGGGTCGTCAGCGGGGAGATCGCCAGGTCGAGGGTGGAGCAGGAGAGTTGGCGCCCTCGGGCTCGCCGCGCTGAGCCTCGCTAGCTGAGTTGACGCTGGGCTGCGGGTCGATTCGAGTTCAGGCCGTGTTTTGTGCATCACGGACCTGGGCTACACCAATGCGCCCAATCTACGTCGCGCTTCAGGTGAGTGGGTGCTTCCGTTACGTCATCCAGATGATGATGGACTTCCGAGAGAGGGACCCACTTCGGAGCCTGCCTTCGCCGACGGGGCGTTGGCGTCGTGGGCCTCGAGCTCGGGCTTCACGGCGGAGCAGCTGCGTTTGACTTGGCTGCGTTCTTGTCGGACGGTTCGGTCTCTGCGTGCTCTTGCCGCCGGCGGGCTGCGCCGAGCTCGTGGTCGGAGGCGACTGGGCTCCAGCGCAGGGTAATCTACGACATCTGGGATCGCCGCGCCTCTCTTGGGGCGCGGGGGAGCATCGGCGACGGCAAGGCGGTGCTTCGCCGTCTGCGGGGGTCCGACAGCTCGGGCTATGCGGCAGGCGGAGGGCGCGGCAAGGAGCAGACCACATCCTCTACTACGTTTATCAAGAAGGGCGACCTCTGCAGGATGGTGGCGGACCAGGTTTCGTTGCCGCCTCCAGGGCCCGCGGGCCTGCCCCTGATGGGTCTCCCGGCGACCGCGGCGCCCTACCTGGAGCGCTTCGAGAGTCGGGCGCTGGATGGCCCGAAGGAGGTGGATTTGGAGAAGTACGAGAGCATCAAGAGCTACCCCGATCCAGACTGGAAGGATAGACACAGCAGGCCCACAGCGGCCATGAGGATGATGCAATCAGGTATGGTTCAGTACGTCAAGGAGGTGAAGCACACGGTGGGGCTCTTCTGCGTGGCAAAGGACTTGAGCGAGGATGGGCGGGACGTGGTCAAGTCTCGCCTCATCTGGGACGCTCGGAAGGTGAATATGCTATTCCGGCGGCCGCCGTGGACACCACTGGGGTCGGCATCCGCCTTGTCCGAGCTGGGGCTGACGAGCGACATCCTGAAGGACCGAGTGTTGGGGAGCTTCCAGGGGGGCGTGCCAGTCTGGTTGTACAGGTTGAGGTGGATGGACGGACTGGCAGAGTACTTCACGCTCGAGGGGGTTGCGCCCGAGGAGCTGCGCACCTGTGCGAGGGAAGTTGGAGTGGGCCCCCCCGCCCCGCCCGCGGGGGCCGCGGGGGCGGGGTCAGTCGCGCCGGTGATGGGTGCTGCCTGGGCGGTCTCCCTGGCCCACTCTGCCCATGTCGACTGCTTCGAGTCCATGGATGGTCTGTCCAGGGGGCAGATTACTTTGGGCAAGGCGTGTCCGAGTTTTGCCAGGACCGAGCTTCTGCTGCCGCTGTACATCGACGACTGCGTACGTCTGAAGCTCGCGAAGAATGGGGAGGATGTGGAGCTCGAGGTGGCCCAGGGTCACGCGCGGAGCTACTTGAATGATTGACTCAGGCGATTGTGGTGACTCAGTCCGTGCGACCGTGTTCGCTGGCTGCGGTGGTGGGCTGCTGGGCGTGGGCGATGTTGGTCTGCAGACCGGCTTTTGCGATCCTGGACGCCTGCTACTGGTGGGTCGGCAACTTCGCGGACGAGGACGCCGAGAAGTTGCAGCGTCTTCCCGTCGCCGTGCTGGACGAGCTGAGGTCTCTGGGGTCTCTGGCCATCTTGTTCGAGGCGAACCTGGAGTTGGACTGGCACGCGACGGTCTACATGGCCGATGCGAGCGAGGAGGGCTTCGGCGCGGTAGCGACGAAGTCGAGCGTGGAGGAGATCAGGGGCGAGCTGGACCGCGGGGCCGAGCAGGCGTGGCAGATTCGCGCTGGGGAGACGCACGCGGAGATGGAGGAGGCGAGCAAGACGGGCCTGGAGAAGGGCGAAATGATGCACCAGCGCGAAGGTCGGCCTGGTATATTTGCGCTGCAGCAAGGCTTGCTGGATCTGAAAGGGGAGCTCGGGCACCAGGTGGGCGCTTGGATAGAGGACGTGCGGGTGGGGGAGTTGCTGGACGCGATGATGGCGTAGCGCCTTTCAGCCGTCTGAGGAGGCGTTGGCATTGGATCTGCCGCCTCACCATGTTCTCGGATACCTTCTCGGACGACTACTATCGGAACGCGCGCGCGCCCTGGGGCTGCGAGGGGCTCGGCGAAAGGATGCAGCACAATATCGACCAGGCCAATTCCATCGCGCAGGTGATCGTCGAGATCGCCAGGCTCGCCGCCCGCGAGGGGCTGGGCTACGTCATCATGGGGCCCGTCGCGCTGAGGGTGCTGGAGTGGCCCCCCTGGGACAGGCTCGCCGCCTCGGAGGGCGTCTGCTCGCTGGAGGTGGGGGAGCTGCTGGTGCTGACCAACCTGGCGACTCTCGTGGAGAGCGACGGGCTGTGGGGCGACTTCGCGCTGGTCTCGGGCGTCGCTCGAGCAGCTCGACTACGCCTGGGACGAGGTACCGAGGGGGGCACAGGTGCGGCTTCGACGGGGGCGACCTCGGGTGGCACGGAGAAGGGGGCAGGTGATGCCGATCGGCGCCTCCTGGGTCAACGAGTCGAGGTGGCACGAGCTCTTCAGAGGTCACTGGGGGGCGGAGGAGCACGACAACGTGCTGGAGCTGAGGTGCGTGATCAGCGCGCTTCGGCATGTGGCGAGATCCTCGAGATGCTGGAAAAGGCGCGTCGTCACAATGACGGATTAGGTGGTCTCCATGGGCGCGCTGCAGAAGGGTCGCTCATCGGCAACGGCCCTCCTGAGACAGGCGGGTGGCCTGTGGCATCTCGCTGGCGCTGGGCATCAGGGGCTACTGCCGGCGCATCCCCAGCCAGTGGAACGCGGCGGACGGGCCGATCAGGGGCGTCGACATCGGGGCGGCGGACGAGAGACCCAAGAGGCCCGCAGGATGAGGGCGACGCCGAAGGCGGTGCGGCCGCTCCTGAAGGTGCTGGAACGGCGGCGGTGATCCGCGTGACCTTGGCGGCGCTGCCTGCAGCTCGACCACCTTCTCAGCAGGGGGGCTCGCGCCTCCCAGGCGAGAGCGTGGCGGCGGCGGGCGTCTACCTCGGCGACGTGGATCGCTACTGCTACCACTTCTGGAGCTACGTCGACTACGAGAAGCAGCTGCAGGTTGTCCTTCTGGGTCGCGCTGGCGACGGTGCTCCGCGCGGCACATGGAACGCGGCGCGGAGTGTCCGCCACCCCGCTGCAGAAGTGCAGGGCGCGCGCCCGGCAGCGGACCAA
The DNA here is from genome assembly GCA_963575745.1 of Prorocentrum cordatum. Taxonomy (NCBI): domain Eukaryota; class Dinophyceae; order Prorocentrales; family Prorocentraceae; genus Prorocentrum; species Prorocentrum cordatum. The sequence continues at coordinate 153,779 of CAUYUJ010005313.1, forward strand.
GCTGGGCCGCCCCGCCCGCGCTGGAACCGCCGCCTGGTGGTCCGCGCCGTGGACGACTCGACCATCGTCGTCTACGAGCGGGAGGTCAGGGCCTTCCTCGTCGACTGCAAGCGCGGCGACGCGCCCTTCACGACGCTGGAGCAGAGGGACCGCGCCCTCGGCAACTACATCAGCGACCTCTGCTACTTGCGGGGCGACAACTACATGGAGGCCCCCCTCGCCTTCAACGGGTTCATGCACATCTTCGAGGACCACCGAGGGAAGCCCCCGACGGCTCATCGGGCGTTGAAGTCGTGGGAGCGCATGCAGTTCGGGGGCGAGGGGCGCCCGATCCCGTTCCAGGCGATGGGCGCGATCATCGTGGGGATGCTGGAGACGAGCCACCTGCCGGAGGTGCCCGCGTGCGTCGTCCAGCTGGACGGGCGGCGGCGGGAGCAGGACTGGGAGATGCTGCGGGCCAAGCACGTCAGCTTCACTCCTGACGGCGGCGTGGGCCTCAAGCTGGGCGACCGCATGATGGGCCAGAAGACCAAGGCGGGCGCCAACCTGAGCGCGGTGCTGGCGTGGCCGATCTCGCGGCTCTCGCTGAGGGTCCTGGTTCAGGACTCCGAGCCCGGCGACCAGGTCTTCCCGTTCACCCAGCCGAGCTTCCGCAAGGTCTGGCTGAAGACGTCGAAGGACGTCGGCCTCGAGAAGACGGGGCTGCCGCACCGGATGCGGCGCGCGGCGGCGGCGAGGTTCGTGACACTGAGCCGCGGCCTGGAGGCGGCGCGCCGCCGTGGGCGCTGGGCCTCCACCGCGGGGCTGCAGCGGTGCACCAAGTGCCGCGTCCTGGTGGAGAAGCTCAGCGAGCTCGAGGGTTCGCAGATCAAGCAGGGCTGCGCCTTCTGGCGCCGCCCGCGGCAGGCGGTGCACGACGCCGTCGCGCAGGGCCCGGGCGCTGGGACGCCGCTCGGCAAGCGCCTCGTCAAGGCGCTCGCGATCGGCCGTGGGCGCGAGGTGCCCGTTCGCATGCATGGGTCCACGTAGACCCAGGTCCCATTCTCTTCACTTGTCTTTAACAAGAGCCGGGTCTGGGATGAGTGGGCTTTTGGGGGGAAGGCCGTGGCTTTTATTTTTACAAAAGCAATTCAGCCTCGCTTCCCTCCCCCCTTCTTGCCCGCGCTCGGCCGGTTCCACTTTGGCCAGCGGCCCTGTGGGGGTCGGCTGGGGAAGTTTTAAAAATGCTTTATTCTTGGACGTCTTGATTTGAAACTCAGGTAGCAGAGACGGGATGCCGAAGCTCACGCAGCTGGCACCCAGTTGTTGTGTTTTCTCCGCTCGGAGAGTTTAGGGGTTGAAACCCCCCCGCGCGGCGCCCGATGAAAATGTCGTCTTGTCTCGCTGGCTTCAGTCGGACATCGAACAGCCCTCTCGGGCTCAGCTCCGCCGCCCCCTCTCTCGGGTTTTCAGCCCCTCCCCGGACTGGCTCTGGGTCGATGGTAAAACTGTAACTAGTTGTTCTCGAACTTAATTCTTCACGCTTCGCGCATCCGGGGGCGCTTGCGCGGGCGCGAGCACGAAGGGGGGGCGGGCCGCCGGGGGGCGGCCCGCAGCCAAGTGCACCTGATCGGCGCAAGGACGAGACCAGTTGAACCAGAGAGCGCCCGCCTTGGAGGGCAGACGCTTTGGCCAGGGCGCCAAACTGGCGCAAACGCGCGCTCGCGGCGATCGCGGCCTCGCGCGCAACGACGAGGCGGGGGGAGTTTCCAAGCGACTAGAGCGCGCGGCCGGCCATTCAGGAAAAGGAGCGGGGATCTAGGATAGGAGGGATCGACCATGGCGCGCGCTTGCCGGGGCGCTGGCAGCGAGGATGGCGGGGCGCGGGATGAGGCGCGCCAAAACGCGGGCAAGTGAGCGCGCAGCGGGCCCAGACGGCGAGGGCGAGACGACAGGTAAACGCATGGCGGGCCAGTGACAAGCCGCATCTCTGACCAGTCGAACGCAGCGGGGCTGAGCGAACACGCGCACGCACGAAAACACGCACACAGACACACACACACACACACACGCGCACGCACACACGCACGCACGCACGCACACACACACACACACACGCACACGCACACGCACACACACACACACCACACCACACCACACCACACCACACCACACCACACCACACCCACACCCACACCCACACCCACACCCACACCCACACACAAACACAAACACAAACACAAACACAAACACAAACACAAACACAAACACAAACACAAACACAAACACAAACACAAACACAAACACAAACACAAACACAAACACAAACACAAACACAAACACAAACACAAACACAAACACAACACACAAAACACAAACACAAACACAAAACACAAACACAAACACAAACACAAACACAAACACAAACACAAACACAAACACAAACACAAACACAAACACAAACACAAACACAAACACAAACACAAACACAAACACAAACACAAACACAAACACAGGCACACGCGCGCACGCACACACGCGCACGCGCGCACGCGCGCGCACGCACGCACGCGCGCACCCGCGCACACACAAACACACGCATATATACACACCTACGCACACGCGCGCACGCGCGCGCACATGCGCGCGCACACGCACATGCACACGAAAGAAACCATAAACAAACACGCGATTCCTCGTTCAAAGGGTCGTCGCGCCGACGTGGCCTGATATGAGAAAGCGATGGGAAAGCAGAGCGGGGAGGGGGGCGGGTTCGCCGGCTTCGGCTGCTCGACGCAGCGCCGCCCTGCGGGAGGCGGGCGGCCCCCATGCCTCCTGGCCTTCCCGGCGCTAGGGGCGCAGGCCACGAGTTGATTTTTCCGCTCGCGTTCGAGACCCCCGCCTGCAGTATTGATAACCCGTCGCTCGTGGCTCTGCAGCGGCGCGCTCGTGCGCGCATTGACCTGTCAGACGCGACCTTCACTTTCACTGCGTCTGACGCAGTGGGCGACGCCCGTTGGCCGGGCTGAGATCGACAAGGCGAAGACGCGCCGAGCCGAAGCTTCTCCGACGAGCTTGTTAACCGCCGGCGGCAACGGCAGGCAGCGCGACTCCAAGCTCGACGACAACGGCCGCCGCTGGCGGGAACGCCCGACGCTGCGACGGCGGCAGACGACAGCGGCTCGGAGGACGAGACAACGTTCGAAATGAGGAACGGATATCTCAACAACGCCCCACGTCAGCGAGCCCCCGCTCCTGCCCCTGCTCCAGAAGGGGCACCAGGTGAACTGCATCGCCGTCGGGGCGGGTCAGAAGTACGTCGGCGCCGTGGCGGAGAATCCCGCGGGCCACGGCCTCGCCCGCCCAGTCTGCAGGTGAGTCTCACGTTGCTCGAGGCGTTGGTCGCTCAAGACACCCTGGAGCAGATTCCGCACTTGCAAAACTGCCTGAAGACCGTCGTCGCTCTCCTCCAGCAGGCGAGGTCACAGGTGACGGCGGTCGCCTGCCAGACGATCCGATACTGGAAGGCGAAGATCGCCTACATGAAGGAAGGCTTGCCGCCTCTCGTTCGCCAGACCTTCTTTGTCAACTCGTGGGTTCAAGGACCAGGAGGTCTGACGACGCCCATGCATTCGATTATGACGACCCTGCTTCTGACCTCCAACAAATCACCCAGGAACGCCGCGTCCAAAATTCTTCGGAGAAGATGCTTCGCGGGGGTGGCCACAGAAAGGCCCAGTAGGTCCCAGGTCTCCCTCCTCCGCCCCCCCCCCCCCTCCTCCTCCCCCCCCCTCCCCCATCCTGGGCCGCCGTTGGCCGTGGGGTCGATCTCCGAGCGCGGACGGTTGCCGTGCAAGGGTGGGTGGGACCCAGTGGTGCGCCCCAGAGGCAGAGGTCGAACTAGACTGCGAGGGAAAGGTATTTGAAAAACGTTGGTTTCAAACGAGGGCAGCGATACCGTCTACTGCCGCACGGCCTGGCTGGCCATTCTCTCCCCTGTCGTCCTCCGCCGCGTCGCCCCTGGCTGCCGCTGTGTTATTCTCGTCATGTATGCGTTTCCCAATAGACGTCTGCGTTTGCACGTACAGGCCTCTCGACCCTGTGCTGCAATCGCCGAGTCCCCAAGCTGGTTGCTGTGGGAGCGGTTCCCTCAGTGTTTTGACATCCGCGGGAATATAGTGCTTCCCGAACGCCCGTCGGCCACCGCCCCCATCGAGTGATTCGAGACTTGGCCATGCGCAGATAGCGACCGAGCGAGCCTCCTCCTCCTCCTCCCCCTCTTCCTCTTCCTCCTCCTCCTCCTCCTCCTCCTCCCCCTCCTCCTCTTCCTCCTCATCCTTGTCCTCCTCCTCCTCCTCCTCATCCTCCCTCCGCCTCCTCCTCCTCGTCCTCCTCCTTCTCCTCCCCCTCCGCCTCCTCCGCCTCCTTCTCTTCCTCCTCCTCCTCGTCCGCCTCCTCCTCCTCCGCCTCCTCCTCTTCTTCCTCCTCCTCTTCGAGTTTTCAGAGACCTCCAGAAGGCGTGGTGCCGCATTCGGCCCACGGGGCAACAGCACAGCGAGCCGCCGAACGGCCTACGCACGGGCCACGACATTGGGAACGACAGTTTCGTGGGCCCGGGGCATCCTTCAGAGGGGCGAACCTCGTTTTTTGTTGGTTTCGTCGTCATTTCTTCTCGCCTTGTTCCGGGGTGATCGTTATGTTCTTCGTCTTTACCCTCGTCTTTTCTCTTCGTTATCTGCCTTGTCCTTGTGATTTCGGGGTTAACCCGGTTCCTCGTCCTCTCCCGGGAGTTATGGTTTTTCCCTCCTCCTCCCTCGTCTTGTTCCGTTTCTTCTCCCCCGCTAGGGCTAGGAGGGTGTATGGTTGCGATGAAGCTTCTTTCCGCCTTATTGCGCTGGACTGCCGGACTGCACTGGAGCCACCCTCCCTGCTGGCTTCCCACCTCCATACCTCGATACCAACTCCCCCAGAACAGGAAGGAGGTGGAACAGGAGGATGGATGAGGACAGCGGGAGGACAGAGAAAAGGGGAATGGGGGAGGAATCGGAACTACGGGGATGGAAAAGGAAGGAGTAAGGGGGGGAGAACGGGGGGGGGTATGAGAGGTAGAGTGCATGCGAAGGAGGGTGCAGACAGGAGGTAGGACGTAGGAGGGATGGTGGAGGCCAGCATATACATGGGGGGATGAAAGATAGGGGGATGAGGAGAAGGAACAGGAAGAATAACAAGAAGGACGAGGGACGAAGTGGAGGACGGGAGGGAGGACAGATGCGAACAGCGAGGGGCAGGAGAGGGAAGACGGAGGAGAGATGAGAGAGCGGATGGAGAAGGGAGGGAGTAGGAGGCGGAGAGGAAGGAGGAGACGAGGAGGAGGAGGGAGGGGGAGGAGGGGGGAGGCGAGAAAGGAGAGCGAAAGGAGAGCGAACAGGGGAAGGAGGAAGGGGTGACACTTCGTGTGAACAATTCACGTTCTCTTTGAATAGCTCTCTTCACTGCACCTGCGAGACGGAACGTTTGAGCCAAAGTGACGGAAGAATATACAAGACGACGAAGGTTCAGGAACGAGGGGGGGAGGGAGGAGGGACATGGAAACGGAGTGGTGCGTTCAGAAAACGAAGTGTTTGGGGAGCAGAGAGAAGGAGGAGGAGGAGGAGGAGGAGGAGGAGGAAAGAGGAGGAGGAGGAGGAGGAAAGAGGAGGAAGACGAAGAGGGTGGGGGAAGGGAGCCAGTGGAGGCGGAGGAGGGAGGATGGAGGAGGATCAGAGTAGACTGGAGCGGGACGAACGATCGACACACCGCACGCGACTTGCCGCATTGAGACCCCACCAGACACTCGGGCCGTCCCCGAGCCAGACCCAGTAGGGTTGTAGCTCAAGCAAGAGTCTCGACCTGCTGCTGCTGCCGTGTCGCACAGGCTATTCCCAGCACTGCAGCGGAGATGTGCTTCGCCCCTGCACGGGACCCCGCCGCGCGAGGCTCGGGACGGCCGACGAGTGCGCCGCCAGGGCCGCGGCCGAGCCGGCCTGTGGCGAGCACGTCATGTTCAACGGGGTGCACCCGGACCGCGGCCCCCTGCAGAGGTCGGACGGCACCGGCTGTGAGTGGTGAGCCAGCTGTGGACAGACCTCTCTTTACTAAACCTCGAAGCCTCCTAGATGGGGTCCGAGTAGATGGGGTCGGAGGATCGCGCCGCATCGCCGATGCATCGACGATGCGGTTCGACGTGGAGCCCGTGTTTCCCCACGCCGACATCGCGGATGCGTCGCCGGTGCATCGCCGATGAGTCGCCGATACATCGGCGATGCACTGGCAATGCGGCGCGATCCTTCGACCCCATGTAGGAGGCCTCTAAAACCTCCCTTTAGTGAAAACGGCCTAGGGCCGAAACCGATGGACCCGGACCCGCAAGAATGACGGCCGCGACGCCCTCTCGCGAACCGAAAACGGCCGATTCCCCAATTGACGTGTCAGGGTAGGAGGTCTATCAACCTCCGAGTGAAGCAAACGGGTCCTGACGTTTTTGCTGGGCTCTCGGGGCCCTGTGTGGAATTGTCAGAAGTCGGCGCAGGACGAGAAGCGAATCCAGCGGGAAGGCCCCGTGCGTGGTCCAGGAGCCGTTTCCCTTGGGACCCGTTCCAGTTGGCCCGAGGGGTCTGAGCAGGCGAGCAGGCCCAGCTCTGAAACATGACCCAGGGGTACGTCGTTCGGTGTTGCGTCCTCCGCCCTGGGGTGCCCTTCGTTTGGGGTATCTCCATGGAGCCTTGGGACCTCGGCGAAGGGGATGCTATCGTGGCCGTTCTTCGACTTGTAGGTTCCCCCCCCAGGGGTACAAAGATAACCGCGCTTCGCGCGTCGCGAAGTGGCGTCGTTCGCGGGACTTCGCGAACGACGCCACTTCGCCGGTGGCTTCGCGTGGGCATGCCGTGGCACCTCAGGGTGGACCCGGAAGTCCGGACTCGGGAGGGTGTTAGAGTCGAGCCTCCTCCAGAGAAGGAGAGAGAGAGAGAGAGACAGAGAACAGCAACAACAACGACAACAAAAACATATTTGTGGTGCAACGTAAGTAAGTGTACATCCTGATGCGCGAGTCAGCGCTCGAGGCACCCACGAGGCGCCCACGGACTCTCATCAAGTAAGAACCATGAAGCCTCGGCCAACAATGGCTTGTCCTGCGTTGGCGCGCCGCCGCGACCAACAACGGTTTGTCCTGCCTCGGCGCGCTGGTTTCCGGCGCTTCGCGCAGCGCTGGCTGCGATCGTCGTTGTCATGATTTGCCCTGCCGAGCTGCATATTTTGCCTTGCCGAGTGGACCCTCTAGGCTAGGGATCAAACATAACCATGAAGCACCAGCCAGCGCACGGGGAGGCCCCAAATTGGCCCAAGAGAGATTCAAACTTGCCTCCGAGACGTCCCCGAGAACGTGTTCGGGCCCCTCCCCCCCCCCATACAAAAGAAACGCCCTGCGACTCCCGACCGTGCGCCCCAGCAGTCCTCCCAACGGAGCCCCCGAAGCGCGGATGACCCACCCAAGAGGCCCCAACAGATGCCAACACGCCCCACGATACCTGTAAAAGAGAGTGTTTGACACAGGGCTCGAGAAGGGGATCGTTTCCGAGTTGATTTACCTCATATTTGATTTGCTCGTCGAATCTACGAAGCACGCGTATCATGCCTGGTACAGCATACTACGAATTCGCTCGTATATTCGAGGGCCAATCAAATTAGGGGCAAGTGAAAGCTGTAATCGATCCCGCACTCTAAGAGCAAATGTAAACGTTATTTTCGCTTGTTTCAGCTGCCCTGCGCATCCCCTTCAACATCGGGTTGGCAGGGTTCGGAATGGACGCGAAGGGACTGAGCTAATTCAGCAGACGCTCGTTCGTTTATAGGTGAAAAGGCGCGTGCGCGCCCCACCCCCCCTTCGCCTGGCCGGCTTGCACACGCACATACATACCAGAGCAGATGCGGTTGACGGACACGAAGCCATGGCCAGAGGCACGTCGCCCGTTCGGCGGGATCTCGCCGCGCCCCTAGATAAAGACGTACAACAATGATCATGGACAGGAACAGTACGACACTATCAACCTGAATAACATTTTGCCTCATGTGACGATCGAGAGGCAAACAGAGGCGAAGGCTCTTCCACGGGACTTGGGGGCAGCGCTTCCCGGCGTGAGAAGCGATGCGTTCGGGCCCCCCGAACGAGGCCACGGCTCAAAAGAGGCAAGTCAGATCGTCTTCCTGCCCCTTGACGGCGTCGGGGGGCCTTGACTTGCGCTCTTCACAGGGCATCAGCATCGACGTTCCTGCGCCGATGGAAAGCTTAGACAGTGACCGCGCACAAGGACAGCGACTGTGGAATTGAGCGGCAAAAAAGGCGGTATCCTCTGCGCGGGGATGGCATGACTTGCGCGATGCCGTCGGGCGCAACGGACCGCGCGGGCGGCGCAGCTCCTGCGTCGACATCGCTCGACGAAGGCGACCCAATGACCTCGACCCCTCGTTCGGCGCACACCGCGATCCCGCACTACAGTCCGGGGGGGCATCCCCAGGCCACTCGCATAAGGGAATCGCCTAAGTCTGCGCGAGGGACATCGTCGAACTTGGACTCCATGCGCGATGGGTACTCGCGCCCGTCCTTCGTCCTTCGCTTCACCCAACGACGCGCCCGCATCGCGGGCGCTCGGGGCCGACCAAGCCAGAGAGGCGATCAGCCTCTCGACGAGGTCCCCGTCGATAAGGCGGATTAGGACAGTCGACGCTGAAAACCATGGCGGGGGGCGGCGCCAGGGGGGCGGCGCCCTTGGCCCCGGCGCCCCCCTCATCGACCCGACAGCATCAGGGCGCGCAGGCAGGCCCGCGACGGGCGCCACCCGATCTGCTGCGCGAGCGACGCGATCCCCGCGAGCAAGGGGCAGGGGCCCGAGGTCTCGCAGCCCGCTCAAATGGGTCGAGTCATCGCTACAGCGGCAACTGCCTCAACCGAGGGCCCGACTGCGCGGAGATCCCTGAACGTCGATGCCCAGGCAACCGCGGGCACTGCAAGAAGGCAGTTTGCGGGGCTTGTCCCGGGAGCTGCTCGCGCTGCAACCTGCCGCGCTTGCGCCCTGAGCGCCGACCGCTTTCCGCTCGCAATTGCCCTGCGCGTCTCTCCGAATGGGGGGGCGGGGCTCAGGAGAAGGAAACGGGCGGTTATGCTGGCGGAGCGAGATCGGGAGATGGCGCAGATACGGGGCATATTCTAGCGGCTGAGCTTCAGCGGGGGGCCGCCGCCCGGCCCCGGGCCGAACGCGATCGCAGCGCTGTAATTCCCACCGTTGAACTGGCCGATGAAATACAGCGCGCCACCGCATCGGAACGCAGCGCGCAGACCAATGCAGGGCCGCGGGGGATTGCCGATCGGCGCGAGGCTTCAATGATGACCGACAAGTCGTGCCAGGCCCGGAAAATGACGTCGTCGAGGGCTGCGATTGCTATCCGGGGGGCTGGTCAGAGCCAGCGCGCCGATGTCCCCGCGCTGGCCGGTGAGCGGAGGGCCGCCGCGGCGCGCGATATCGCCATGGAATCTGGAGCCATCGCCGAGGTCCAGAAGGCCTTTGCGGATGCCCGCGCGGCCGCGGAACTTGCCGAGCGCGCGTCGGCCGCGAGCGCCTCGTTGATTCAGCGGGCCCAGGGCGAAGTCAGTGAATCTCGCCAGAGGGGGCAGGCCGCCGCCAAGGAGTCGAACTGCGTTCGGGCCAACGCTGGGGCCCGCGACGTCTCTTTGAAGACTCAGACGATAGTGCGCGAAGCAAACGACAGGTTAGGCGCGGCATCTCGAACATCGGAGCCGAATGCGTCGCGCGCGCCGAAGAATTTGGAGGCGCAGCGCGAGAAGCAGCATCGCGGGCAGGCCGACCGTCGCATGCGCAGCGGCGCGCGCGAGCGCGCTGCCCCCGTCGGGGCTCAAGAGACGGGGGCCAATGCAAACGGGGGCCAGCCAGGGCGCCGGATCCAGCGGGACCCTGCGAAGACCCCCTCTGGCTGCCCCCGATTAGCGACCCGCTCGTGGCCGCGAGGCGGCCGCGCATATTGGCTGACCCGGGTTTGCGAAGACCTGCGCTGCAGTTGCTTCTTGCATTGCAGTTTTGGTTTCCCGCTGACCCTGGTCCGGATTGACCCAGGTCAGAAGATCCCCGGCCCAGTCGCGACGGCCGGGGCGGGCGCGCTGCGGCGCTTCGCGCGCAACGAGCCAGCGGATCTTTATCGCGGGCAGTGCCGGGGCGGGTTTTGCAACGAACACGTTGACCGAGAACGCAGCCCGCGCGTAGCCTGCGCTGCGCTGCCGGCGAAATGGGGTCGAGATGCTTAGCAAAGACAGACGGAAGAAGAAGGGCAAGAGCGTAAAACTAGGACGGCGCTCGAAGGGCGAATCGCTAACGAAAACCCCATGCGGCGCTGGGCCATTCGATTGCCCGCGGCGGCGCCGCGCGCGGCTCTGAGCGCGACGCAGAGCAGAGGATTGAGAGCGAGGTCGCCAAGCGCCTGCGGGCGTTTGAGGACTCGGCAGGCGCCGAGCAGCAGCAGTCGATTGCGATGCCCCGAGCGGCCGCGCTCAGAGTGGAACGCCGCGCTGAAGTAAACGTTGGGAAGCGGGAGTTGCGAGCTGAGGGGCGCGCCGAGGTCGAGGTCCCCGCTGGAGAGCCGGAGATGGAGGACGAAGAGAAAGCCAGAGTGGAGATGGGGGGCCGATCGAAGAAGGAAGAAAAGCTCGGTGGTGCGCAGACAACGCCGGCTACCGCATACCCTGGACGTACTCCTCCGAATCCGAACCAGCCCGGCGGCGGCGCCGCCGGCGGGGGACATGCGTTCCGAGGTCAGGGGTCAGATGGCTCCGAGCCCAGGGGCGCTGCGCCCGCCATGGAAAAGGAGGGCCCTCCCGGCGACGGCGGCGACGATCCCGACAGCAATTCCGATTGTGACCCTGGCGATTCTGGTGAGTATATCCGCTATCCGATGACCCACCTCATGATCGCGGCGGCTCTGGATTTCCCGCGAACGGCGCTCCGGGCGCGTCCGAGGCGCAGGTTGGCGCGGACAAAAAAACACACGGTAAACTTGGACTCCATACGTGACGCCAGCGGCTATAACATGTGGAGTAGGGACGCGCCTAGGCCCACCTTCCAGCTCGACGCAGCGGGCGAGGGCAACTTCATGGATTCAAGAGGCTTCTGATATGAAAGACGCCCAAGCTCAGAAGATAAATGGGCCCGGCAAGGCCGGCGGGCTCGATCTCATGATCGCGCCGGGCCTTATGGCCAAGGGCAATCAGATCGCTGAGGGCGCGAAGGTACCCCCTTCCATGAGGCACTTGGTGCGCGAAATCTACCGAGTCGACTTGCTGTCGTTGAGAGAAGCGAGAATGCTTTCTGGTCGGGCTATTCTGCGCATCGTTGCCGCCCGCCCTACCGCGCGACAAGATCGCGGTCAGGCGTGCGCGCGCGGGGACTTGATGCAAATCAAGATCCGCGGTTCGGGCAATGAGGCGCACGACGATTTGCTCCATGTCTAAGATGAATGGATGAGGACCACGAACACTATGGAAAAGCCCCACAAGTCGTTCTGTTTGTCGATCAAGGTGCATTTCTGTCCGCAGATGCAAAAGTGCCTTGGCATGACAATGGCGCTGGCAACGCGCGATCATAGCAACGACAAGAAAGGGGAAGGTGAAATCATGCGAGTGGCTACTCGCGCAGATCAGCAGACGCACGCAGACGGACCGAGGCACCTGCATGTGGGATGTTCAGCGTAAGCAGTCGAACATCCGCGGCCGTTCAGCGGGGGGCGAGGGCAGCGGAGGCGGCGGCGGGGCCGTAGAATGGAAGCGCTCCATTTCGCGAGCTGTGCGTCCCCGCGGACGTCCAGAGGGGGCTGCTCCTGCGGCCCCGGCGCTGGCCGACGCCGCCCCGGGCGGCCAGGGCGTCGGGGGCGGCGACGGCGACTGGCAGGGGGGATGGTTGGCGGAGATCGTCGGCGATCCCAGCTCTAGAGTCAAGGATTTAGCACGCATGCCTCGAATAACGGACTGCGTTGTGCCTCTAGCCGGGGCGCGCGTTCACATCCCAATGATCAGCGCCCCCGACGGCGCCGCAAATCGACGACCGAGGAGAAGCTCGCGCGCGACGAGCGAGGAGCTAAAATGGAGCAGGATAACGAGGAAAGGTCGCGCGCGAGTAACCCCCGACCAAATTTCCGCCGCCGCCCAGAACGCCAAGGGAATTGCGGCGCCAGGCCGGGGGGGCGGGGGGGGGCCAGGCGAACCCACGGGAAAAGGCAAAAGCAAGGAAACAGCACCAGTGTCGGAGGCATCCAGCGAGTAAGACCTGCCCTTCTGGCAAAGATTGCCAGGGCAGGCTCAGCGCTCCTGAGATATCGCGACGAGGAAGGCCGGCGTTCGACGGCAGCGCCGCTGGCGCCGGCCACGGAGGGGGGGCCGCCGGCTGCGCCGATCGGGCCCCGTTGGGGGGCGCGATGATGGAGCCTGCCCTGGCGGTGCTTCCACGCCGGATCAGGATTCCGCTCGCTGCTGCTGGGCTTGGGAGCGGGCCGCGGCGGTCGCGAGGTCAGCGCCCTTCGTTGCCATTCGAAGAGATTGGCGGAGCGGCTTCGGCGCCAGGAAAAAGAGAGGTGATCATCTACCTTTTTGCCCGTCTGCCGCGGCGTCTTCAGGCCGGTGGAATTACGGCGCCCCCGCGGGCGGCTCTCGAGACGTTGCGGAGCGGAAAGCCGGGGCGAAGCACCCTCCGCGGCCACGCGGGGGGGCGAGCCCACAAAAGCGCCACCCGACGGGGTCGCGCGCGCATCGGCGCTTCCACTCCCGCCCCGAGCGCACGGCTGCCGCGCGCCAGTCGGAAGGGGGGCCCGCGGGCGATTGAGGCGCCACCTGCGGGCGTCTGCGCGTTTAAACCCAGGTGGGCCAGGGTTCGGGGGCAGAAGAATAGCGCGAACCAGAGGCTGGCATATGACGAGGCAGCTAATTTGGAAGATGATGCGCGGCGTCTGCGGGCCAACAGGGGGCAGTTCTCAGATGGGGGCATCGCTGGCGCCAGCTGCGACTCGGACGGCGACCGCGCCGCCGCGTCCGCGAGGAAAGTTTCAAACAAAACAAAAACAAGAGCGCAAAGGAGGCTGGCCCCGCGCGGCTCGGGTCGACGCGGTTTATACTCGACGCCGGCCGCGGGTCGAACCTGTGCGATTTGTCCGCGAGGCTGGGATGATGAACAGGATCGCTCCCTTGAGCGCGCCCATCGCCCTCGACGCGGCCGGCGGGCAATCGCGAGCCCGTGGCGCGGCGGAGATCGCCGGCGGCGCGCTGCGCGGAGGGGGGCATTGAGGCGATCGTCGTGCCGGGGGCTCCGAGCGCGACATCGGCGGGCGAGCTCTGCGTAGACCGCGTCGACCACGGCTATCGACGCCCAATGATGGGCGATTTGACCTGCCAGTTTATGGCGAGATTACGAATCCCACCTTGGAGGGCAGAGGGGCCTTGGGCCAGGCAGACGAGGCGGCCCCTGGCATCCCCGCGGGGCTGGGGCGGCGGGCGCGCGCGGCAGCCAACGCGAAGTCATGTCTGGATGACCCTGGCAGGGTGGGGCCCCCCCGCTCCGGGCAGTCCGGCACCGGGCTGCCCTTGAACTGCGCTCGCAAAAGGCGATGGCCGAGGACGCCTGCGCGGGCGGCGCGAAGGACCAGAGTGCCTACGCCGCCGGCGGGGGCAGTGCCTCAACCGGTTCGACCCCGCGCGGTCAGGGCACACTTCGCACATTTCCCAGTGCGAGCCCCGCAAAGCGGCTACACTTGGCCGGGCTGGGTTCGGAACAGGTCAAGCCGACTGCGTCCTCTCGCAGAACAAACCGTTCGGCGACAGCGTCACCGACGGTCGCTCTGGGATAAGAGGAGGCGTCGCGCGGCACCGCGGCGGCACCTGCTCCCGGCGACGAAGATGTCGCCGAGGCCGTGCCGGAGGAATTAGGAGCCGTTGAGGCGGTCGACGACCTCGGCGGAGATGACCCAGAGGAAGATGGCTCTCGGCCGGGGGGGGCGTCCAAGGTAGAGAAGTTGAAGCTGCGAGCCGTCTCCCGGCGGCACCTGCTCGCGCATTCGCTTAAAAAACCCGCGCTGCCGGACCTCGCCGGCGGGCGAGGGCGCCGCTGGCGCAACGGCGGCAAAATAATAACAAGGCCTGTAAAGAGTTGCGGTCGCACTCTGAGTCGTCAAAGTTCGGGGGCTCGCGCGCCGCGGGCCATCTGATGGGGTGCATTTATATGCCTTTCTGCGCCGCGCGTCTGCCTCCTCCATCTGTCCGTTTCCCCCCGCCCCCCGCTCGCAGCCGCCTCTGCTGCGTTGCCTGCTGCGCGCTGCTGGTGGCCCGTCGACGCCAGCTGCCATCCGCTGCCGCCGCTGCGAACGTCGCGATCAGTTCGGCAAGCTCCCCGCACGGATCGCGACCCAGTGGGGCGCTTCATCTGCGGCCCCAGCAGCGGCGCGCCAAAGGCGCCACCGCGTTCATTTCGGCGCGCCACCTGGCGCGGACTGCGGCCCGCAACGCGCTCCACCCCCAGGCACAGGGGCGACGCCCCCAGAGCGCATCCGCAGCCGTTGCGGCGCGCCTTTCCCGCTGCTCGCGCCTGCGAGGGGATTCCGCCCGCGGCCTTCGCGGGGGCCCTCGATTAGGTCTTCGCGCCCGCGTCGGCACGCCTCGCGAAGGTCACGGCCGTGCACCTCGGGCCCCAGCTGGAGTTCCCACGGAGTCTCCGCGCCCGTTTCGGCACGCCGCGCCGAGTGGAAGGCGACCCACTGGGGGCGCCGCCCACGAGCCCAGTGACGGCAGTCATTACTGCGCATGGCGCATTCGTGCAAACGTCTGCTCCCGCTCGAAAAGATCGCGCCCCGCGCGGCAGCTCCGCGCGCGGCCCCGGCGCGGAGGCCCTCCCCCCTGCAACGTCGTCGCGCGTCTCATTCAGGTTGTGCCCCCCATGTGGGGCTTCGCCTGCAGTTCCAGCGGGGGCGCCCGCGCGCGGTCGCCCGCTTTCCGCGGCCGCGAGGGGCGCTGGGCAATGAGAAACCTATCAGAGGAAAATCCTAGGCCCGATTGGTGCATGGAATTTCGGGAGGACGAACATTCTCGAACACCGCCCCGTGACCCCCCCGGAATGTCCGCGGACTCGGCGACCTGGGGCTTCGCCCCCAGCCGCCGATAGAAGATGGGGCCGGCCAGATAGAAGGCGGCCGCGGCAGGCGGCGGTGCCCGCTGCGCGCAGGATCGGAAACCGCATTTGAATTCCCCGAGGTTCCGTTTTCGCCCGTTTCTGAGGGGGGGGGCGGAGAGGGCGGCGGGGGCGCGGGGGCCGGGAAGGAGGGGCTCGGGGAGGGAACGGGGCAGAGGCGAGTATATCTTGACAGTGGAAGGGGGGGGGGGGGGGGGGCGGCGGGCGCAGGGGGCGGGGATAGGAGCGGGCAGAACAGAAGGGAGGACACGAGCGCGGAAAGGGGGATCGAACGGAAACCTAGATCATTGCTTCTAGATGTCTCTATATTTTAGAAGACCGAAACCAGATACAGAAGACTAACGCGCCTGATGACCCACATGCATGGGTCAGCGGACCGTTCGATCGATCGTTGGGTGGCGGCCGTGTCGCCTCGCTCGCTCGCTCGCTCGCTTCGATCGATCGCTGGGTGGCGGCCGTGACGCCCCGCTCGCTCTCTCGCCGTGTCTGCTTCGTCGTCCGCCCTCGCTGTCGTCGCCCCCATCCACGTTGGGTTCCCCTCATCTCCCTCGCCCTTTTCCTGCTCTGCCCGTTTCTGTCGCTGCAGGGCGAGGGGGTCGTCCGACAGCGCCTGTGCGGCAAGCTGGCCCATGGGCCATATGGGTGAGAGGCCGCCCCCGATACGTGTTTCACGCGCGCCAAAATCCCCCCCCCAAAAAAAAAAAACTTTCAACCACAAAAGCAAGGGTCTTGGGGCTGTCCAGAACCGTCTTGAGGCGTTCTGGAGCTTGGGGCCCCCTGGAGCCTTCTTGGGGGGTTGCGCGTTGGGTTGTCTTGTGGCAGTCTTGGCCGTGCGAGGCCGTCTGAGGCCATCTTGGGGCTCTGCCGCTCTCGATCCCCCCTTCCCTCGCCTAGATGGCGCGCGTAAGGTTTGCCCAACGGTAAAACTAGCTCGGTACGACTGTACGACTTCCCCGAACTAGAACGAAGCGCGTTTACAACCCACCTGAACATGCCATCGCCACTTGTTCGATCGAGCGTCCGATTCCCACACCCACAAACCTTTCTTCAAACAAAGGCTTCGGTGAGAAAAATTGGGGCAACTTCTCTGTGGAGAAAGCGGCGCGCCGCCTGCGTGCAACGATGGCCCACTTCCGAGACTTCAGGGGTCAGCTGTTCAAGGGTTTCTCGAAGAGACCGCCTCGTGGGCGCGAGAGTTCAGGCGCTGTTCTTTCGAAAGTGCATTGGCCCGAAGAGAGCGGCGCATAAGCTGGCCAGTGGAGAGATGGCGCATCAAGCAGCACCGACAGCGACGAATCTGTCATGGAAGCCGCGAACGACGCGGCCAATCAAGCGCCCGTGGTCGACCTCGCGATGGACGCCGACAATTGTAAGTTGGATGACGCGTGCTACGACCGCGCCTTCATCTTCTTCACGCGATCTTGATTGGTTTAGAGGCTAGCCTGTTCAAGGCCGGGAAGTCGAACCACCGCGAGCCTGCGCCCAAAGCTGGGGTGAGCTCGGACCCCTTGGCAAGCATTCATCTTGGACTTCAACCACCTCGGCCAGTCCAGCATCGCTTGCGCGTGAAGACCCAGGTGGGCCAAAGTGCACCGTCAGAGCAGATCGCAAGCTTGCCGGGCCTTGCTGAAGTCGCACGGGCCCCGACGCCCAGCGAGGCAGCCGCTCTGGCCAAGGCGCAGAGAGCGATGAAGGCGAGAAAGGAAAAGAAACCAAGGCAGCGACCGCGATGAAGGCTAAACAAGGCCCTCCTGCGAAGCCAACCCCCACTGCCAAAGCGCCAGTGAAAGGGCCTCTCCCAGCTGCCCAGCAGGAAGTCATAGCCATTTTAATCCTGAGAAGTTCCCAGACGCCCAGTGGGCTTTGCTCGCGAAGCGGGCGCGCTCCAAGGCGCATGAGATGGAGCGCAAAATGCTCGACCGAAAAGTTCCGGACAGGTCCTCTAGAGAGCTCGCGTCGGATGCTGCTCGGAGGGTTTCGCGTGCGTTTAGGATCCGCTATAGGCCAGATCTATACAGCTTTGATGCATGGGGGCCGCGGCGCTCGCATCGCGCAGGGTTTTTGATTGGTGCCTGCCTTTGCTGCGCCGCAGTATGACCAGGGAAGCGCACGCCGCAGCACGCGCTCTGCAACCTGGGGCTTCAGCGGCAGAAGCCACTGAGACAAACATCACCCTAACTTGGCGCCCCCTCGAGGCGCCCCCCTGGAGACCTACCTCGCGGGGGCCTTCTGGGGCCTGACATCCGAGATTCAAGGGCCATCGCGATGCAAACGTCTGACTGTCTCGGGGCCGCCGAAAATGGTTTGCAGCGGGGGGGGGTCTTCGACGAAACTGACGGTGGCGAATCTTCCGCATGCTGGAAGATTCGCCAAATCAGGCTCGTCAACTAGCCCCCCCCCCCCCCTCCCGCATTGTCAAATGCCCCCCCCCCCCCCCCCCCCCCCTTCCCCCCCCTTTCGAAGCCTTTTTCGGGGTGGGAGGAAATCAAACAAATATTCAAAACTAAGAACCATTAAACAGTATGCTCTCTCCCTCTCTCTCTCTCTCTCTCTCTCTCTCTCCTTCTCTCTCTACTATTTTTTTGTTTTCCTCTCTCTCTCTCTCTCCCTCTCTCTCTCTCTCTCTCTTTCTCTTTTCTTTCTCTTTCTCTTTCTATTTCTCTTTCTCTTTCTCTTTCTCTTTTTTTTTTTTCTCCTCTCTCTCTCTCTCCTCTCTCTCTCTCTCTCTCTCTCTCTCTCTCTCTCTCTTATTTGTTTCTCTCTCTCTCTCTCTATATATATCTATCTCTCTCGTTTTTCCGTTATCTCTCTCTCTCTCTTCTTTCTCTCTCTCTCTCTCTCTCGCTCTCTCTCTCTCTCTCTCTCTCTCTCTCTCTCTCTCTCTCTTCTCTCTCTCTCTCTCTCTATATATATATATCCCTCTCGCTCTCTCTCTCTCTCTCTCTCTCTCTCTCTCTCTCTCTTCTCTCTCTCTCTCTCTATCTCTCTCTCTCTCTCTCCCTCTCTGCTTATGCATTTGGAATGTGCGGGGTGGGTGGGGCCCGCAATGAGGAGATGCCGCCATGTTCGGTTCAATCGGGGGCTTTGTCAGGGTCGGCGGAAATAGCCGCGAGGCCTCGACAACGCTTTGAACGCGCATCCTCGCCATTCGCGGTCGACCGCACTTTCCGCAGCCATCTGCGCTCCAGCCAGAGGGGCTCATCTATCAGAGATCTCCTCGATATATCTGACGACGCGCGCTATCGCCCAGTCGCTGGCCCTGCGTGGCGACTCAGTCAGGATGGCTCGCACGTCGCCTCGTCGGCGCGCCCGGCGGCGGTCGCGGGCGCGGTTCAGGAGCCGCGGGGCCCGCTGATCCAGTCATCACGGTCGCGGAAGTGGACTCGCAGGACGCTGGCGTGAGCGTCGAGGATTTCGATCTCATGGGCCAGCTCGAACATATCCAGATGGTGGCCGCATCGTGGTTGGCGCAGCTTCCCGAAGACACTTACGCCGAGACTATGCGATCGTTGGTGGAGACATTCCTGGTGGATCCGACGACTGCAATTTCGGCAGTCGGCCTGCCAGATCTTGCATCCAGGCCAACCCCAGCACAGCTCGACAACCTTGCAAGCCAGTTCAAGGTGCAAAATGAAGCCAGTGGGACCTTCCTGAAGAATCTGGAATCTTCGGACGATGACTCTGCGCCGCGGGGGCTCGAGCTCGATAGGGACAAGGGGGCCAAGAGGCCCCGCAAAAAAAATGAGCGCCCTTCGCGATGGTCGCATCGCGGTCTGGAGTCACAGTTTTTAATTCATCAGTTCAGCAGCCGCAGACCCGTTCGTAGTCTAGCATTGCGCGGGCAATATGTGAAGGTGGTGTCGCATTTCGGACAGCATGGGGGCCCAGGAAAACGCCGTTGCCCAAAACACGGTTCCCGAACAAATACCCAAATTTTCAGGAACCCGCCGAAGTCCCATCCCATACGTCACTGTTCCATGTGATTCTGCGCAGGCGCCTGGACGAATAAACAAACCGGTTCAAGAAATGCCAGTTTGCTAAACACATTGTTCCGTGTTCTGAAGGTGAGGCCTGGTCTGAGGGTTTGGGGGGCCGCCCTCGGCGTCAAAATTTGCATAGTTTGTGGCGCCCGCTTTTTCCGTCTCTCGCGTGCGCACTGCAAGCTCGGGCGTCTCCCTCTCTTGATTATGGCAAGCGCAGTCGCACTGGTCTCAGACTGCCACGAAACGCGCGCGCGCACGCACGCGCGCGCAGGAGAACAAATTACGAGGACCGGGTGGGAATGGGGAGGGCACAGAACGATTGGAAATGCACCGGGACGCCCGGAACCACTCCGGACAACGTCGGGGTTGGGGGGCAAGGAGGCCATGAAGGGCAAGTCGAACGCCCAGTCAGACATCAAAACGTTTTTGATGTTTGACTCGGTTTTTGATTATGGTGTTTGATTGTTTTTTTACAGTTTTTCTTTCCAAACAAAAAAAATGCTGTGTTCATCATGTTTGGCTGGAGTCAAGAACCAGTCAAACATCAAAAAACGATTTTGATGTTTGATTCGGTTTTTGCCTCCAGTCACAAACGCACATCTGTGTTTGATGGTTGAGTATGTTTTTGGCTTGCCCTCCAAAGCCTATCAGGTCGAATCTGTAACTGTAGCCATTCGGTCGCAAGTCAGGATCGCGCGTCCGCGGCGGCATCTCCAACTGCGACGCCTTGGAAGTCACGGGCAGCAGAGAATAGTGACGTTGTGCCCGCGCCAGCGGAACTGGCGGAGGCCGAGAAAATCCTGAGCAATTGGACCGCCAAGCGCACCAAGCACGGTCGCCTCGCGAACTTCCTGGAGCAGGACCCAGGCGCGGCCGCGATGAAGTCCAAATGAGAACAGAGGCAGATGCACTTGGAGAAATTCCTCGCGCATCAGATGCGGACGACGCAGGGCGCGTCGACGGCGACCTCATCGCACGCCGTCAGTTCCAGCCAGAAGAAGGGGGCCACTTGGATTCGGATCTCGACGGAGAAGATGGACAGCCACCTTGGACCGTCGAAGGCCCAACACCTGCGCGAATCGAAAGGGTTGAAGGGCAGGGCCGGCTCCCTCGCGGGGTCGGAAAGTGAAGAGCACAAGGAATGGAGAGCCCCAGGGCACTGGGAATCAATGATGGAGGGTGACCTCACCAAGCTCTGGGTCGAGAACACCAGCGAGGCGACCCAGGACGACGTCGGCAACCTCAACAGCGCTTCCGTCAAGAACGAGGGGGCGGCAAGCAGCGGTTTTGTGGCCCCCGAGGTGAAAGGGGAGAATGAAAGCAGGCTTGTGCAGATCCAGCGCAAGCTCGAGGATCTGAAGAAGGACCCTCGCGCGCAGTTCGATGAGTTCACGGCCGCGCCCGCCGAGGGCAAGATCATCCTGGCGAACGCGGGGGAGAGCGCGACAGCGAGGACGTGCACGGCCGCCCTGGTCACCGACCTCAATAAGCAGATCCCTGGGGCTGCCCGCATTTCCTAGCTGTTGGAGAAAATGCTCACCGAGCCCGCGGACGATGCCGAGCCGTCGAAGCTTCTGGCGCAGATCGATGATGCGCAGAGCACGCGCGCCACTCCCTTCTGACAGCGCGCAGGCCGGCAAGAAGGCCAGGAAGCGCAAGGCTGACTAGTGCCGATAGGCTGGGTTTTCTACGTAATTTCAGTTCTGTTTCCGACGAGGCCTGCGATGGGTGGGGCTGTCTTAGGGGCTGACGCATATGGGTCGGGCGAGGCCGCTGGCCCCGGCTAGCGCTGCGCAAGCGCTCGGGGGGCCCAGGCCACCAGATCACCGAACGAAAACCACCTAGGGCTTTCGGAGGCAGTTGGAGGTCCTCGGAGGCCCCTGGAGGTTCCCAGAGGAGAGGGGCGAGGAGGAGGAGGAGGAGGAGGAGTGGGATTCTTTCAGCTCTGAGCCGCAGACTTCGCAGTGTTTTTCATTGCAGCCCCCACCCTCAGCGAGGCGCCCTGTCCGCCGACCCCCTCAGGGTCACCGGGCAAGTCAGATCGAATGCGCACTAATGGCAACGTCAGCAGAACCGACCACAATAACTTACATGACACAAAACTGATAATCATAATTAGTCGCAGTCCCTGCGTTGCCCTCGCGTGAAATGACAACCAACATCGAAACGAACAGAGTTGTTGACAGCAGGTTGTGCAATATGATAGCTAGCCACGTTCGCGCCCCCTCTGGAACCGCACGGCCGCCGAACAAAGAGAGCGAGACACAGAGAGAGAGAGAGAGAGAGAGAGAGAGATAGAGAGAGAGAGAGAGAGAGAGAGAGAGCGAGCGAGCGAGAAAGAGAGAGAGATATAGAGAGAGAGAGAGAAATAAAGAAAGGAGAGAGAGAGAGAGAGAGAGAGAGAGAGAGAGAGAGAGAGAGAGAGAGAGCGAGCGAGCACAGGTCACAACAACAACCAAACAACCACCGCAACGCAGATCAAAACCGAAACGCTTACTCGCGCAGGCGCGATCTGTTCCAATCGTAACTTTTTTCGGCTGGAGGCAATGTCGGCACGCGGCGACGTCCAGAATGCTGACGGCGACGTCGGCGATCAGTCGCAAGGCAGTTCGCACTTGCGGCGGA
This sequence comes from Prorocentrum cordatum, assembly GCA_963575745.1. NCBI lineage: Eukaryota > Dinophyceae > Prorocentrales > Prorocentraceae > Prorocentrum > Prorocentrum cordatum. The sequence continues at coordinate 175,632 of CAUYUJ010005313.1, forward strand.
AGCAAAACGAGGAGAGTCCAGCACCGCCGGCTTCATATGTAGGCCCTCTGGCACGCAGTCTTCAGAAGGATTGGGCAAAAGGCAAGATGAACAGTCGTCGCGTTCAGGAGTGCGGGCTTGGGGCCCAACAGCAAGGTGCATCTGGGCTGGACTCGATTTCCCGCGCAGGGAACTACGGCTCGCACCCGTCAACAATCCGCAGAGCCTTTATGCATTTCTTTCGAAAACCAGTTGGCGCCCGCGACTGTGGCAACATCGAGTTGCCTTGCCGTGCTTCGAGGGGTGCTCGACCACTTCCGTTTCTATTGCCGCGCAAGTTCTTCCATAGACTTTGCAAAGAGAGGCCAGGCTGCCGGGGGAAATGCATGACTGGGGCGCCAGGTGCTGCGCTCGAATTTTGGAGCAATATTGCAAGCAGCTCATTCGCGCACAAGCATCCGTCACTTCGTCCTGACATCCTCAACAGTCTTATACCTATAGGCTTTCACAGAAATGCTGGAGCATTTGCCGACCATGAGTCTCTCCTGGCCTCGTCGTGGAACTCTTCGCTGGGATCAGGGACGACGCGTTGCAAGCGGTGTTGTTCGCGGTCATCAGGAAGAAGGAATGCGATAACAACATCTCAAGCATAAGATTGCAAGTATTCGCGTGGTCGATGAATTAGCTACTAGTTGGTGCGATGCCTGAGCGCAATTGGGATGGCGCTCTCATTCCTGGAGAGCGCGGCCCTATGGCTGAGGACTGGCGTGGGGTCTAGTCCACGCGAGGGGGGATTGGCAATGGCGCTGCGAGCTGTTCGGTTCCCGAAGTGGAACGAGAACGAACGGATGTGCTGGATGTGCATGGCGTCTGCGACAGTACCATGTCTGTTGTTCACGGATTCTCCGAGGGCGGCCCGACGACGCGCCGCCAAATTCACGCATGAAGCCTACGTGAACTGTTGCCGCCGACGGCTTGGAACTGCCAAATCAAGTTTCGCTCGTGGTTGGGTTTCATTTCGAATGCGCGCTTGTAGATGTGATGCCTGCTGCAGACCTTGGCATGGCGGCTTCGATCATCGGTGACCCTCTTTGGGAAACCGCCCGAGGCCACTACTGCGGAGTTTCCAACGTCGAGGATGACGTCGCTATCCTTGCCGCTCACCTGAGAGACTGGTACACAACGACAAAGTGCCCAGTAAGGCGACAAGGTGATATTACGCAAGAGCGGCTGCGAGCGGATGGGGAGTGCCCGAAACTGAAAGCGAAAGCAACTACAACCAGAAGCCTGGTCGAATCTGCCAATATTGTAGCCGAGAAGTTTTTTCAAATATACCGGGCGCGGCAAGTTCAAGTTGGATTTGCTGAGCACTTGGTTGAGTTTTGTCTGTTGACGTCGAGGGCTTGTCAGTTCTTCTCTGATAGCGGAAAGGCACGCTTTGCTCAAGTAGGGGATGCAATATGAAAGATGGCACCAACCTTCACAGCCGAGGCCTTCGCACGAAATGAGCGGCTTTGGAAGTACAGCCCCTAAGTGAATTTGATGGAACATTTGACGTGTGACCAAGCCCCAGTGCGGGGCAAGCCGCGGCACTTGTGGTGCTGCGCAGATGAGGACTTAGTAGGCCCCCCCATGGAGGTATCCGAGAGTTGCCGCGTTCATGCTTTGGCGACCGTGGTTTTGTGCAAGTGGCTGATCTTTGCTTTCGACGGTGAGCAGGATTGATGACAATAATACATGTCTATTTGTGATGCTCGAGCGGCAAATCCGCCGAGATGAGACCTTGCACCGAGGGGAGCAAACACGCATCGCAAATAGCAGACCAACAAACACTCAAACAACAGGAAACAACCAACAGCGAACATCAGACTGGGGAAAGTGGGATCGGCCGTAATAGAATGGTAACGCGTAACTACCATTAGAAAGTAGTAGGTGTAAGAGATAAACAAAGGTAGTTGGCCTTTATAAGCATAAGTTTAATTTGTTATATTATAGATGATTATCTGTATAACGGTGTACAATCTTCAAGTATAGTGTATACGCAACCAGAATATAGCTATCTAGTATTTTTATGCCGAATCTTTATTTTGAGAGCTGTAGATACCCTCTGGGGAGGGTGGAGGCGGGAGGCGAGTTCGCGGCGGCGTCAATGGGAGAGCGATGGCGAGCTGTGAAGGGCGGAGAGGTGAGCGCGGGAACACGGGGTCCGTCGCCATCTGGGCTTACGCCCCCGCGGCGGCATTTTTTCCACTCGGACCTGTCCTACCCTCCGCAATGTGGTGGACGGGCCGGGGCGCTGGCAAGCGCGTCCGTTCGCGCCCCCGGGCCGCCGCGCGGCCCCGCCCAAATTTTCTCGCGCGCCAGGGCGCGGGCGCGCGTTCGGGGCGTCGGCGCGAGGCAGCGCTCGCTTAGATACGGCGTCAAAGCCGTGGGCGGCGTTTGTCCGCCATGGGCGCTTGGGCCGCCGCGGCTTCGCCCGCGCCTGCCCAGGCGCGCCCCAGACCGGGCGCGCGGCGCGCGCGCCCTCTGTCGGCGACTACGCCAACGCCGTTTTGGCCCACGCGCTCAACAGAAAACGCCCCGAACAGGTCGGCGCGCAGACGCGCGCCCCCGAGGCCGCGGGTTTGCGGTTCGCGCGCGGCGTTGCGCGATCGGTTTGCGGAATTCCCGGGAAGCCAGGGCGCCCGCGACACGTCGGAGGAGCCTATCGTTCACTTCCTGGCCAGTCTCTGCACGCCGATGGCGCGGCGCCCGAATTCAAAATGGCTCGTCAGTCTGTCAGCGCGCGCCCCTTGAGCGAGCCAGCGAGTGTTCTCGTGAAGCTGCGCCCCCACGCGGATTTGCGCAACGATTTTGTGTGCGTGTTTTTTGCGGGGCGACTTGCGCGCGGCTTGCGCGGCATCTCGGTTCCGCGCGCCATTTGCGCGGCGTCGCCCCCGGTCTGTTTCCGGTTCGTCTCCCTGGCACATTTTTTCTTGCAAGTTCAGGGCCGCGTTTTCGGGTGTCGTTTCAGCTCGCCGCGGCCTCTTCGGGGGTCTCGCGCGCGTCGTGGGCCGTCTTGAAGCCATCGTGGATGTCGCGGACGGATCGGCCGACGACTCGGGGCGCTCTTGGACCGTCTCGGGCGCCTCTCGGCGCCCCATTGGATCGCTTTGGGGCGCCTGGAAGCCGCGCCCAGGAGGGGCGCCATCTCTGGCCCGACCTGGCTGGGACACTTTGCGCCCGGGGGCCGCCATGGGCCGCCCCGCTCGCGCGAAGTAGACACATTGCGAGGCAGCCCCCGGAGATCTTCGCGCACCTCTGGCCCATTGGGCCGGCGAGTTCCCCCCGAGAGTCACGCCCAGTGCGCCGTTGGGCTCGCGACGAACTGGCGGGCCAATCTCGACGACTCCTTCTCTCCTTCTGTCCTGCCGCTGCTTCCGCTTCCTTCCTCTTCCCGCTGCTGCTGCTGGCCCTCCTGCTGCTGCTGCTGCCGCTCTATCCCCCTTGCCGTCGCTGATGTTGCGCGAGCGCGCCTGCCTGCCGCGTCGGCGCACCGGGCAGGCCCGCGATTCTGCGCCCGCGATTTCGCGCGCGATTTTGCCCGCGATTTTCGGCCACAATTCCGCGCCCCCTTGCAAGGCCTCGCGAAACCACCCGCGATTTTGAACCAGTTGTTTCTTGCTGAGTGAATTGCGAGACAAATCGCGCTCAAAGAATGCGCTTCCGCGGAAGGGTGGCCAAGCAAGTGGCCAACGTCGGCGCCAGTCAAGCGCCAAAAATCGCGGCCGAGGGGGCGGGGGGAGGACGTCGCGGAAAGGCGGCGGGGGGGTCGGAGAGGGGGCCGCGGGGCCCCTCCGGGGACCCCGGCGCGTTTGAGGAGGGTGCCCCCGCGGCGGGCTGCAATGCCTCGCGCGGCGGGTTCGCGACTGCGCCGCCGCGCCCGCGGCCGCTGAGTCTTCGAAGCCGACGTTCGCCGCCGGGCCCTTCTTTTCCGCCACGAGCGCAGCCGCGCGCCGCGGTCCCGGAGGGGGCGCAGCGGGCCCTCGCCGCGGTCGCGGCAGCGTCTGCGCCAGCGGCCCCCGCGCCCGCGGCGGGCTCTGCGAGCGCCGCTCCCCAGGGGCGGAATTTGCTCGACTTGCCCCGGCGCCCCGCCAATTCCTCGCGCGGGGTCTCCACGGCGGTCTTTTCTCGCGGTCAGTCGGTCCCGCGCCAGCGCGTTCCATCGTGAATCGGCATGGGAGGTGTTTCTCCCGCGCGCGCTGTCGGCCGCGCGGCAGGGGCAGCGCCCGGCGCTTCGACGGCCGCGCTGTCGCGCCGATTCCGCCTGCACTTCGACGGCTGCGCGCTTCGAGGTCCGCGCGGGCACTATGCCCAGCGACCGCGGAACGAAACGTTATCGCGGCGATGAGTTCCATGGCGGTCGCGCGACGGCCCGGCTCGGGGGCCGCGCTGGTCGCGCCTCCGCGGCGCGCGTGGCGTGATTCAATGGCAGGGGCAGGCGGCTCGCGGCCATTCGATGACGCGCGGGCCCTCTATGGTCCTTCCCCGCGGCCCAGCTTGAGGAGAGCAACATGTTGGACATTCTACCACTTCGAAATAGTTGTTGCGGCTCCTTTGGGGGGGGGGGGGGTCTGCATGGCAGCCGCTCACGACTCGACCCAGCCCGCGAATGAGACGCATATGTCCGTGCCAGAGAGGGCGAACGGCACCGTGCAAGATGCAGCTCGCGCGATCTTAATGACTGCGGGGCTGCCCGCCCCCTTCTGGGTTCATGATGCGTCTTACTTCTGTTTGTGTCACAAAGCGCGACAGCGGGGCGCTGGCGAGCCGCCGTGGAAAATAATTATCCCGTCAAAGCAGCCTAACAGCGATGTGTAGAAGCATAGCTGGAAACATTGCCTGTGGTATTCATGTAAGAGCGCTGTTGTAGAATTCTCGTTCTTGCAGGCGCATTCGGATTCGCAGTGGCAGTCGCAGTGGCAACATCAGCGGCAGTCGCAGTGGCACTGCCAGTAGTTGCAGTAGCAATAGCTACACTAGCAGCAGTAACAGCAGCAGCAGCAGCAGTAATAGTAACAGTAGTAGTAGCAGTAGTAGTGATGGTAGTAGTGGTAACAGTGAAGTAGTAGTTGTAGTGTGTGGAGTGAACGAGTAGGAGTGATGGGAGCAGTGGTAGTAGCAGTAGAAGCATTGCTTTCGATAGCGGTATTTCCAAATGAGTCTTAGAAGTTTGGGAAGTGGAAGAGCACGAAGTGGCGTACAGTTGGCTCCGGGCATTCAAAATGTCGCCCGGGAGTGGAGTTCTGGGAAATGGAAGAGCACGAAGTGGCCTACAGTTGGCTCCGGGCATTCAAAATGTGGCCCGGGAGTGGTGCTCTGGGAAGTCCAAGAGCACGAAGTGGCTTACAGTTGGCTCCGGGCATCCAAAATGTTGCCCGGGAATGGAGTTCTGGGAAGTCGAAGAGCACGAAGTGGCCTACAGTTGGCTCCGGGCATCCAAAATGTGGCCCCGGAATGGAGTTCTGGGAAGTCGAAGAGCACGAAGTGGCCTACAGTTGGTTCCGGGCATTCAAAATGTGGCCCGGGAATGGAGTTCTGGGAGGTCGAAGAGCACGAAGTCTGTGAGTGCTTGCTTGAAACGAGCTCGACCCTCGCGTGTCCGGCTCCCGCCCAGACCCCCCTGGGGAGTCATCAGATGTTCTCTTTTGGCCCCATTAGAAGCCTATCAGTTTTCGCTGTTAGGTAATATACGGAGTATATTTCGATTCCCCTCTCGCCCCCTCCGGGTCGGCTGTGCGATGCTTGCCGCCGCCTGATACTCGCGCCGAACAACCTGAAACCCGCCCGTGGACTCGGGTCGGCATTTATTCGGGCCACGTTAAGCATGCGGGTGGCCGCGTGGGACTGAACCATTATTGCACGACTTGAAGGCCTGATCTTTAAGATGGGCGCGACGGCGACAGGCCGGTCGTCGAACGGCCAGGGCAAATATGGACGGACACCGGCGTCGAGAGTGGAGTTGGTGCGTGATCAGACGGGATGGACAACGAGGTTCCGGCAGCTGTTGTTTTCTTTCCGCGGCGGAAAGCGTATGGCGAGGAGTCAGCGACGGCGCCGCCAATACATTTTGCCGATATCTTTGCCGTTGACTGGAGAGGGGCCCGGATGGCGCGAAGCTGTCCGGGGGGCGATCCGCCGCGTCGCGCGGGACCGCTGCGCGCGGGGCCAGACGCATTTTTTCCCCGCGCCAGAACGCGGCGAGCTGAAATGCAAGCGAATCATGCCCCGCGCGTCCCAGAAGTTGGCGACGGGCGAATATGTTGAACGCGGGGCCGCAGCAGTCGGCAGTGCACTGGAGGATTTGTCGCAGCTCTTGCCCCTAATCGGGAGAAGTAAGGGGGCGCGGGCCCGCGTTGCGCTCTACTGCGACCCAGGAAGCAGAACGCCCGATTCCGCCGAGACCGTCGACCCAGAGCGCGGCGAGGCAGCACTCAACCGCGCGCAGAGTGATTCCACCAACCCAGGTGCACATCCGAACCGGCGGTGGAATAGGGGCGGCCCTGCGCAACAGGGCGATAGTCAAGTACAAGGCGGAAGGGGAAGGCTTCTACGGCCTCGCAGACCCCGGGCCTGACGCTGACCTTTTGCGCGAAATAGGCGTAGACATGTCCAGACCTCCAGCTACTTACGTCATGTCCGTGGCGTGCGAAATGCGATGATCATCGGCGACGCCCGGCGCCCGTGACACAAGCGGCCCGCGCTCGAGAGATGGGGGGGGCTTCGGACCTTCAAACAAAAGATAGCACTGAATGCGATACCTGCGAAGGAGTCGGTGACTCCGGGACAAACCGAAGATCTTCCACCAGCGCGGGCGCTGCCAGGGATCGCGCGGGCGTCACCTGTGCGGCTGCGATCGGAAGGCGAGGCGTTCCCCGCGTGCTCTTGCGAGCGAAAGATGCGAGGGGCCTCGATTGCCGGGATGAAGAGCTTAATATGCGATCGAGTTACACTCCCTTCACCGACCAGGCAGGTCGACGTGCGAATTCCAGGCCTTCTGAAATCCCGCCCAAATGGGTAGCTGATTGATCGGCGGACGCCGCCGCAGCGAGACCGGCGACGAAGACGGAGGCCGCAAACGCGCCGACGCCAGGGCTGCCTTCGAGGAAGAGCGGGGTCGGCTGCGCGATATCACCACGTGGGGGGGGGGGGGGGGCAAGGTCGTGGAGCTCAGGGGCGCTTCAGAGAAGTATGAGAGGGCAAACGTTTCAGATTGGGCGGCTCTTTGCGATCGTCGTTGAGACAACGCAGATCTCTTTGACGGCCGCGAGGATGAAGTTTGAGGGGCTCGTCGTGTTCGACGGCTCGGACCTCATCGATCAATATAAGACTGTCGTATTATCCCAAGAACTGCCCTCCTGCCCTGCCACGATGCAGGCGAGCAAATCGGCAGAGTCCCACGGAAGATTTCCCGGTCGTGATATCCAGCAGGCAGGGTCTCGGCAAGTTTGCGCGCGATCCATATTGGGTGGCGCGCCGACGTGCACGGTCACCCCGATGCTGGCGGGCACTGGGGCAGCCTTGCGAAACGCACGTGCTCGCGAAGGGCTTCGTATAGATTCCATCGTGGCGTAGCTGCTATGTCCGCCCAACTTTGGCACGTTTCCTCATCATTCACGTTGACGATTTTATGCCGGCTGGCCCGGCTTCCAACGTGCAGGAAGGGTGGGATCTCATCCTGCGTATTTTTTCACGGCACCTTCCCGCCGCCGCGGGCAGATACCTGGCTCGTTAGCACCGGATATCAGATAAATTGGTCGGCTGGCAAGGTGGGGACCCACAGGGATCGATCCCCCCATCCGCCGAAAGCCAAGAAGGAGAAATATTCGGCTGGCGCTGCATGTGGTGTCTGTGATCCCGGCTTACTTGCGGCTGATACCGGCATTATGATGAGCGCCCCATTCCGTTCCACAGCGCCAGAGCGCGTGGGCCCGATGCGACGCCAGCGCGCGATGATGCATGGTTTCGCTACCCTCGGGGCCAGACTGGAGAACGGTGACTCGAGGGATAACTCTTGATGGCGACACATCAGAGGAACTCGAGGATATGCAGGGGCCGCAGACCGCTGGCCGCGACCGTCTGTGCGCCGACATCCCCGAGGGACCTGGCGGCCCCAGGGCCGCGCTGAAACCGATTCGGGCGGCGGCGGCGAGACAGTGCCTCGCGCCGCCCCGCGCAGACCCGACAAAGGTGGCAGCCTTAGATGCTGCTGCGCGCCTGCGAGCCCAGCTCAGATAATCGCTGACAGTGTCAGTGCGCCTGAATCTGATGAAACGCCTGAGCCTTATGTATCGGGGCCAACGCGGAAGGGGCGAGTCATGGAATATGACGTGGAAGATTCCCTTGCGTCTTGTGTCTCACTGTGCGCAGAGCGCACGGACACTGATCTTGACGCATATCTGCTGCCAGGCGCACATCATGGCCTAGGGCGCGGACACGGCAGCCCGCGGAGCGAAGGAGTTCCCCCCGCGGGGGAGGCAATCGTCGAGTGCTTGCAGATCGACGCTCAAACTGGCCCGGCTGTCATCATGCCTGGAATGGGAGGGCCGGCGATGGAAGACAACGGGTAAGCGGGCCCGCAACGGCCGCCCCTGCCCGGCGTTCTTCGGCCCATTGCGGCGAAGGTCTTGATGAAAGTGTTATATGGCGCGCGCGTGGCCAGGGGCGACTTGCTTAAGGCCGCGTGCGCGCTCGAGTCCTGCGTCGCCAAGTGGACGGAACAAGAGGTTATTGAATGTTGTCTGCCGTTATCTACATTGAGGCAACGGCGCCCTACGGGGTGGCATCCTGGGTAGGGGGGCGGCCTTGCGGACGCTTGGCTGAAACAGTACGCGGGCGCTGACCTTGCCAGTGATATCAGGGCCCATCGCATCACGAGTGCAAGCGCGCAGAAACTCTGGGGGGGAAACACAATAACTCCACAAAGTCGCTACTCGCGACGCCAAACATAGACATCCCACAGCACGCTGGAAGCAAACATAGCTTCAGCGGGCGAGGTTGTCAGGAGAGAGTTCTTGCTTGCCTTGCCGCTGTGGGAAGCACTCCAAGAACGCTCGCCCATCGCCGAGTTCATGAAAGATACCCATGCGGTCGTGAGAGTACGCAAGGCTGGAGGCTCACAGAAACTTGTATGTTTCTGCCAAATTCATTGCGCTGCCGCTGCCGCTGTCGCGGAGCAGTTCGCTGACAACTTGCCCCCGCGCAAGACCAGGCGGCAGATGCCGGCATTGGGAAATTCGAGCATCCTCCATCTTGGATTCAGGTCATCTACACGCTCGAAGTCGTTGCGCTGTCGTGCTAGGGATCTCCCAGTTACGCGAGCTACATGGACCCCCTGTTTACTGGCGACAAGACCCTGCCCTTGAGGCCGCGGGGCACCCTTCGGCTGAAGTTGGGTTCGCGATCAGTGATCGTGAGTGGCGCCAAAGTAGCAGGTGAGAAGGTGGCGAAGAATCCCAAGAGAAAGAGCAAAGGAAAGCTGCCTGAGGACGCATTACCGCGCATGCGAGGACAGGAAAACAAAACGACCGGCGCGCCCGCCCCGACTCTTCGTGACAAGGTCACGGGGCCCCCCATCGTTAGCCCGGGCGACGGCGTCGCAAGGGCTGCCGTTGGACAAGGCGCGCGCTTCGTCGAGCGCCGGGAAAAGTCGGGCCGCGGGTCGGCACGGCCCATGTGTTTTTGCTGGAGTTATGCCGCGGTCCGCGCTGCCGATTGGGGGCCTCGCAAATTTTGCGGATGACAAATGCGAGGTTGTCAGGCTAGCAGGAGAACGCGACGTGACCATCGATTCCGGGTTAGAGCTCGCTGTTGCGAAGCTCTATTTTTTTTCGGGCGACCGCGCCACGCAGTGGGGATCTATACCCAGCGCGGGCGGATCGCCCTGGCAGCGCGCGAACGAGGCGCTGCGCCGCCGCGATGGTGATGCCAAGGCTTTCAAAGGACTACGGGTTCACAGGGTGACATTTCGAAATTTTATCTGGGCGCTTGTGGGACTCACAGAAGAAGTTGTGGAGGGAAATGGAAGTATGTCTCGCGTGGCCGACTCCGCGTCTTTATTGGCGTGATCCACGAGTAAAAGACTACCTCAGTCTCCGCTTGAATCAGGCTAGCTTGCATGGCCGCGCATGCGGTCGCGTGAATTTCACAGGGCCGTACATGGAGAAGCCTTATGGCAATGCTTCTAACTCGGAAGCTTTCGCTTGGGGAATGAAGGAGAAATGTGGGTCTCGCAGGCGCGTTGAGGCAAGGGGGCGCGATTGCAATCTTGCTGACGATTACACGGACGCATTTGCCTAGCGCGTGCATGAGCTGATTGCCGCCGCCGTCTCGCGTTGCGCTGCCGCTGCTGCCGTCGTCTGTCCGTCGGCGAAAGTGTTTCCATCCGCTGCTGTTTCGGCTCGCAGCAACGCGGGCACCCGCCTTTGCGACGCCCCGAAACTTCCGGACTGCCGTCGCCATGGCGCCGCCGCCGTCCGCCAGCTGCCTCGCGGTCACCGCGAACAACCGCCCCTGGGCCAGGTTCGCTCCTCGCCTGCAGCCTTTCGTGGTCTGCAACGCCGGACCTGGCGCCCAAATCCATCGCGCGCGAGCTCATCGGGCTCACTGAAGGTAGAAGAAGAAGAGCGCGTTGGGGGACAGTGTCCCGTGCATTCCTGGCGAAGACAGCGACGGCGGTGCCGCTTGCCCGTTGCCCAGACATCATGCCTTGCTCGGTCTCCTACGGCCGGCTCCGCGGCATCTGGCAGACGATGCTGGCCAATGGGCGCGACGCGCCCACCGTCTGTGGCCACCCGCCGCTCGATCGCATCATCTTCATATTTGGACTCTCCTGGGGCTCGAAGTTTGACGGGATGATCCAAGAAATCCGCGACCTGGTCGACATTGCCAAAGCTGTCTTCGGTGACCCCGATTGTGAACGGCACTATCGTGCCGGGTGTCAGATATCCTACGACCCGTGGTTCGAAAACGGTTTCGCGCCTGTCCACCGTGACTTCCGGCTCGAGAAGCTGCATGTCTGGCGGGGGACAGCGGCGGGTGATGAGGACACCGCACATGGCGGGAACGTCAGGGGTTCCCACGCCCAGGGTGGGAGATGGGATTTTTTCACCAGCGCGCCGTGGCACCGGGTTCTCAGGTCATGTCAAATCCTGGGCGCGGGGCGCGGGCGCGCGACGGGTGACGCGGAGAAGGCTTTTTCAAAAAGCACTAGCAGCGCCAGCTGCGTGGCAAGGGTGCTCGGCTAGGGACATCGACCCAGCAGGAAAAGGAGGCCCGCCCAACTGCATCCTCAAGTTGATCTACACATTCCATGGAGACGCTGCGGCGATTCCCCCTGCCCTGTTGCGATCATTTTCCAACCGCGCGGCACAGGGCGGGGCCCCGTGGATCCCAGGTTCGCGGTATGTCGGCGGCATCGGGCACACGTTTCCCACGTTACCAACACGCCTGCTTTGCCGGGCGCGATTTTTTAGTGGTCAGTGACCTCTCAGTTGTCGCGGTGCGCCCGTGGGCCGATGACAAGACGCAGTGCATTTTTCGCTTGCCGCGCCCAGGCTCCCTTTCCTACCAAAGCGGCTTTTTGGTCGCGCAGTGGGCTAGCGCCCAGGTTGACGCGATGTGGGAGAAGCTCGTGGACGTGACAGTCCAGGAGACCTTTGCCTGTCTGGTGGAAGATGTCCAAGCGATTGCTGATCAGTTCGCGCCAGGGGGGCCGCGGCGTGCCTCGGGCTCGACTCGCGTCAAGATTTTGCACCCTACTTTGCCTCACTCCTATAACGCGTTGAATATGGTTCGATGCGGGCCGCCGGGACTAACTCTGTCTGGACCTGAGATTGTCGGCGTGGACACAGTTGACACCATGAAGCACACGCATGACCATCGCCGTTCAATGAACAAGATGCTGCACGGAGATTTCTACACCATGAAGCCAGTTCGCGGTCGCGCGTTCGAAAGGGGTCGCGCGCCGCCTGCGTCGGTGCGCTCCGCCTTGGGATAGCGCGATGCGTCCTCGCCGGGATGGCGATTATCCTCGTTGCACTGCGAAGTTTGCACGCGCCCTGGCTGAAAGGAATAATCCGCAATGTGTGCAAGACTGCTGCGTTCGCAGATCATGGCTGCAATGTAAGGAATGCGCACCCTTGGACCCTGAGTGGCGCGCGTCATTGGGGTTGCCAGCGGAGGTCGAGGTGCGCTTCCCCAGCGCGCGGCAGACTCCTTCTAGGGGGCTCCACCTGCTAGCGCCCTTTAATTTTTTGCTTGATGCGATGAAAAACTTGAGGGGCGGCCGCGTGGCCGATGGCGTCGGCCCGCCGGCTGGGGCCTTGGGCCCCCCTTCACCTCCACCTGGCAGGCCGCCTCAGCAAAGCGGGGCCCCCGCCCCAAGAGGCAGCCAGAGGGGCGCGCGTGCGGCGGCAGCGCCGCTTGCGAGAGTGGCGGAAGAACACCACCTCGGCCCCCGCCGGGGGCACCAACGGAAAAGAAAGCGACAGTTGGAGGAACCTCGCCCAGCTGGGGCCTTGGGCCCCCTTCACCTCCACCTGGCAGGCCGCCTCAGCAAAGCGGGGCCCCCGCCCCAAGAGGCAGCCAGAGGGGCGCGCGTGCGGCGGCAGCGCCGCTTGCGAGAGTGGCGGAAGAACACCACCTCGGCCCCCGCCGGGGGCACCAACGGAAAAGAAAGCGACAGTTGGAGGAACCTCGCCCAGAGGCAGTGCCTCTGCGAGCTGATGGCAACTATGGGATGGGAGCATGGCCCTGCCTCGCCCGAAGGCCCCTCCGCCCTCGACGACGCCGTCCGTGCAGCTGTCGACGCCGAAGGAGCTTTCTCCTCCGATGGCCCCGCAAATTCCAGTGGCTTCTCCACCTCCGTCGGCTCCGCCACCTCCGTCGGCTCCACCACCTCCGCTGGCGCCGCAACCTTCCCGCACGCCGGCGCCGTCTCGCGCGCCTGCCCCACGTCCCAAATGTTCCTCCGAGCGAGGCTGAACGGCAGCCGCGCAGGAGGGCGCCCTCTCTTCCTGAGGGTCGCCAGGGTACGCCTTCGGCGCCGCCTGGCATGTCTGAAGGACGCGCCCAATGGCCTGCCACCGACTCCAGGTTTTGCTCGGGCAAGGTAGGAGGCCGCGCACTGGCCGGCCCCCTGGCCGGCGACCCGCAGCTCACCGACCGGGGCTGCCCCTTCCGGTCAAATAGACGGAACAGACGTGCCGATGCGTCGAAAGGTTCGGCATCGACCAGCGCGTCGACATGGCGCGCCAACGACGACGACGCGGATATGAATGCCGATGGGGGCGAGCAGAGGCGAGCTAGGCGGGCTAACCCTAGCCCCGCAAGCGGGGGCACTGGCAACGCCAGCGCCCCCAGCGATGACCCCTTCGGCCCAAATTTCGCGGACAGAAGAGGTCGCAGAGTAGAGTCAATGGCGCCCGGGAAGGCGCCGAACTTCGGTCGGGAAGACAGGCGGTGGAAGGCCATGAGCTGCATCGCGCGGTAAGTGACCGTCTGCCGCCCCAGGAAAACCAGGATCTTGCCGAGCTCCTCGCCGCTCGATCGGCACATGTCGCGTCACTAACGCTCGGATGGAGGAGCGCATCAGCGGAGCGAGTTTTGGCCAGCGTTGCGCAGCCTTCTCGGCGATGCTGGCGGCTGCGGGGGTCCGCTCGAGATTCCTGGGCCTTGACAACGCAGCCTGCGCGCAGCAAGATTGGCCCATAGACAACTGGTATAAAATTGACCACTGATTGAGGTCAGGACAGGCAAGGCGAAGAAGGGGGGGGCGCTCATGAATGTCAGCATCCAGACTACCTGATGCGGAAGCGCAAGTCTACAGGGACGCGAAGAACACACAACCCGCCAATCTCCTTGACATTGGAGAACATGAGCGGCGGCTGCGAGTCCATGATCGGAGGAGAGAGCGCGCAATTGACCAGATCAGTGATCTCGACAGAGTGCCCGTTCTTAGAGTGTTCGACGACCGCCGCGTGTTCTGTTTTGCGGCAAGTGGGCAGGCGCGTGTTATCATGTTGGATGGAAACCGCATCGATACCGCCAAGGGTCGCGGGTTTCGGGGTAAGGCGAGTGGTGCGGGCAGCAATGAGTATTTCGAGCTGGAGTACTTCGTCCTCGAGCATGCCTGTCAGCTCATAGATGCCCAAGCTGGCTGCGCCATGATTGCGGGGGCGCTCATGTTTGCGATGGCAAACGGCGGTGCACAGTCCTGGGGGGTCCCCCAGGACTGGCGCTTACGTCGCCTGGAACACCCTGGCCAGCCGTGCCGCCGCTGCCGCAAGCAGTCGTATTCTATATAGGGAAGAGTTTGGCTATCCATGCCGAATGCCGTGGATTCGAGGATCCGAACTTTCCATTATGGCGAGCACCCCAAGGGAGACAACGGGCACTTTGTAGCCGTCTGAAGGGCAGAGATGGGCATGGCTTCTTCGACGATATGGCTAAATGGCCAGGCGCCCACGGGGGCCGGGGCTCGGCTGGCGCAGGACCGCCGCGACATCGAGCAACCCAGACTGGACGAGCGCGGCCTATGCGGGGGGGGGCGACCCTGGGGGCCTGAGCGTGGATGACGAGGAGTGGGTGCAGCAGAACGACGCGGCCAAGTCGATTGGCGCAGGGCAGTCGGGCTACACCGTGGCCAGCTGGGCCCGAGCCGCCCGCGAGGCTAGGCGCCGCCACGGCCGCGCGCTCAGAATCGCGCGCTTGTTCGCTGGCGAGCGGCGGAGCGACAAATCGCAGGCGCTGCTAGAGCCATGCTGCGAAAAGGCAGGCATGGAGCCGCTGTTCCTCTCCGCGGACCTTGCGACGGATGCGGCCCGGGACCCGACCGAGCCCGACGCGCTCGACGAGCTGGTGAGCGCGTGCGGGGGCGGCTTCATCGACGCGGTCCTGGGCGGCCCTCCGTGCCCCATTTTCTCGCGAGTACGCCACAGCCGCCCAGGACAGGGGCCCCTCGACCTGCGCGTCGGCGCAACAGCTGGGCGCGGCGCCTGCCCGACCACCGGCCGCGGGGGCAGCGCCGTGTCCTCGAGGCCAACGTGCCCACGGTGAACCTCATGGCCACGTGCGAGGTGGTTGTCGTGAACGGAGGCTGCCACCTCGCGAAGCGCCGGAGGGGCCTGGGGGGGGCCCTTCCCCTCGCCGTAGGACAGGCCGGAGATGAGGGCGCTGGGGGAGCGGACGGCGGCCGCCTGAGCCTTGTTCGACCAGTGCCAGTTCGGCGGCCTGGCCAAGACGCCACCTGCGTGTCGGGCACGCTGCGAGGTCCGGGCGACTTGAGCGGCGCGAGGTGCGCATGGGGGCCATGCGTAGACTCGGTCCCACGGGAAAGCTAGCCTCGGGGAGTTCGACACGAGCTGGCTGCAGACGCACCCTGGGGAGATCTGCGACAAGATAGCCCCCATGGTTTTCGACGCGCCGCGGTGGTTCGACGCCCAGAACGCCGGTCCTACCAGTGGCCATGTCCCCGTGGGCGCCAGACCCAGGGCTTCAGCCTGGGGCGAACGGTGCTCGCAACACCGGTCGGTGGCCATTCGGAATGAAGAAGCAGTACGTGGACGAGGGCTGGCTTTTGTCAGCGGCAGCTGGGTTTCTACCTACATGTGGGCGGCGGCGCGCGCATGGTCTCGGGCGAATGTCGTGGAGCCACGGACAGCCTCGTGGAGCAGCTCGCCGACGAGCTGGAAGCAGTGGGCTTCGTCGTGGACGACCGCGCACCAGCGGAGGAGCTGACGAAGGTCGTAGGCTACGAGGTAGTTCAGCGACCCGCCAGTGAGGCTTCCCAAGAAGAAGAGGTTTGCCATCGAGCATGAGTTGGAGCCACTGGCGAGGGCCGAGTGGGTCCACGCTGACGACGTACGGTTTATTGTGGGTCTTTGGGTGTGGGGAGCGTTGCTCAGGAGGGACTTGCTTAGCATCCCTTTCGCCGCGATCAAGTTCATCGACCTGTTCCCCGAGCGATGGGCCCGAACGTGGCTCTCGGTTCGACGCGAGCTACGGACCATGGCGAGGGCCGTCCTCGTCAAGATCGCCGACGTCGGGGCGCCGCTGGCAAGCGCGTTTTTCGCCGCGGAAGCCATGGGGGCCTCGGAGCTCGAGAGCGGCGGGCACGGCATCGTCGCGGGGGATGTCTCTGACAAGGTGAAGTTCGAGTCGGTGGATCCTGGAGTGGCCGCGGGGTTCACCGCGGCCAAGCTGGACGGCAGTTTCGCTGGATTGAAGGACGCGGAGAAGGAGATCAGGCGCACCATACCGATCGCCAAGTTGCCTTAGGAGTTGTTCGACGGACAGGTTGACTGGAATGTGGTGGAGCAGGGCCGCTGGGCCCGCGCAGACCACGTCACCGTGGGGGAAGGCCGAGCAGCGGCGAGGCCAGCGCGCAGACTTGGCCCTCGCGCCCCAGATGCACAGGTCGAGGCCACGATGAAAGAGGCCTTCCCCGGCTTTCGAGGTCAACGGTCTACTGCGTCAGAAGACAGCCGCCTGCCTGGCGGCCAGCATTCGACTCACAATCCCGTGGACCGAGGCCAGCCAGCAGCCCGCTGATTGGATCTCTCGCTTGATTCGTGCATATGAACAGGGGGTGGGGTGGAGCGGCCTAGGACGCTCTGCTTGTGGAGATCAAGAACAATGCAGGTCTCCCGCGCAGCCAATTCACGCATTTGCTGGCGAGCTTGGAGTTTTGTTTTTGAAGTTCACTGGGCGAGGGCCGCGCTGGCGGGCCTGGCCGTGAATACACCGACAAATCGTGCGGTGTCGCTCGGCCGTGGGCCCGCTGCGCTCATTGGGGCACAGCGGGCCAGCCGTGGCCACTTCCGCCTGGGCGCGGGCATATTCCCGCAAGCCAAACGTGGACTTCGACCTTCAGAGATGCTGAACATGCGACCCGAACACATCACATTGCCGTCCAGGTCAGGAGGGGCATCACGGCAACGTAACATGGTCATCGCCCTGGGGCCCCAAACAGGGGCCAACGGAAAGAGAGCACACATCGTCATCATACGCGAGGGAGAGGAAGTTCTCATCCGTCTCATGTCTGGCCTCGTTGCTGCAGCGCCGGTTCCCGCAGGAGGCCTGGCGCGGAGTTGGCGTGTGCAATGCATCCGTGACACCTTGGCAGTGCCTTGCTGCGGCCGGCGACGGCGACGCGCTGGAGTCCTGGCTGGAAGCCTCAGGAGACGAGGCGGCGCACGTGCTGTCCGACTCGGAGAAGGCCGCGCTGACCCAGGCGGCCTTGTCCCTGACCCTGGGCAACCGCTGATGGTGGGCTCCAATCTTCAATCGCGTTCTGCCATGGCCGTTTCGCGCGTTCAGTTTTGAGGCAGTCATCCTAGACAGGCTAATCGGGCACCCCATTGACCGTAGCTGAGGCAAGTTCCGAGCGTGCCTGGGTGAACCTTCCTTGGTCCGCGCTTGAGTTGGGCCCTAGTTCGGAGCGCAACAGGTTCCCTTTCGCGCTTCCCGAGTGGCAAATCCAGCCAGCAAGGCCCCGTGGCACACGTTTTTGTCGTTGGAAGCCTCGAGTTTCGGGTTCGCCGGGGGTCGCGGCAGTCACTGCTAGCTCGCCAGTACCGAGGGCACGTCGCTCTCGCTGTGCTTGGATACGGTTTCTCAAGTCGGTGATGACTTTCGCAAGGGCGGATGCGTGCTGACCCCATTTAAGTCGGATTTGATGCTTGCAGGCGCGTGCCGCGTTTGGGCCTCACTGTCAGTGGTGAGCGTTCTTTATCCGCGGGTTGTGTGATATACGGGCTCAGGCAAGCGTGATCCGTTTAAGACGTCCGACGAACCACGCTGGGAGCAGTCTCGCGCGCGAAAAAGGAGTCGGCCACCGCGTTGGTCCAGTCTTCGAAGTTCCAGTTGGAGGCAGTCTTTGGTACTTACCAGAACCCGAGCCCTCCTATGATCATTATCATGGGCGAGAGCAGCATGCACGAGTATGTGTGAGATGTTGAGTTCGAGTTGGGTGGGTGGGGCCCTGTAACTGCCTGTTTTCGAACACTGTTCGGGGCCCCCGCCCGACCCACCGTGGGCCTTCTCTGTCAATAGCGTGCGTTACTTGTCCGCCGGCTGTGTGATATACGGGCTCAGGCAAGTGTGATTCGGTTCAAGACATCCGATACAGCGTTTGTCCAGTCATTGAAGTTCCAGTTCCAGGCGGTCTTTAGGAATGTCCCGAACTCTTGCCCTCCTGTGATCATTCTGTATGTATGTACGTATGTATGTATGTATGTTTGCGTGCCTGTATGTATGTTTGCATGTAAATGTCTATATATATATAGGTGTGTGTATGGTATGCGTATGCAGCGACACAAAACAAACAGGGCATACCATGATTATGCGATAGTTATATATACACATATATACATATTCATATCTACATACATACATACCTATATTTGTTATTTGATTGTTGTATATCTCGCTTCGTTGAGGCCCGCTCATCTGTAAACTATTTGGCTCAAGTCTTGAAGGCCGCTGTGGCAGCGGCGCCTCCAGGATTTAGTTGCCAACAGCTTGCTATCCGACCTCAGCAGGTGCCCAGCGGCGCCGCCCTGCCCGCCGGTACCCCCTTGCCCGGCAACTCCTTCGGTGACGTGCGGCCCCTGTCTTGCGCGCCCTGCCTGCCCTTCTTGCACGTGCGGAGGTCCTACTTCAGTTTCGGCACCAGCCCCGACAGGCGAGTGCCCGGCCTCACAGGATCCTGACTGTGCCTGGGGCTTTCTGGCTGACCGTCGGCGTCATCATCGGAGTGATCGCGGGTTGGATTTTCATCGGCGTGCTCCAGCTCATCAGGGTATTCCTGACGCGGGGACTTCGAGCCCTCGGAGGACCAGGAGCACCGGCTCCAACGGCACCGGCCGCGTCTTCTGCCCAGCTGACGAACAGCATCAGAGATGGAATCTTTGGACTCCTCAGAACCCCAAGTTCTGGTGCATTATCCCGATGATGAGGGAGGAATGATTTGGCATCATCGCATCCTGGCCAAGAAGATCACGGCCTGGGCGTGGATTGCGATCACACCGGTTCTCGAGTTCGTTCGACGCAACCTTCTCGAGCAGCGCCACATAGTTTTGGATGGGAACTCCATGTTCCCAGCGGCTCGTCGTGCTCAGACTCACAGGTTTGATCCAGTGCCTCGGGCTGAACTCCTCGCCCTCAAGCGCCAAGCCGCCGTGCAGGCCGTTATCCTGGGCGACGACGATCAAGACATGGAGATCGGGAGTAATGCTTGGGTGATCGCAGAGTCGGACCACGTCAGGTCCGCCCAGGTCCTTTCCGACCCGGAGGTTCAGGAGGCCACCCTTGGTCAGTCCAAGGGCGTCGCCCTAGTTAACGGCATGGAGGTTTTCGTTGGGCGGATCCAGACGAATCAGTTGGAGGGAGATCATCGTGATTCTTCAGGACGTCGTCATCTCGCATTGGGTGAGGCAGTCTCTGTGATGCTCGAGACGACGTTCGACGATTGGATCATGCCAGGGCCGAGAGTCGCCAAGGAGTGGCTCACATCAGTCAGGAACGGCCTTGGCGACCTAACTTCTTATATGATGGGCAGTGGGTGCGGCTCTCGGGAATCAGTGAGTTCTCGGCGGTGGCCCACATACACTACGTTTTGTGTGAAGCGGCCCGCCTGGCCATTCAGACCGACCAACTTGACGTCACGAGTCTTTTGAGTTTCGAGTTGATCATGCGGAGAACCTGCCAGGACGAGACCGCCGTGTCTCGCAACCCGAGGCACCCAGACTATGAGGGTCTGGATCTCGCGTTGCACGCCCCGACGACCGAGCAGGGCCAGGCCAGCACCAACACTTTCACGGAGTGGGTGACGAGCCGCCTCAAGGATCAGGCCGCCATTTTCAAGCAGACCCGCCTCTGGAACGAGGAGCAGCGCGCTCTGCAGGCCTCGCGTGGGCCTCAAGACCCCGATGCCAAATGTCGGGGCCGCGGGCGTGGCCGAGGGCGTGGTCGGGGTCGAGACGGTGGCGGTGGTGGCGGCAGAGGTGACGAGCAGGCGCCGGGGTGAACCGCGTCTCCCGGGCTGAGTCTGATCCTCGAGCTCAGCCCGACGCTGTCTATCACGATCGGGGACACTCTACCCGGTGGAGGCCTTCAAGACGTAGGCATGGGGACCCGTTCCCTCTGCCGCAATTTTCGGACACCCAGCTTGACAAGCTTTGGGGCCGTCATGAGCAGCAACAGCGGGTTCAACTGGCACGGGCTTCGCTCAACCACCTCGCTGCTGCTCAACCGGATTCGGACTCGTTTCACCAGGCTCGGCAGTCAGCTCAGGCCCCGACCGCAGTCCAGGCATTGGTCCTTGGATAGCATCGTGGAGCGCGTCGACGCAGTGGGGCCCCCTCCGCCAGGCCTTACGGCCGATGGGGGCCGCGCGTGAGCTGCTGGCCACCAAGGACCTGCGCAGTCAGGAGACGAAGCACCTCGCACCGTTCGACCTGACAGAGCTCAAGGTAGCGAAAGGACGTGCGCGGCCACGCTCTGTGGCCAACTTCTCACCCCTTTTGGCATCGGAGATGCTCCGCCAACCAGCTCAGTACGTCGAGAAACATGAGGGAGAGATGGAGTTCATGCGTCAGACGACAGATCCCATCAAGCCTTGCTGGGATCCTGTACTTCGTTCCAGTCGTCTGGAGCGCTGGCGGCTGTTCAGGGTATTGTACGAGCTGGGGCTCATCACCTTCAGACGGCGCCTGCGGGCTCGAGCAGCCCTCTTTTTTGTGAAGAAGAAGAAACCAGGCGAGATCAGGATGATCGTGGACGCCAGGCAGGCCAACGCCTGCCACCGTGCGCCCCCGACCGCCCGACTTGGGTCGGCAGGCGCCCTCGCGGACCTCGACTTCTCTGTTGGGGGCGGCTCCTTCGACGGCGTCGGTGGCGTCGTCGGCTGGGACCCCCACGGGAACGAGGCCGACGTGGAGGACTGCTTCTACAACTTTGCGAACGACGGCCTGTCGGAGTGGTTCGGCTTCGACGACCCGCTGCCGGTCGCCAGGATTCGGGGCGCCCACGGCATCAGTGCGGGCGCCTTCTGGGGCCGGGACTTGAATAAGATGGTCCACGCGGACGATGACATTGTCCTCTACCCCTGCATGCGGGCTATGTGCATGGGCTGGTCGTGGGCTTTGTTTTTTTGCCCAAGAGGCAGTTTCTTCGATGACGTGCCGAGCTCTCCAGCCTAGCTCCTCGGCCGAGCCGGCCATGGTGAAGGAGCGGCACCCAGCGCCCGACCTCAACGAGTCGAACGTGTTGGGGAGCGTCTACGTCGACAACATCACGGTCGTCGGCAAGACGGCGCCCCCGGCTCGTGAGGCCAGCTCGGCCCTCCAAGGGGACGATCGGTGCGGGCTGCCCATCTGCTGGAGTTACCCGGACGTCGTCACCCACCTGGAGACGGCGGGGATCGAGCTTGACCTCAAGCACGGGCGCCTCCGCAACAAGGCCTCTCGCATCTGGAGTTTTGATTTAGCCACTCGGGCCCTGCTGGCACGAGGCAAGATGCGTGGCGAGCACATGGAGGTCTGGCTGGGGCACGCGATCTCCCTGTTGATGCTCGCCCGGCCAGGCTACGCCGCGCTGTCCGCCGCCTGCCGGTTCGCGGAGTCGGCCTGGGGCAAGCGCACCGCACTGCCCCGGGACGTCAAGCAGGAGATGCGCATCGTGGCGGGCCTTGTGTGGCTGACGGAGGTAGACCTGGCGGCGCCCTACGTGCCGCACGTGTACGCCAGCGACTCCGCCGACCTCGGGCACGGGCTCATGTACAAGAGGGCCCACGCCGACGAGCTCCGCACGGCCTACAGCTGGAAGGAGAAGTGGAGCTTCCGGCAGCATCTTCGAGGCCCTCGCGTCGGCCTGGTCTCTCCCTCGGATGTCGCTGACATGGGAGGCCACGGCCCGACGGACCTCCGCTGCGAGCCTCAGGATACGGGCACGAGCGGCGGCGAGGCCGGGCTCCGATGTCCGCCCTCCTCGCCCTACAGCGGCGCTGGCCCGGCGACCGCCTTCGGCCAGTGGATGCAGGCCAAGGCGGAGGACGGCTCACCGTCAGCTGGCCATCCTCGAGCCCGACCTCGTCGCGCTCGACACCATGGCAGCGGTTGTGCCGATGACGATGACGCCATGCCGGAGGTGGGCCCTCTGGCGCCGCCGCTTCCGGCCTTGCGTTTCGACCCTGAGGGCTTCAGGCTGGTTGCCTCGAAGCGCTGGCTGGCTGGCCGGGCGAGCGCATCAATGTGAAGGGGGCCCGCGCCGCTGCGATGGGGCTCCGACATGCCTGCCGCGCCCGCCGCAACTGCGGACGCCGCCTTGTTTCAATCGCGGGTTCCATGGTCTTTGTTGGCTGCCTGGATAAGGGGCGGCACAGCCGCTCAGCAGCCCTGAACGCACACTGCCGACGCGCGGCGGCCTACACTATCGGATGTAGAGTGCGTTGGATGTTGCGGTATGTCAACGCAAGGTTCAACGTTGCCGACGCACTGTCTCGTCGCTTCGAGCGGACCGCCCCCAACAAAGGCTACCTCCAACAGGATAAGAAAGACACTTCAACATCTTCCCCTTCTCGTTCTTCCTTTAGCAAGATAGTAGAGATAAGGCCCCCTGCCTCCTGGACTCGGCCTCGCAGGGCATCCGCCCGCCGGTGTCGAGAGTAATAAAGTGCCAGAAGTGCAGCCTCGAGAGTCGTGCGCCGAGCAATCTCATCGGTCGTCTTGCCCATCATGCACGTCGACGCCTTCGGCGACTACTCAAACCGCCGGCCCCGCTCTTCGCCTGGGACATGCTGAACTTCAGAGGCGGGCCCGACGTGGCCAGGGCTTTCTGGAACTGTTCTCGGAGGAGGGCGGGCTCTCGGAGGCCTTCGAGGAGCTCACCTGAGGACGTTCCCTTGCATGGACATCAAAGATGGGCCCCCCGTGGTCCAGCTCGTCATCTTGGAAGGTACTCGGAGGGGACTCTTTCGGCATGTACATATGGGCACCCCGTGTTGTGTTTGGTCTCGGGCTCGGCACAACATGCAAGATCATGATAAAGCTCGTCAGAAAGAACGTATCGGTGTTGCCTTGGCCCTGTTCAGTTGTCGTGCCGCTTACGAATGTTCAAGAAAATGAGTTTCTGGAGTATTGAGAACCCAAGATCCTCGGCTCTGGGACTTCGACCCCGTGCGGGAGCATGCAGGTCTGCCTGATGTCTTTCGCGTGCTACTCGTGCGCTGTAGTTATGGAGCGTCGCATCTGAAACCGACGGCGCTCCTCGCGAATTTCTTCGCCCTGTCGTCCCTGGCTTCTGTGTGTTCAAGAGATCACGTTCATGTGGAGCTTCGGGGTTTTGAATCAGTGACGTTGCCATCGGGGGCTCGGGTCTCTCGCAACCGAATTGCAGGCGCCGGAGCCTATCCCCGCGCCCTTTGCGCGGCATGGGCACGCGCCGCCTCCACGACAGCGCCTGCGGGCGCCCGAGGCAGTCCTGGCGCCCCGGACGGCGGTGACCTGCAAGCTCGGCTACGCGATGTTGTGCGACGGCCGGCTTCGCGCGCCCGTGGACGCCTCCGACTGGCTCGGCAGCGGCTTTAAGCGGAACCTGACCTCGGGCTCGTTGCAGCCGCCGACCCGAACACCCTCGAGAGCAGGTGCGATTACTTCCAGCCGTGCATCATTTTCGGCCAGGACTCCAACCTCGAGGCAGCCCGGAAGCAAGCGGCCCGCGCCCTCAGAGGCCAGAAAGGCCGCCGGCCGTCGCTCCCGCGCCTGTAACTTCGTGGAAGCCATCAAGGGCAGGAACCTCACCTTTGGACCTCGAGCCCCAGTTCCTGTCGATGGCGGTGTTGCACGGTTTGGGTCTATCACAGCGGTCTCCTTGGAACGATATGGAGCTGCTGTTCGGGGCTTTTTTTGATTGGGCCACGCGCGCAGAGGATCTCAAATGGGCCCCCGAATCCAAGATTGACCACTTGATGTGCAAGTATTTTGACGACCCCATGAGCGACGCCCGACATCCTGCTGAAGGGCGGTACGCGCTGTGGGGTTTCCTGGCCTTCTTCCCGCGGGCCGACGTTGCCAAGTCAGCCCGGCTCGTGAGGTCCAGAGAGGCGATGAAGGGCTGGGTTCGCCGGGCCCCAGGCTCTTCTCGACACCCATGGCCGCTTTGCGTCTTCTTCCCCTTCATGGTCGCTTTCCTGAAGGACGGCCACGTGGGCGCTGCGGTCGCCCTTGCCACCCAGCTAGGCGCCTACCTGAGGCCCTCCGAGATCTGCGAGCTGCGCTGGTGTTCAGTGGTTCGACCGTCTGTGCTCTCATCAAGACTGGCTCGTGCAAGATGGGCCGCGGTCATCGGGAACTCCGACCTCGGCGAGACCACGAAGACCGGCGAGGGCGACGACATGATCGTGCTCAACTCGCCGGGCCGCGAGTGGGTTGGCTCTGTGCTGGACATTTGAGTTCGGCGTAGTGGAGCAAACGCCAGCTCAGACGACCTTGGTTTCCCAAACCTAACCTTGGCTAAGTACGAAGCTCTCTTTAGGAAGTTTAGCCGTTCGCTCCTTGGCAAGCTAAGCCCCCTGGCCAGACACTCTGCTCCTAGTCATGACGTTTTCGTAGGGTCTCGCAGTCTTGCCTTAGTTCAGAAACGGGGCCGATGGGCCCATCCTAAGTCTGTGAAGCGGTACGGAAAGAGCGGCCGGCTTCTTTTGCAAGCGGCTCGCTTCCCGCGGACCTTGCCCGACGGGCTACGGCAGCGAAGGCCTCTATTTTTCAGTCATTTCAAGAGGGCCTCCAGTACATGCTTGTGGTATGGGAGCGTCTTCTGTGCAAAGCCTTTGCGTTCTTTCCTCGCGTGCTGTCTGTACTGCATCGCTTCGGAAGGATTCGAATGTATAGCTCGCCTGCTGCATGGAAAGAGTGAAAACAGAGATTCGAATTCGCCCCGCGTGGCAGGGACCTCTGGGCCGACCTAGAATTAGGAGAGGTGTTTCTGATGTTTGATTGTTATATCTCTCGCTTCGTTGAGGCCCGTTCACCTGTAATCTATTCCGCTCAAGTCTTCCCTCCCGCTGCCTCCCTGGAGCGTCTTCTGTCCAAAGCCTTTTTGCGTTCTTTCCTCGCGAGCTGTCTGTACTGCATCGCTTCAGAAGGATTCGAATGTATAGCTCGCGTGCTGCATGGAAAAAATGAAAACAGAGATTCAAACTCGTCCTGCGTGGCAGGGACTCTGGGCCGACCTAGATGTATGAGAGGTGCAAACATACATACATACATACATACATAGATTCATGCACGCTTGCATGTATGTATGCATTTATGTATGTATGTATGTATGGGAGCAAAGGGATGGCTTTGGAGGGCCTTTCCGGGCCATCCCTGGGGCCTGCGGGGGGGCGAGGGGAAGAGGAACAGGAGGAGGAGGAGGAGGAGGAGGAAGAGGAGGAAAAGGAGGACGAGGAGGATGAAAAGGCGGAGGCAAACTACCTCGTTGGGCCCTCGTGCGGCGCTTTTGGAGCTCTCTTGGGGCCGTGTCGGGGCCGTCTTGGGAGCTTTGGAGGGACTCTTGAGGTCATGTTTGAGGCTGTCGATCAAACCAGGAGGGGTCCTCGATGTCCGTCGCCCCCTGGAGCAATTCAATTCGCCTCTTGGGCCGCTTTTGGGCGCCCTTAGGGTCGTCGTGAGGATTTGCTGGGAGCCTCTTGGGCCATTTTGGGGCCATCTGTGAGCCCTCAAAAGCGAATCGGAAGCGCAAAGGCGAGACGGCACACATCATTGAATGTGGGTGGCGCGGCTGGAGCACGTGGCGCACGTGGGGCATGTGGAGCATCTGACGGACCAGGCGCGCCTGGCACGTCTTGGTCCGTTGAGTTGTTGGGCGCTTGGCGCACACGGTGCGCGCGACACGTCTGGCACGCGCGGCGCACTTCGCCAGCGTCGCGCGCCCGTCGCTTGTATTGGTTCCAGCAGTTGCCCATCGAACGACCGTTGAATATGCTTGGACTCGGGTGCTACTTGTGTATTCGGAGGGCGATTGGGAGTGAGCGAGGCGGCTTACGTTCGGTTTGTGGGTGGTGTGACCTCTCCCCCAACCCCCTCTCCTCGGGTCTGGAGGGGTCTCGTTGAAGCGTCCAAGATGGCCCCAGTTCTCTCCAACAACGCCTAAACGATGGAAGAAGGTAACCCAACATGACGTTGGATAGCTTCTCACGTGCCCCCAAGAGACCCCAAGGCCGCCCCAAGACGGTGCCAAGTGGCCATGGAGCCCAATGACCCCCCGAGAGGCCATACTTTGTCTGGTATTAAAGGGAAATCAATCCTTTGCCTCGTCTCGCCCTTTCGCTTCCGATCGGTTTCGGCGGCCCCAAGATGGTCCCAGGATCGGTGCCAAGATGGCCCAAGAGAGCTCCACGAGGGGCCCCAGAGGGCCCCAAGACGATTTCAAGAACGCCCCAAAAGGATTCCAATAGGCGTTTCTGGGGTTTAGGGTGGGTTGGAGTATGCATCGGCCCCTTTGTTGATCGATGGCCCAAAGGGGCCCCTGAAGGTTCCCTCTTCATGGCCACATGAAAGCACATGAAAGGCTTCCAACGCTGTCCCTAGATGCTTCCAGCAGGCTCCCCGAGGTATCTCATATGTTCTTCGCCTCGCTGCCTCACTAGATGCTATATGCTGACATGCGCCTCTCCTCCAGACAACTCCCCTGGGCGTTGTTTTTCAAAGGGCTGGTTGGGAAACGCGAAGATTCGAGAACTCACAACATCCTCCTCCCTCCACGTTCCTCCTTTCTCCCATCACCACTCATCCCTCTTACAGGTCCGCCAAGATAGACTCGCTTCGCGCGTCGCGGCCTTGGCGAGGTGAGCCAGAAAGCCCGAAGGGTCAGAGAGAGCGCAGAGGTCGCCCTTCTAGCGGCCCGCAGAGGACTGGCAGTGCCGATGTTGCGCCCCGGTGCCTCCAGAGGAGATGTTCGTGGGCAAGGAGCTATTCATGTCCTGTACATAACTCTCTTTCTCTCTCTCTCTCTCTCGTTCCCGCTCTCTCTCTCTCTCTCTCTATCTCTCTCTCTCTCTCTCTTCATCTCTCTCTCTCTCTCTTTCTATGACTTTTTTTGCGATATCTCTCTTTCTCTCTCTCTCTCTCTATCTCTTATTCCCTTTCTATATAGATATGTGTATGTATATGCGCATCCCCCCCAGCAGCCACTATTTTCCCATCGGTCGTCGAGGTGTTCACCCTTAATGTTTAATATCCGTTCTCCCTGCCCGTACTCCTCTTTACTGCCAGTCCTGCTCCTCCATCTTCCCATAATTCACCTCAGTGCGTGTTTTCGTTCGCATTCCTGCTTCCCCTTCTCCGATTCCTCATCATGCTCAGTTCCCTCATCGTCCGCCATCTCTTCAACCATCCCCTTCCGTTCTTCATCCCTCTTCCTCCTTTCTGCGTTGCTCGTCCCCCCTCACACACATATACATATGTATGTATGTATGTGTGTATCGTTTGAATCGCATATGTGTCCATGTTTATGCATATATACATTTGTGTATATATACATATATATATATATGTATAAATATATACACATATACATATACACACCTATAGATTCCTCTTCCTATATTTTTACAACCCCGGGCGGGGGGGGAAACCCGTCCCCCCCCAAAACCGGACTCCCGGGATCTGTGACTTTGGGACCCTTCGGACGGGCTTCGAAGCGGCCTCCCGGGCCTCGCAGGGCGTTTTGCCAAGCCTTCGCAGCACACCTAGGGCGATCAGGGGGGTCATCGGAGACGTCCCAGAGAACCCCAAGACAGCACAAGAGCGCTCCAAGAAGCCGTCATACCCCGAAAGATCGCTCCAAAAAGTACCAAGAGGCCTCCAAGAGCACCCCCAAGAAGGCCCCAAGAGGGAAGAATCATCGATTTAATGTTGGTTTTGGGGTGAATTTCGGGTTCTCCTCTTTTCGGCTTCCCGACGCTCCAAGACAGCGGTCTTCTGGGCGTCCGAAGTCGCCTGGGAGGCTCCAAAATCGCCCCGCAACCATCCGAAAGGGCTTCCAGGCAGTCCAAGAGAGCCCCAGAACGGCACAACAGGGGTCCAAAATGGCCCTAAGAGAGCCCCATGGCGGCCCAAGATGGCCCTGAGACACCCTCCGAAGCGTTCCAAATCGTGACCGGGGCGTTCAGGGAGACTGCGGTTAGAGGCAGGTTGGCCTTAGGAAGCCCCAAATGCCCCCAGAACACGCCCAGGAGGCCTCCAGAAGGCTTTAAGAAAGCCTGAGAACTTTGGTGAGGCCCCCAGAGGCCTTCCAAGGAGGAGCCTCCGCAAAAAGAGCTGAGGAGGATAGGGGAGAATACCCAGGGTATGGCGAGAATGCGGAAACATAAGCTTGGAGGATGGATAACGAACAACATGATTAGAACGGCGATGCCAGAAAAGGCAGCAAGGAGTTATCGCAAAATTGTCCGCTTGACCTTCCTGCCATTTCCGCTTGCATACCAATCTTCAAGGACCAAGGTGCATGGCGCGAAGCGCCACTGCAGTCTTGTATATATATATATACATACATACATACATACATACATACATATATATATATATATATATATAGATAGCGGGCGTCAGGGGCCCCGGGCATTGAGCCCCCCACTTTTCAACATTCCCCCCCGTCTCCCCCGCAACCCACTTTTGTCCCCAGCGCCGGCGGACCTTTTCGAACGCTCCAGGGCGTTCCCTGCGCCTCCAGGGCCCTCCTCGGCGCCCGCAGCGGACGCACACAGGCCGCCCGCCAAGACGTCCCAATAGCGCACCAAGCCGCCCAAGATGGCTCATGATGGCCCGAGAGGCCCCCAAGATGCCCCAAGAGTGCTCCGAGGGGACCTCCAAGAGTGCCCCAAGAGGCGAAAATCATGTATTTGCAGTGTGTTTTGAAATGTCCGCGTTCTCCCGTTTTCTGGTCTGCGACATTCCAAGATTGCCAAGAAAGCTTCCAATCTCGCCCCAAGAGAGCCCAGGAGTCCCCCAAGAGGCCCGCAAGACGGCCCAAGAGGGCCCACAAACAGCCTAGGAGGCGCCCAACACGGACCAAGAGGGCCTCAGGACGGGCCCAAAAGGGGGAACACGAACGCACAATTCTAGCCTTTCGCCGCCCCCAGGAGGCTCCAAGAGGCCAAGAGAAACCTCCAAGAGGCCCAAACGAGACTCCACGAGGCTTCAAACCGGCCCCGCACAGGCTTCAAAACTGCTCCACAAAGGCCCCTGAGAGGCCTTGCACGATCTCCCAGCGAACTTCCAAGAGGCCTCTACCCCACAACACAGGAACGGTGGCGGCATGGGCCGAAGGCACCAAGAGGCAACGCAACAAATATAGATGTCCAATGCGGTTGAGGCGGTATCACCGCTAGCACTCCGTGGATATTGAGACAGATGGCAGCGCAAACGCAGAGCTGAAAGGGACAATGCGGGAACAGACCATAGCCCAGAATCTGAACGTGCCACCAGGTCCAGAGTAGGTCCGATTAGGCCCTATGTCGGGAGAAAGGCATTGAAATAGTTGCAACACAATCCCAACAAGTGAGATCAGGAACAGCTAGTGGTGGACATGCGGATCCCACGGAGACTGCCCTAGGCTTACAGGGATTAGGGCTTGACGTGGCTTCCAGATTACCGCCGCATGCGAGCGGGCAAATCCTGCCCCCCCGAGACCAGCTTAGAAAACACAGTTGGTTAATTCCCGATGGATGTGCAAAGGCATTGTTCCGCAAACGGCATGGGCTTGGTGAGCATTGTTCTGCTTTGAATGTAGTTGTGTTGCATCGCATTGCCTTGCTTGTCATTTGCTTTGTAAGCTTTTGCTTGCAATGCTTCTCGCTGCATGGCTCTCGCATCTGGTTTTCATGGCACTGCATTGCATTGCAGTGCCAGTATGGGCACTCCATTATCTTCGCTGCTTTGCGTTGGTTCGCATTGCATTTTATGGGTGTGCCACTGTCTGTCATTGATCTCTGTTCGACCCGCGGTTGTTGTTGACGCTTCGTCGTAATTACCGCATGTTCGAGCCATTTGCGGGTAACTACTTCAGAGGATCTTTGAACTTGTCACGGCCCGGGGCTGGCTAGAACCTGAGCTCGCGCTCCTCGGCGCCCGCAGCGGACTCCCACAGGCTGCCAAGACGGCCCAATAGCGCACCAAGCCGCCCACGATGGCCCCAAGCTGCACAAGAAGCCTCCTCGCCTCAAGAGGGCCCCAGAGGCCCCCAAGAGGCCCGCAAGACGGCCCAAGAGGGCCCCAAAACGGCCCAAGAGGCGCCCAACACGGCCCAAGAGGCCCCAGGACGGCCCCAAGAGGTGCTCAAGAGGGGGAACACGAACCCACAATTCGAGCTTTTCGCCCCAAGAGGCCCCCAGGAGTCTCCAAGAGGCCAAAAAGAGGCACCCAGAGAAGCCCCCACGAGACCCACAAGAGGCCCAAAAGAGGCCTCAAGAGGCCCTAAACCCGCGCCCCAGAGGCAAAACTGCTTCCAAAAGGCCCCCGATAGCCTCACACGATGTCTCAACGAACTTCCAACAGGCCTCTCACCCACAGCGCAGGAACGGTGGCGGGATGGGCAGAAGGCACCAAGAGACAACACATATTGATTTCCAATAGGGTGGTTCAACGACGTTCGTGGTTTCGCTTTTTCGCGGTTCCAATTTTCTCAGGCAGCCCAAGAGCCCCCCTCAATTTTTCAAGACGGCCCACGAAGCCCTCGACAGGGCCCCAAGACGGCCCAGAAGGCCCCTATACTGATACAGCGCAAGAGCGTTCCAGGAGAGCCCCGGGAGAGACACAAGAGGCAGAACTCGAACCCACAGAGCGAGCCCGCCTCCCGAAGACAGCCCCCGAGACCGCTAGCAGCGCCTCGGCAGGCTTCCAAGAGGCCACAAGAGCGCCCGAGGGGCCCCATCAAGAGGCCCCCATAGAGGCTCCAAATATAACAAAAGACATCCGATATGCTTTCCAAGAGACTAAACCTCTCAAAGAGCCATCCAAGAGCGCTCCCAAAAATGTATTAAATTCTCAGCATGGTGTTGCCAAGCTCTTTTAGCGCCTCTCGAGCATCCCCCTTAGGCTGCCCTGGTTTCCCCTCGTGGCCGTCTTGCGCGCCTTCCTGGAGCCCTCCTGCGCGCTTGCAGCAAAAAGCAGCTGGGGGATTTGCAACTTCCGGTCTCTGTCGCAGTCCCACTACGTTCCTTCTCACATCCCTTCTCGTGGCTTTCCCGCCTCCTACCGCTTTGGTCTGTTACCTAACACCGCCTCCATGCCACTTCCAAGCTCCACCTCCTCATGCCCCTCTTGAATGTCTTCGACGGATTATGCCGGGTTGTCCTTCTGGCTTCTCAGTTTCATTTGGGTTACCCTGGATTGATTCCGTGGCCATTTTGCACGCTTTCCTGGGGCCGTCCTGAGTGCCCGCGAGCTCCTTCCCATCCCCCTTCGACACCTCCGTCGTCGATGGAGGAGCAGGGTTGGAAGCTCGAGACGTCCCTATGGTTTTCTTTGTGTTTGTGTTGTGTTACGTAGGGCGCGTTCAGCGCCACGGTTGGGTTCACTTCGACCATGGCCAGGCAGCGTTTAAGAAGGAGGAGCAGGAGGAGGAGGAGGAAGACCAGTGTAAACCCAAGAATCATCAACGATGTTGGAATCAACCCTCCCTCCAAGCTTCCTCTTCATAGGCCCCTACAAGGGTTCAATTCCATTGAGGGAACTGCCTCGTTGGAAGACAACCGTTTGAAGACCCTGACGCATGCCAAAACATCGTTCTCGGGATTTCAACGCCACGGATGAACCTGACTGTTGCGTGTTGACGATCCTGAATCGTGCCAGAACGCCATTCTTGGGACATTGGCACCGCGAATCAAGGTAACTGTTGCGCCCTCATAATCTTGAATCTTTCCAGAACGCAATTTCTCGTACGCTGATCATGGGAATCCGTTTTACAACCAGAAAAAGAGAATGTGCGCGGCGCTCAGGCGAGAGCCGCGTTTCTCACTCAACGGGACACCACGGGACACCGCGGGACACCTCTCGATATCACTATCGGTATCACTATCGATCTTCTTATCGATCCCACTCAACAGGACACCATAGGACACCGCGGGACACCTCGGGACACCTCGGGACACCACATCGATCTCACTATCGATCTCACTCAATGGGACACCACGGGACACCTGTCGATCTCACTATCGATGTCATTTTTCGGGACACCACGGGACACCTCGGGGCACCACCTCGATCTCATTATCGATCTCGCTATCGATCTCATTCAATGGGACACCACGGGACACTTGTCGATCTCACTATCGATCTCACTATCGACCTCATTTTTGGGGACACCACGGGACACCTCGGGGCACCACATCGATCTCAGTATCGATCTCACTATTGATTTCACTCAATGGGACACCACGGGACACCACGGGACACTTGTCGATCTCATTATCGATCTCACTATCGATCTCATTTTTGGGGACACCACGGGACACCTCGGGGCACCACATCGATCTCATTATCGATCTCACTATCGATCTCACTCAACGGGACACCAAGGGACACCAAGGGTTACCGCGGGACAGCGCGAGCCACCGTTGGACGGACGGACGGGCGGGCGGGGGAGAATCATTTGTCTTGACTTCGCCCTAGCAACGGCGGACACCACGGAACACCGCGGGACACCGCGAGCCACCGCCGGACGGACGGGCGGGGGAGAATCATGTGTCTTGACTTCGCCCTAGCAACGGCGGGTTCATTCCTTTCGCGCGCCCACGCAGCTTCGCTTCGCCCACACGCACGACACGAACGAAACGAAACGATATCCGGGTTGGGGGGCTCCGTTCCACTACGATCTCACCCCCCAACTTCCGACCAGACAGCACTTGGCATTCTAGCACGCCTCAACGTGCCAGGGGCACGGTGGCCGATTTCGAAGGAAAACGAACACGACGACATTGCCAGAGCACAACAATTTGGGATACGATGAATGGCTGACCTGTGGCAGAGAGAGACATTTTCCAACGCTTCCGATGTCGTCAAGC
Source organism: Prorocentrum cordatum (assembly GCA_963575745.1). Classification (NCBI taxonomy): domain Eukaryota; class Dinophyceae; order Prorocentrales; family Prorocentraceae; genus Prorocentrum; species Prorocentrum cordatum. The sequence goes on from CAUYUJ010005313.1 coordinate 208,717, forward strand.
CGCAGGCTTCGAGAGTCCACCACGTCCTCGCCGTCCCGCCACCGGGCAGCGCCTCTCCCAAACTGCATGTGGCCTCCAGAGCACCACCAGCGTCTCTTCAGAAGTCGTCCACGGCCGCCGCGACCCCGCTTGCATCGCTCGCCGTCACCGGAGAAAGTTTACGTCGACCGCTTCAGCCGAGCACCGCTGCACGCTCGATTGCAGGAGTATCACTCACACGTGTCATTCACTCTGCATTTTGCCTTGCGGATGCCGCTGACAAACCAGGACCTCCTGAATCGATATTCCCGCGGAGCTTGCACGCCCACTGGAACGGAGTCACATACCCGATCATGCCCGTCCTACACGACCTCGCCGCCGCACTAACCGGCGCGCCTGCTCCCGATGAGGAGATGCCACTTGGTGCACCACCAAGGAAAGGAGCATCCTCGTCCACGGCCGCAGCCGCCTGGCCTGCAACCCCAGGCGGCGCGGAAAGGAATCGACGATTTAAGCCGCGCCGCTTTCTACACAACGCAGTGCAGTTCAAATGCGTGCCCGCGTGAAGTCCCGAGCATGGGAGTCGCAGATTGCAATGTTCACGCATGTGCCACGCATTGTAATGCTCCATCTGATACCCTCATGGTACAACTGCCGCTTCCTTCATGGCACAGCTCGCCATGCACAGAGGCCGTCACAAATTCTGGCACACAAGCTGGGACAACCTGCGGTCTGCACGCATTCAACCATGTCGCCGCCAACGCTGCGAACTGGTAAGCCTCTCGTGGCAGCCCGTCAAAAGGCACACTTTTGAAGCGACAGCGCTTCAAGCGCTACATGGGACGTGGCAGCAATCATCGTCGAACCAGGCGGTTCCAACTACGGTTTCACTGCCCTTCTCGCCAAGTTATCACACTCCAATACCAAGCTGCTCCCATTGATCCGTGCCGACGACCAACTTACCCCGTTTGATTGTCATCTTCATCCTCACGTGGACATGCCGTTTTCGGACCATGAAGCCGAGGACGAATCAAGCGCGCGCTGTGGCTACCTCGTTCGGGCGCCAGCTTATGAAGGCCACTGGATCGCTGTAGTTCCATGCGTTTCTCTGTCACCCACCGACTCTTTCGATCCAATTCCGTTCGCCATGCTTTGCGACTCCATGCATCCAGGTCCCTTCGGTATACCGTGCGAACGAGTCCTCGACGTGTTTCTCACTGCTACCGCTGAGAATGTTCACAAGCACGCCCATAGATTGCGAACTGCCGTGTTCTACGTGGGCAAATGCCGCCCCAGATAAGAGGCCGACGGACTTGGATCGCCACCAGCTGCGATTGACCTGTGCAGATTGTACTTGTCATGGGGACGCAGCCGTTTCCGTCGCCTGTTGCCACCGAGCCGTTTGGAAGTGACACAGCCGCCGAATGATGTAGATTTGCCGACTTGGTGATTCAGAGAAGACACCTTTGATGCCTTGCTGGATGATCCCAGTGAGCATCGCTATCAAAATGCCCACGCCATCCATTCAGTGGTCTTCTATGTCGAGTTTCTCTGCCACGATCGGAAGGCGAGGGCTTCCTAGCTGTGATATCGCGTCGATGCTGCGAATGATCGACAGATGTTCCGCTCCCTCTGCGGCACGAGTGTCGAGAGAACGCCAACAATGTTGCCGCCCACTCGGGGGAGCTTGGCTTCCAGCCTTTGGCACTTCGCGCGCGTGCGCTGCGCCCTGCAGGAGGAGAACGAGGAGTACGACGAAAGGGGGAAGTGGAGATTGGGGAGGATAGGGAGCAGGAGGATGTGGAGGGCCCGAGGTAAACAGGGATGGACCAGCACGCGGATGGGGACCGTAGAGGGAGGCAGATGGCAACTCAAACGCAGAGCTGAAAGGGACAATGCGGGAACAGACAATAGTTCAGAATCTGGAAGTGACGCCAGGTCCAGAGTAGGCTAGATTAGGCCCAGGGCCAGGAATAAAGCAGTGAAAGAATTGCAACACCATCCCAATCACCAATCAGTGGGAGAAGGAAAAGCCGGTGGCGGACATGCAGATCCCACGAAGAATGATGTAGGCTTCAGAGGATCTGGGCCTGATGTGGCCTCCAGACTACCGCCGCATGCGAGCGGGCAAATCCTGCCCCCCCGAGGCCAACTTAGAAAACAGAAAGCTTATCCCGGCCGCATGGCCGATGGACTGGGGCTACCTGTGACAGTTATTGCCCGGCCGTCTGGGGGGGGGAAGTCGTTAGTTTTCCCTTTCCCCGAAGAAGTCTGTGCGGCAATCTAAGCGGACCCGGCTGTGGCCGGCCGACCGGCCAGGGCCAGGGCCAGGGGATCGATTGCGAGAGGGAGGAGGAGGAGCTGGAGGAGGAGGAGGAGGCGGAGGAGGGGGACGCGGAGGACGAGCTGGCTTACCGACGGCGGAACACAGGCATCCACCACTTGTTTTGCACCCTTTATCGCTGGGATCTCTGAGGTTCCCGAACCCTCGGGTTCGTGCGGCCTGTTGCGTTCTGGTGAATTTGCTTGCATGGTGTTTCACTTGGTTGCTTTCCGACGGATGTGCACTGGCATGGCTCCGCAAACGGCATTGCGCTAACATTAGAGACCAGCAACATATGTACACGTACGCGGTTAGCTTCCCCTGGAGTGCGTGTCAACGCGGACGTTCGTGCAGGCAAAACCGCAGAGGGCGTACATGTACATATGTCGTTGCTCGCCCATAACAGGCTTCCAAGAGGCTCCAAGAGCGCCCAGGGCCCTGCCCCCCCCCAGAAGCATCAAGAGGTCCCCATAGAGGCTCCAAATATGAAAAGAGACCTCTGGATGCCTTCCAAGAGACCAAACAATTTCTCAATCAGCCTTCAAGAGCGCCCCCAAACGGCATCCAATCAAAGAGACTCAGCGTGGTCTTGCCAAGCTCCTTCAGTACTTCTCGGGCATCCCCCCATGAGGTTGCCTGGGTCCTCCTCGTGGCTGCCCTGCGCGCCTTCCTGGAGCCTTCCTGGGCGCTTGCAAAACAACATTTGGGAATTTGCAATTTTCGGTTTCTTTCGCAGTCCAACTACGCTGCTTCTCGCCCTTCATGATAGATCTTGCGAGAGGGAGGAGGAGGAGGAGGAGGAGGAGGAGGAGGAGGAGGAGGAGGAGTGTGGTGAGGAGAAGGACGAGCTGGTGCGCTAGCGTCGTATGGATTTTTACCAACGTCGGGATCGGGGCGTCCACAGTTTTCTTTGCACAGCTTATCAATGGGATCCCTGAGGTTCCGGAACCCTCGGGTTCGCACGGCCTTTTGCGTTATTGCGCATTGTATTGCATTTTCTTTCGCTTGGTTGTTATCCGACGGATGTGCACTGGCATGGCTCCGAAAATTGCATTGCGCTGGCGATCATTGTTCTGTTTGGCATTTAGTTGTATTGCATCGCATCGCCTTGCTTTTCATTTGCTTTGCTTCTCGCTGCATGGCGCTCGCATATTATTTCCATGACACTGCGTTGCATTGCAGTGCCAGTGTGGGCACTCACTCCATTCGGAACATGTGCTTCACTGCTTGGCATTGGTTCGCATTGCCTTGTATGGAGTTGCTGCGTTTTTGACGCTTCGGTGTGCTTCATACTCATACCATGTGTGGGTAACTATTTCAGACGATCTGTGAACTTGTCACGGACTGGGGCTTGTTATAACCGAAGCGCGTACGAAGCGCGCGTGGTTCTAGTCCGTTTTATGCTTATCCTCCGTACCTATACGACCACCCTTCGGGTGATAAGGAGGTTCGGGGGGGGGGGGGGGAACCAACGTCTCACTCGATCGGTCTCACTATCGATCTCAGTATCGATCTCACTATCGGTCTCGCTCGATCGACTCGATCGATCTCACAATCGATCTCACTCGATCTATCTCATTCGATCGATCTCACAATTGATCTCACAATCGATCTCACAATCGATCACACAATCGATCTCACATTCGGTCTCAATATCGATCTCACTATCGATATCACAATCGCTCTCACAATCAACGCAATCAACGTCATCATCATCAACATCATCAACATCAACATCATCACCAATCCGTAGCCATTTTGGCTCAAGCCAGGAGGAGGCCCACGGCCGGACACGCAGCCCCTCGTTTCGGGCCCCGCCCTTCGCGATGGCGGCCTCCGGGAGCGCCTCCGCGGCGGCGGCGGCCGAGCCGCGCCCGGGCCCGGCGCAGGAGAAGGAGCAGCAGCGCGGCCTGTTCTCCCGCAGCGGCTCCCTCGGCTCCGCGGGCGGCGAGAAGAGGAAGAGCGAATACGAGCGCGAGCCCGTGCCCGAGGGGGCGCTGCGCAGCTGGGTCAGCTTCCTCGCCATCTTCACCGGGCGCCACACAGCAGGCACCGAGTTCACGATCGGCCCCCTCTTCGTCGTCCACGGGGCGAGAGCGATGGACGTGCTGCTGGGGCTGTTCCTCGGGAACATCCTCGCCACCCTCACGTGGCGGTTCGTGGTCGCGCCCCTGGCGGTGCGGAAGCGGCTGACGACGTTCTACTTGGTGGAGTGGGTGTGCGGGGCGAAGGCCAAGACGGTGTACTCCCTCGTCGGTGGTCTGATCCTCACACTTTTCTCGGGAGCCATGTTCGCGGTCTCCGGCGCCGCCGTGGGCGTCCTCTTTGAGGTCGACATGCCGGGTCTGAACGACTTCCTGCCCGATTCCTGGGCCTGGGTCGGCGTCGTGGTGCTCTGTGGCGCCGTGACCTCGCTGACCGCGGCCTTCGGCTACGACGTGGTATCGCGGTTCTCGATGCTCATCACGCCCTACATGATCGCCGTCGTCATCTATTTCGGCGTGCGCAGCCTTCAGCTGCTGGAGGTCGACTCCGTGGAGGCCTTCTGGAGGGTCGCGAACGAGAAGGTCTGGACCGGGCAGACCCGGGGAGGCTACTCGAGGTACGGCCTGGGCCACTGCGTCTGCGCGGGCTGGTTCGTCGATCTGGTTGCGCATTTCGGCCAGCTCGACCAGACCATTTTGCGGTACGGCAAAACCGCCAGCGTCGGTTGGTGCTCCGCCAGCGGCATGTTCATCGGCCACTACTTCACGTGGATCGTGGCCGGGCTCCTGTACGCCGTGCAGCTCCAGGGCGACCCCACCAACGAGAGCGTGGCGCCGGGGCCCATGGCCAAGCACGTGGCGGGCATCAACGGGCTGATCTGCATCATCCTCGCGGGCTGGAGCACGGCGAACCCGTGCATGTACGAGGCGGGCCTCGCGCTGCAGTCTGTGCTCGGCTCCCGCTGGAGCACCCCCACAGTCACCCTCGGCCTGGGCGTGGTCGGCACCGCGGCGGCGCTCTTCCCGGTGGTGGTGATGAAGGTGCTCGAGGCCCTGGCCTTTGGCGGGCTGCTTCTGCTGCCCGTCGGGGTCGTGCTGGTCGTGGACACTCTAGTGCTGCCCCGCCTGGGGCTCGACAGCGAGCGCTGCGCCGACGAGGCTGGCTCCACCAACTGGCCTGCCGCTGCAACGTGGGCGGTGACTGTGGCCGTGGAGTTGCCACCGGTGGTCGCGGGGAAGTTGGCGGTGTTCTTCGCGCCGCTCGTCGGCATCCCGCTGGCGGCGCTGCTGTACGTCGGGCTGTCGTGCTGGTCCGCCAGGAGGAGCGCACACAGCGCGGACGCCGTGGCCTCCGAGGCGCCGCCGGGCGTCGCACCCAGAGAGGAGCAGGTGTGAGGCGAGAGCCATCGTGTGCCCAGCAGAAGCGGTCATCGCTCTGCTTTACAGAGTGGGCGCCGAACTCGAGCCAACGCCACAATCAGGTCATGTGCTGTCTCTCTCTCTCTCTCTCCCTTTCCGTTTTTTGAGGCGGGCCCGGCCTGTTCACATGAATACGTGATTTCTCCCCGTCGGTCATACGAGCCGCCAGGGGTGGAAGCAGCAGAGCATGGCAGTTTTCGTGCTTCTGTACGCAGGGCTCACCAGGATCGTCCTCGCCTCGAGCCGGCACTGGTACAGTCTCTGGGCAGCGTGCCGCCCGCAAGTACAGCATGAGCCTGGACTCTCCCCGAGGTCGACGGGCGATTCGTGGGCGGGTGCCGGCGACGCCTGGGGAACAAAAAAACATCAACATCATCACCAACATCGCCATCACGAGAGCACCGCCAGCATCATCATATCATCATCATAAACATCATCATCAACGTCAGCATCATCATCGGGACAACATCATCATCATCATCACCATCATCATCTCATCATCAACATCATCATCACCATCATCATCGGGACACAGTCGCCGTCATCATCATCAGCAGCATCATCAGAATCATCATCATAATCGGGACACCATCATGATCACCATCGTTCCCAACATCAACATTATCATCATCGTCGTCATCATCCTCGGGACACCATCATCATCATGATCATCGCATCATCATCATCATTGACATCATCATCATCAACAATATCATCATCCTCATTGGGGCACCATCATCATCATGAGCAACATCATCATCAACATCGTCATTATCATTATTATCATCATCGGGACACCATCAACATCACCATCATTATCACCATCATCATCAGCATCATCATCGGGACACCATAGTCATCGTCAACAGCATCATCATCAACGTCATTACCGCCTGGACACCATTTCCATCAACAACATCCTCATCACCAACATCATCGGAATCATCATCATCATCCTCATCATCGGGACACCATCATTGTCATCATCATCATCATCAACATAATCATCATGAGCATCATCATCCTCATCATCGGGACACTATCATCATCATTGACACCATCATCGACATTATCATCTTCATCGGGATCATCATCATCATCATCATCATCATCATCATCATCATCATCATCATCATCATCATCATCATCATCATCATCATCATCATCATCATCATCATCATCATCATCTCATCATCATCATCATCATCATCATCATCATCATCATCATCATCATCATCATCATCATCATCATCATCATCATCATCATCCTCGCGGGACACCGCGGGACACCGGCGGGACACCGCGGGACACCGCGGGACACCGCGGGACACCGCGGGACACCGGCGGGACACCGCGGGCCACCGGCCGCCCGGAAGGGAATCATTTGGTCCGGCCGCGCCTCAGCCACACGGGACTTTCGCGGGACACGGGTGGGACACCGTGGGCCACCGGCCGCCCGGAAGGGAAACATTTGGTCCGGCCGCGCCTCAGCCATAGGAGACTTTTTCTCGCCCGCCCACGCAGCTTCGCCTCGCCCGCACGGCACGCACGAACACGAAACCGAAATCGATTTCCCGGTAGGGGGGCTCTCCGTTCCACTTCGGTCTCATTCCCTCACCTCCGATCGTCATCCTTCCTTCCCTCCCTGCTCACTGCCATCCTCTCCCTGCCCCCCAATCTTCTTCCCAACTCTCCCATCGCACTACCTTATGCCCCACCTCTCTCTCTTTCTCGGTCTCGCTCTCTCTCTCTCTCACTCTTTCTCTCTCCCTCTATCTCTCCCCCCTCGCTCTCTCATCCTCTCGTTTCAGTAGCCCCTTTGTGGCTCCAGTTGTCAATTTTTTGCCATCGTGCCAGCCTCGTCGACGGCAGCGCTTGAAAAGAAACGCATCACCAACATGGGCAGGACACGCGTCGGCGCCGTGAACAGGTTTTTGCACAAACCATGGGTGACGAAAACCATGAAGAAAACATGGGCGGAATTTAAGGCTGCATCGCGCACGCGTTCGTGCGATGCCGTGGATGATGCTTCCCTTTGTTGCAGCACGCGTTTCGGCTCTCTCTGCGCGAAGAATAGGACGCTCAGGAAACCGCTCGACAAAGCGACGGCGGAGAAGCAGGAGCAGGCAAACGAACGCAAGGAGCTGCACGAGACGAAGCGGCGGCTGGCTCGGCTGGAGCAGAGCAACCAGGACCGGCCGACGGAGCTCGGCAAGGCCAAAGCCACCCTCGCCGACCTTCGCTCGCAGCAGGCTCGCTTCAACTACTGGGCAAAGCCTCGGGAGAAAAGCGCTCGGCCTGGCTCGCGTCGCGCCCCGCGAAGTGGGGTTCGAGGGGCAAGTCGTCCATTCGGGACGCTTGCGCATGCAGCCAGCGAGGCGCCCGCGTGACCCCTGCGCGGGGCTGATAACGACACGCCCGCATGCTGCCGCGCGGCGAGCCCGCCGCTCCTCCCGCCCCACGGGGCGGCGCGCGAACCTCGACCGCCGGGCGGTGGGGATCCTGAACAAGATCCCCCCATCGGGCGATATTGGATCAGATGCCTTTTCCGGGGGGATTCAGAACAAGGCGCCATGTCGCCGTCTGCGCTGCTGAGCAAAATCCTCCTATCGGGGGGGTGTGGGATAAGATCCACCGCGTGGGAGGATTTAGGATAACGCGCCTTGCCGCCGTCTGCGTTGCCCGCCTCCCCCGCGGCGGGCGTCCTGGGCTCGAGCAGCTCAGGGTCGCCGCCGCTCCCCCGGGCCAGCCGGGCGGTCATGGCGAGCGCCCAGGCCGCGGGGGCGGTCGCCATCGGCGAGACAACGGAGCCACTGGGCCAAGGCCAAGGCCAAGAGCAAGTCCAAGCCCTTCAAGGACCCCACGGCGGTCGAGCCGAAGCGCGCCACCGTCGAGGAGGCAAGCGTCGCCGCCCAGGCGTGCGCCAAGTGCCTCCCGCGCAGGGACGGCTCCACCAAAGGGTGCCGAGCCTGCGTCGGCGAGTGGTTCGAGGCCGTGTGAAAATGAGGGATCCTGACCAGGAGCGCCGAGGACCTCTCTTGCGCGGGCAAGTTGTAGCCACGAGCCTGGAGATCTCTCGAGTCAGTCTTGCGCCAAGATCTACAATGTCAGTCTACGCGAGCGCGCGGCATCGTCATCACCATCGCCATCGTCATCGCCATCATCAGCGCAACATCACTATCCCCAGGAAAATCGTTGTCAATCCCCGCCAGACCCGCGAACATCAATATCCCCATGGGATTATTATCGGGAGCACTCGGTTAAAACCGTTGACTTCCAGAGGTTGTTCTAATGCTCGTCGCCTTCATACGTTTCCCCGCGCCCAACCCTCGAAGATCGAGGTTTATTTGTTTAAGGGAATCCCCAGAATCCCTTTCTTCTCGAAGTGGGCCCCTACTCGGAGATCCCACGCGTCCCGCGACGTCCAGCCGGCGCCGCGCCTCTTGGCTTCCCGGGGGGGGCCCAAATACGCCCAAGGACAGCCCAAAACGACCCCAAGGAACCCCCGGAACGTACATAACGGTCCAACACCTCCCGCGCAGCACGAGACACCCTTCCGACGGCCCCCCCGGGCCTCCATGAGGCCTCCAGAACCCCCCGGGGGTCCGGAAGATCCCACACCCTTGGAGGGCCCAGCTAACAAAACCCGCGAGGCGCAGACAACAAATAACGCCGAACAGCGCCGAGAAGTTGAGGAAAAATGACAATCCCACACATCATTTTTTTTTCGAGTTTGGCCCCCGGTCTAACCTTGCACAATAGACCACAATTCAGACCCCCCTCGCCTCCCCCCAAAAAAAGAACCCAGGAAGCTTTTGAGGGCCCCGAATCTTTGAATACCGAAAAGAAATTAATGATTTCTGCGTTTCCGCATTTCCCGTCCCATACGATTCCGAGGCTTGCGCAGGGCCTCCAAAGGAGTCCCTGGGCGCAGGAAGGGACCACAATTATATCACATGGGTTAGCCTATCAAACCGAGCTACAAACTGAGCGCGCGCGAAGCGCGCGGTGGTTTTAGTGTATATATGCACACATCTATAAAGCGGCAAAGAAGAGGAGAACCAGGAGGGCACCGCAATAGACGGTTGATGATGACGAGGTTGATGTTGATGATGATGATGATGTTGCTGTTGTTGATGATGATGATGATGGTGGTGATGATGATGATGATGGTGATGGTGATGATGGTAATGGTGCTGGTGATGATGTCTATGTGGAAGGTGGTGACAATGATGACAACGATGGCGACGACGGTAATAATGGTGAGGATGGTAGTTGCTATGTTGATGTACGATGGTGATGACAACGATGATGATGATGCCAATGTTGTATGATGGTGAATGTGATGCTGATGATGTTGATGGTGATGGTGGTGATGGTGATGATGAAGATGATGGTGATGACGGTGATGTTTGGGATGCTGATGATGATGATGACATTGTGGATGATGTTATTGATGTGAGTGGTGATGAGGTTGATGATGACGACGATGATGATGACGATGGTGATGGTAACGATGACTATGATGATGGTGATGATGATGCTGATGATGAAGCTGATGCTGATGCTGATGATGGTGAGGAGGAGGAGCAAGGGGAGAAGGAGGATAATGATGAGGATGCTGATTATGATGATGATGTTGATTCTGATCATGATTATGATGATGATGCCGATGATGATGATGATGATGATTATGATGATTATGGTCATGATCATGGTCACTCTGATGATGATGATGATGATGATGCTCATGATGCTGATGATGTTGATGGTGATGGTGATGGTGATGGTGATGATGATGATGATGATGTTGATGATGATGATGATGCTGATGATGATGGTGATGGTGATGATGATGATGATGATGATGATGATGATGATGATGATGATGCTGATGATGATGATGATGATGATGATGCTGATGATGATGATGATGATGCTGATGATGATGATGATGATGATGATGATGATGATGATGATGATGATGATGATGCTAGTGGTAACGTGTGTGATGCTGTTGTTGCCGATTGTGATGCACCTCGCTAGAATCCAGATGGCCTCAAGGCGTTCAAAAAGGGAGTCTCCAGACGACCCAACGCTCCCAGAAGGCGCCCAAGAGGCCCGAAGAAGCCCCAGGTTGCCCCCAGCGTCGGCCCAAAATCGGTTCCTTGGGGTCGGACAGCCGTTCAGGCAGCACAGGACTGACCCGAGTCACCCCTAAAATGCCCTCAGGGGTCCCGGAGGCCTAAACACAGCCTGCTGACTTTTCAGGAGACGCTCAAGGCAGCCCAAAAGGGCGTCAGGAAACCTCGGGCCGCTGAGGCCTCAAGATCACCACCACGAAGCCCCAGGACCCTCCCCACAGGCGCCCAAGAGGCCCCAATAACCCCAGGATGCCCCCAGCGGCGGCCCAAAATCGTTTCCCAGCGGGGTCAGACAGCCGCTCAGGCGGCGCAGGATTGCCCCGAGTCACCCCTAAGACAGCCTCCCTGGGTCTCAGACTGCTTTCTCAGGAGACGCTCAAGACAGCCCCAGAGGGCCCCAGGAAGCTCTCGAGGATACCTCCGACAAGCCAAAAACCTTTACACACCCATAGGGACTCAGTGACTTGTGCCTTGTTGCCTGTTCGCCTGTGATGGTCTGCTGAAGTCTCAGATCGCCCCACAGAGGCCCCAAAACGCTCCCACAAAACGCGCAAGAGTCCCCACGAATCACCAACACGCCCTCAACGGGCACCCGAAGTCGCTCCTGAGAGGGGCCAGACATCCATCAAGGCGGCCCAAGGAAACCCCCAATCGTACCCAGGTATTTGCAACAAACCTCCAGTACTTCCCTACTCGGCTTCAAGAGCGCCCCAGAAGGACCTCAAGGTGCTTCGGGACGCTTCGAAACATGCAAGAGTGCTCCAAGACAGCCCACGAGAGCCTCGAGACGGCCCACGAAGCCCCCACCAGCGCCCAAGAGAGCGCCAAGAGGCCTCCAAGAGGCCCCCTAAACCGCCGACGAGAGCGCCAAGAGTTCCAAAGCACTTAAGCAACATATATGACTTTTGGCATTTCGCTTTTTGGCCTCCGATACCCTTCAGAGGCTGACGCATGACCCGCACGAGAACGCCGAGATGCCCTCCACAGGCGCCCCAAGCAGCCCCAAGAGGCCCCGAGAGGCTCCCATGACGCCCGAAGAGGCACCCTCGATGCCCAAGGAGCTTTCGAAGAGCCCCCAGGAGGCGCTGAAGAAGCCCTTAGAAAGATTCAGCGATTTCAGCGTTCTCGCTTTTCTGCGCTCCCTCGAGAGAACGCTCTGAGAGTGCCTCAGGACAGTTCTGTATCATTTGTGTTCTTCCTTTATTTCTCTCTGTATGTATATGTATAAATACATGCGTGTATCGCGATACATATATATATATACACCTTTTTCTCTCTGGCGCGCAGACGCGCATCTGAATTTCAAAGGGTACCTTACGCTCATGTTACGAACTGCCCATCGCTTGATGTCAGTATCTCTGTGGCCTGCGGGGCACGTGGGCAAAGAGGAAGCGGAGCAGGAGGAGTGGGCGGTAACACGAGTGCTAGCAGAGAGAGGTGTGACCAAAGGAGGAGGAGGAAAAGGAAAGGGAGGAGGGGGGGTAAGCAGGATGTCTTTTGTGTTCTGCTTTCTGAATCCCAGGAGACCGGCAGCGAAGGATGGGCGGTGTACGAGATACAGGCGAGCGGGTTGGTCAGGGCTCTTGATTGATTGATTGAGAGTCCAGTGGCGGTCCAGCATGAGAAGGGTTGCTGCGTCACCACGCCAGCAGCAACAAAAAGACTCGCGCGCTGCGGGTCGTGGCTTGGTCCGGAGAGCTGCATTTCTCCAGGGGTGCCCCGCGAGGGCGCGAAGGCGCGCGCGCCGCGCCTCGCGGGGCGCGACGCGCGCAGCCGGGCTGACCGAATCACGCTGTGCCAGGATGCCTGGGGTTCCCCCGGTTCCAGTACAGTGGGGGCGCGCATCAAGAAACCAAATGCTTTTCGTCAGGGTACCCTCGGTTTCTTTGCTCCTCGCGCTGCGCGGCGACTTCCCGCGGCCGTTGAAGGAGCTGCTGCGTTCAGGGTGCTCCAGGTTTCCCCTCCGGTGCACCTCGCGCGCGGGTTCTCAGGGTTGGGTTTCTTACGAGGGTTTCTTGCGGCCGCGTCCGCACTGTACGTGCGTGCTCGTTGTTCGCGGGGGCGTTTGGGTTCTTGGGCTCGTTGCTCCGGGGAGCGAGCGGCACGAGGGTGCGAAGATGACCTCGCGCCGGTTTTCCAGCTGCGGGGTGCTCCCCAGCAGTTGTGCCTCACAGAGAGCGTATCGGGGGTACCCAGATCGTCCCGAACTTGCGCCGGAGACCCGAGTCGTGGCCGTGGCCCAAAAATTTCCCAGAACAGGGTCAGGTTCGGGGAGGCGATGCATCGACGCTCAATCTCAATCGGCCACTGTTCGCCGATGGGGGCCCAGCAGCACACCCCGCCCAGGAACCTCGGGTTCTGCAATCGGGGCCCTATCGCCGATCAAAGGAAGTGTAGTTTCCGCCGATTCCAGCTCGACGTGTCCTCCCCTGAGCTGGTCCCCCGATCGCTGCCTCTCAGGCAGGGGCGCAGTGCAGTCGGTCGGGGCCTGCGTCGGAGAGGCTCTTCGCTGCACCCCAGACTTGGGGAGGTCTCGCGTGCACGAGCGGGCACGGAAACGAAGCAGCGCCCACTGCGAGAGGATTGAGGATTGGCCGAAAAAGGGCGGTGCGGGGGCGGCTCTTAGTCCGATGTCTATCGAAGACGCCTACGGCGAACCACCGCCGCTCCCTGCCTTTTGGAATCGCCCATGTGGCCGAGCGTTGTGGCAAGAGCTCTGCGAAGCTATCGGACCATGTGTTCCCCCAAGGGGAGCACTCTTTGGGCCTCCCTGGAGCTTCCTGGGAGCCTTCCGGAAGCATCTTGGGGGCCTCCTTGGGCCTTTAGGGGGCCTTTGGGGGCTTCTCGGGGGCATCTTTGGCCGTCCTAGGGCATTCCTGGCCCGTCCGACGCCGTCGGAAGCCGTCTTGGTGGCCTCTCTGGGCCGACTTGGGGCCAACTTGTAGTGCTCCAAGGCCATCTTGGAGGCCATCTTGAGCGTCTTGGAGGCCGTCTTGGGGCCCACTGAGGCAGTCTTCGGGGCCTCTTGGGCCGTTCTGAGGCCATCTTGGAAAGCCTCGTGGGCGATCTTGGGGCGATCTTTGGGGGCTCTTGGGTCGTCTCGGGCCATCGGAAGATCGAAAAGAAGCACATGCCTAGATTCTTCAAAAACCGAAGGAATATCAAGATTTTGGCACCTTCGGGCCTTCCTGGAGGCCCTCTTGGGGGTCCCTGGGGCCGTCTTGGAGACCTCTTGGGGGCCTTCTCGGCCGTCTTGGAGCCATCTTGGGCCGTCTGGATGGCCTCATGGCCCGTCGAAAGCCGTCTTGAGGGCCTCTCTGGGCCGGCTTGGTGCCCTCTTGGGGTGCCCCAGGGTTGTCTTGGGAGCCATGTTGGGCGTCTCGGAGGCCTCGTGGGCCGCTTGGGGCCCTCGTGGGACCGTCTCGGGGGCCTCTTGGGCCGTTCTGGAGCCCTCTTGGAGGCGGCGATCTTGGGGCGACCTTTGGGGGCTTGGGACGTCTCGAGCCGTCGGAAGGGTGAACAGACGCAAATGCCACAATCCTATGATTTTTACCTCTTCGGGCCTTCCTGGAGGCCCTCTTGGGGGCCTCTTGGGCTGTCTTGGTCTTGGAGCCATCTTGGGCTGTCTTGGTGGCCTCCTGGCCCGTCTGATGCCCTCGGAAGCCGTCTTGAGGGCCTCTCTGGGCCGACTTGAGGTGCTCCATGACGGTCTTGGAGGCTATCTTGGGCGTCTTGGAGGCCTCGTGGGCCATATTGGGGCCCTCTTGGGGCAGTCTTAGAGGCCTCGTGGGCCGTTCTGGGGACATCTTGGAGGCCTCTTGGGCGCTCTTGGGGCCGTCTCGGGCCGCGTCGCGGAGGACCGAAGAGAAGCAAATGCCGAAATCCTTCAAACACAAAAGGAAATACATGATTTTGGCCTCTTCGGGCCTCTTGGAGGCCTCTTGGGCCGTCTTGGAGGGCTCCTGTGGTCCTCTTGAGCCGTGTTGGACCATCTTGAGGCTATCTTAGGCCGTCTTGAATGCATCTTCGTCTTGGAGGCCATTTTGGCCATCTTGGAGACATCTCGGAGGCCTCCGTGGGCCATCTCGGCGGTTCTGAAACCCATGCTGAGCCATCGTGGGGCAATTTTTCCGGGGATTCCGAGCATTCTGGCTGGCCGGCGGGACGGGCCGAAGGCTCAGGGAGAGTTTTTTGGGGAAAGAGAACCAAAACCAAGAGCGGTAGGGTTTAGCACGCCAGGCACCCTTGTGGCAAGCCAACAGGGAGCGGCGGATCGAAGACGCCCACGGCGAATCACCGCCGCCCCCTGTCTTTTTGGAAGCGCCTCAGTGGCCAAACGTTTAGATCCACAGCTTAAACAAATTTTCGGACCAGGTGTCCCCCGAGCCGCTGTGGAAACCTTTCGAGGAACACGTGGGCAATGAAGAGGAGGATGAGGAGAGGGAAGAAAACGGATGATGATGATGATGATGAGGAGGAGGAGGAGGAGGAGGATGAGGAGATCTCTAGGAAGCCTCGTGCGTCATTCCTGGGGCCTCCTGGGAGCTTCCTGGGAGCCTCTTGGAGGCCTCTTGGGCGCTGTTGGGTCGATGTTGGGGGCCGTTTGGGCCGTCTTGGGCCGTCGGAGAGCTGAAAAGGAGCAAAAGCCACAATCCTTGAAGCACCTAAGGCAATTCAATGATTTTGGCCCTGTCGGGCCTTCCTCTTGCGGGCCTATAGGGCCGTCTTAGGCCATCTTGAGGCCATCTTGAGTCGTCTTGGGTGCATCTTCGGGCCATCTTAGCCGTCTTGGAGGCCATCTTGGCCGTCTTGGAGACCATCATGTTTGGCGTTTTGGGGGGGCTCTTGGGGCCTTCTTGGGGCCCTCTCGGGGGCCTCTTGGGCTGTCATGGGTCCGTCTTGGAGGCCTCTTGGGCGCTCTTCGGTCGATGTTGGGGGCCGCTTTTGTCGTCTTGGGCCGTCGAAGAGCTGAAAAGGAGCAAAAGCCACCATCCTTCAAACACCTAAGGATAAACAATGATGTTGGCCCTGTCGGGCCTTCCTGGAGGACGTCTTGGAGGGCTCTTGGGCCGTCTTGGAGGCCTCTTGCGGGCCTTGTGGGCAGTCTTAGGCTATCTTGAGGCCATCTTGGGCCGTCTTGGGTGCATCTTGGGGCCATCTTGGCCGTCTTGGAGGCCATCATGGCCGTCTTGGAGGCATCTTGGAGGCCATCTTGGCAGTATTGGAGGTCATCTGGGGCTTCTTGGGGGCCTCTTGGGCCGTGTTGGGCCCTTCTTGGGGCCTTCTTGGGGCCGTCTTGGGAGCCTCTTAGGCCGTCCTGGGGCCGTCTTGGAGGCTTCTTGCGCACTCTTGGGGCGATCTCGGTGGCCTCTTGGGCAGTCTGGGGCTGTCGGAGGGCCGAAAAGGAGCAAAAGCCCAGATCCTTCAAACACCTAAGGGAGATCAATGAATTTGACCTCTTCGGACCCGCGTGGACGACCTCTTGGAGGCCTCTTGGGCCGTCTTGGAGACCCCTTGGAGCCCTCTGGGGCCGTCTTGGGCAGTCTTAAAGGTTTCTTGTGCGAACTTGGAGGCTTCTTGGACCCTCTTGGGCCGTCCTGGAGGTCATCTTGGGCCATGTTGTTCCATCTTGGAGGCCGTCTTGGGCCAACTTGATAATCTTAGAGACCATCTTGAGCTGTCTTGGAGAATGTTTGTGGACGTTGGGGTGGTTGATGCTGCCTTCCTTTCGGTTGGCCGGCGGGACGGGCCGAAGCCCAAGGGAGTTTTTCTAAAAGAACCAAAATCGAAAGGATCTAGCACGCCGGGCTCCCCTGCGGCAAGCCAACAGGAGGCGGCGGATCGAAGACGCTTACGGCGAAGCACCGCCGCCCCCTGCCTTTTTGGAAGCGCCTATGTGGTCGAAAGTTGAGGCCAGACCTGCCAAGCTATCGGACCATGTGTTCCCCGAATCGGTTTGGAAAGCCTTCGGGGAACACGTGGGCATCTTGAAGGTCATCTTGGCCGTCTGGAGGTCATTTTTACCCTTTCGGGCCTTCTTGGAGGACGTCTTGGAGGGCTATTGGGCCGTCTTGGAGGCCATCTTGAGCGTCTTGGAATTCTCTTGGGCCGTCTTGGGGGCTTCTTGGGGCCGTCTTGGGCCTCTTGGGCGATCTTTGGGGGCACTTGGGCCGTCGGAAGGCCGAACCACAAGCAAATGCCACAATCCTTCAAACACTGATGGGAAATCAATGATTTTGGCCTTCCCTTCCTGGAGGCCCTCTTGGAAGCCTCTTGGGCCATCTTGGGCCATCTTTGGGCCATCTTCGGCTGTTTGGTGGGCTCCTGGCCCGTCCGACGCCGTCTGAAGCCGTTTGGGGGGCCCCTCTGGGCCGACTTTGGGCCCTCCTGCCTCTCCGACCCCTGCGCTTCTCTCTCCGACTCTGGCCGTGCCGATTTCCGGTTCCAACCTC
The DNA here is from genome assembly GCA_963575745.1 of Prorocentrum cordatum. NCBI lineage: Eukaryota > Dinophyceae > Prorocentrales > Prorocentraceae > Prorocentrum > Prorocentrum cordatum. Next base: position 226,019 of record CAUYUJ010005313.1, read on the forward strand.
ACCGACTGCGGCTCCGACACCCACTCTTATCTCTCCGACTCCGGCTGCCACTCCCCGACCCCAGCCTCTCCGACTCCGGCTCCCATCGCCATTCCGATTCCTGCTCGTCTCTCCAACTCTGGTTCCGCCTGTCCGACTACGGCTCTCGTCTTTCCGACTCCGGCTCCCGCCCCTCCGACTCCAGCTCCAACGCTCGACCCCATCTCCCCGACTCCGGCTGCTGTGTCTCCGACTCCGGCACGACTCCCGACACCCCGACTCTGGCGGCAGTTTTTTGTCTCTCCGACCCCGGCTCCGACTCCGGCTCCCGTCTTCCCGACTCCGGCTCTCCCATCACATCCTTCCGACTCCGGCTCCACCTCCAATTCCCATTTTTCCGACTCCGGCTCTCCCATCACATCCTTCCGACTCGGGCTCCGTTTTCGGGTGCCATCTCTCCGACTCCGGCTCTCCCATCTCATCTCTCTGACTCCGGCTCCGACTCCGGGTCCCAATTTTCAGACTCCATGTCCTATATCCCATCTCTCCGACTCCAGCCCCGATTCTTGTCTCCATCTTTCCGACGATGGTCCCGACTTTGGTCAAAGGTATCCGGCTGTGGCGGTACGTGTGGTTCTTCTTCTCCGACTGCGGCTCCGGCACCCATTCCCATTTGTCCGACCCGGCTGCCATTTCCCGACCCCGGCTTCTGAGCGGCCAGCCTATTCCGGCGCCCCGGCGCCCTCCCGCCGCACCCTCGTAGGTGCCTCGACGCGGGCTCTTGTCTTGTCTTGTCTTGTCTTGGAACGCTCCAGGGTCGTTTGGGAGGCCATCTTGGGCGTCTGAAAAGCCTCCTGGGCAGTCTTGGGGGCCTTAAGAATTTGGGGGCCGTCTTGGGGGCCTCTTGGGCCGTTCTGGGGCCATTTTGGAGGCTTCTTGGCCGATCTTCGGGCGATTTTTGGGGCCTCTTGGGCCGTATCGGGCCTCCAGATGGCCGAAAAGAAGCAAATGTCAAATCCTTCAAACAACCCAGGACAAATCAATGTTGTCCTTTTCTGGCCTTCCTGGAGGCCCTCTTGTGGGCCTCTTGGGCCCTCTTGGGCCAGCTTCGAGACAACTTCGGCCATCTTGGTCGGCTCCTGGCCCGTCTGACGCCGTCGGAAGCCGCCTGGGGGGCCTCTCAGGGCCGACTTGGGGCCCTCCTGGGCCGTCTTAGGGGCCATATTGGGCGTTTGGGAGGCCTCTTGGGTCGTTTTGTGCCCTCTTGGGGCCTTCATGGGGGCGTCCTGGGCAGTCCTGAGGCCATCTTGGAGGCCTCTTGGGCGCTGTGGAGGCGATCTTGGGGGCCTCTTGGGTCGTGTTGGGTCGTCGGAAAGCCGAAAAGCAGCGGACTCCAAAATCCTTCAAGAAGCTCCAGAAACAAAACAATGATGTTGGCCTTTTCGGGACCTCTTGTGGGGCCTCTTGGGCCTCTCGGGACGTTTTGACGATCTCTTGGGGGCCTCTGGAACCGTCTTGGGCCATCTTGAGGCTATATTGGGCCGTTTTGGGTGCATATTGGGCTGCCTTGGAGACATCTTGGAGCCGTCCAAAGTTTTCGTGGGACCATCTTGGCCGTCTTGGAGGGCGTCTTGGAAGCCTCTTGGGCCTGGAAGTGCTGCACGAGAATGGTAAGCGTTTCGACCATCGCCGTTTCTCCTCCAGCTTGTTTCCACCTGAGGGTGGATGGCCGACCTTGCTGGCGCCTTGGTCGGCCAAGCGATCGCCTGGGACGCAGGCGTCGCGGGCCAGGCCATCGGCACCTGGCTGGGCGCGCGCGGCGGCGGCGCGGAGAGCACCTGCAATTGCAGGTTCGAGGGCGGCGGTGTCGACACTGGCTTGACTGCACTGCTGCAGCGGCAGCTGGATCGGCGCGGACCCGAGAACCTCTCGAGGCCTGCGCCAGCACCGCCGGCTGCGGCGGAGTGCGAGGGCCAGGGCTGCGGAATAATCACGCTCCTGCTTGTGTGCCTGGGCTCGTTCGTGCTGGGCCTGTGGGCGCGTGGCGCTCGACGGCAACTGCCGAGGGCTCGCGCGGTCACGGCGGCGATCGCAGATGGCGCCCATAGTGAAGCACAAGAGGACCACATTCGGACGGCTTCGGAAGCACGGTCGGGTCCTCGCCTGCTACGATTGGGACGATGATTAGTAGCGCGAGCGGTTTCTACTTTGGCAGCTGGGGCCGACGCGGAGGATCATTGTCACGCCGCATTTCGATCTGTATGACGAGGAATTGGCGGAGGCAATCGACGTTCGGGAGGTCGGGCCTCGCGGCGGCGTCAGCGCCGTCTACGGCAATGTGCTGCGGATAGACATGGCCGAGTTCGGACGCCGTCAGGAGGAGCTCGAGGCCGCCGCGTTGACCTGCGCGGCGAGCACGCGGCGCGAGGAGGAGTTGGCCCTTGTGGCTGCTGGAGGCGAAGCCGCAGGTGCGGCCGACGTTGCCGCCGTTGGGGGGCCTGGGGGCGAAGCCCGCGCCCGCGCGGCATCAGCAGCAGGCCACTCACTTCCGCGCGGGACCTGGGCGGCAGCTAAGGCGCGTGCGGGTTGCCAGATCGGCGAAGAGCTGGTGGGCGTGAGGCTTGCGTTCGCTCTGGGGGGTCGGGCAATCCTTAAGTTGGCCGATGGCAGTGCGCTGGCCGTCGGTGCCCCTGGCTCGGCATGCATGCCCGCGCCGCGTGGACCCCGGCAGGATGCGCACACTCTGGCGGTGAATACCGACGCGCTGGGCGAGAATAGCCGCGCCTTTGCGGAGGCGGTGCAGGCGACGAGGCCGGAATCCATCCTTGGCTGGCCCATCAGAGGGCCGCGGACCTGCCTATTGTTGTTGATGCAGCTGGTGAGGCTCGGGCACGCGGGCGCGCAGCGCCATCTCCGGTGGCGGCAGGTCCTGGCGCCGACGCCTGATGATCCAGATGTGGACGAACGCGCGTTCTTGAGCGAACTGATCGATGTCGGTTGCCAGGTGGGCAAGGTTTGCTTGCCGAGCCTTGCCTGCTACGAGGCGGTGCGCAGGCGGCGCCAGCTGTGGGGGGAGGTCTACGGCAATGCGCCGAAGGAGGCCGAAGGCGGCGCGGGCGCGGGCGGCCGCGGCTGGTTTGATGAGCGCGAGATATTCCATGGGCATTTGTCGGGGCGCGGCTCGGCCCTGGCCGCTTCAGAGCAAAGGAGTTGGTGGCCGCGCGCGTCCAGAGGGGCGCCGCCGTGCCAAAGGAAAGGCGCAGGGCCACGGGGGAAAAGCTGCCGTCGCAGGAGGTCTCGCCCGGGGGGGGCACGGTGCCCGCGCCGCGCGCCCACGCGAACGCGGCGCTGGCTCCCCCCCTACAGTCTCGGGCCAGGCGCAGATGCAGGCGCCGCCGCTGTCGGGCGCGGAGGAGAGGAGGAAGGCCGCTGCCAGGGCGAAAGTCGCCGCCCAGGCAGATGGCGCGGCAGGGTGACCTGCCTCGCCGTCATCTACGCACGCGGTCGCAGCGACCGGGCCCCCCCGAGCAGTTGCCGCTTGCTCGCGGGGGGGGCGCCCGTGGATCGCCCGGCGCTATGTTTTGTTCATTGGCGATAGTCTCCCATCCCACGGCCTTCTTCCGACCCCGTTGGGCGCTGGGTTGGGTGCTGTACTTTTCGGGGTTCAGCCACTGGGGGCCCCAGTCAGTCGCGTCAATCAGGCGCGGCGCAAAGCGTGATCGCCAAAACAGATGGCTACGAGAGGGGGCTCGCAGTCTTTATGGTCTGGGAGGTCAAGGGCGTGAAGTCGCTCATGATGCGGCGCTGACAGTGGCCCGAAGCGCAGCTGCGCGTCGCCTCGCCGGCGTGTGCGGGTCGGTGAGCTTTCCAGATCAGCACCGCGATTCACTTGCGGCGTGGACGACGTTGCAGGGGCTCCGGCCTGGCCACTCCGAGTCAGAGTTTGACGGCGGCAGGGCGGTCTACCAGTCAGGCAATATGTATTCGCATGGTCGCGGTGCTGGGAAGGTGAAGCTGGGCGCGATCCTGTCCGACACGCTGCGCTTGATGCTGGAGACTGGCCACGGACTTCTGCGTGGCCATTCTGAGGACGCCTCGATTCTCGAATCCCACACTGAGAACTTACGCTACCTTGACCCGAAGTTTGCGAGGAAGGGCCATGGTTTCGGCCGCGCCCTGTCGGAGCTGTTCGGCGCGGGCGTGATCGAGCTGGGCCCCAGAGACACCAAGGGGGAGATAGGCTTGTTTTTCGTGCAGCGCAAAGATGACGAGCTGCGCCTGATTGCCGACACGCGAGCTGCCGACGTGCATTTTTGTGAGTCTAGCTACACAGAGCTGGCAAGCCCCGAGGCCCCGACGGCCATCGAGCAACGCTCGGACGACCTGGTCGGCTTCAGCTCAGGAAGCGTGGAGGTCTGTTTCTACCAGCACGAGCTGCCATCCTGACTCAGACGCTTCTTCGCGTTGCCCGCGCTAAAAACTCAGTACCTGCCAGCGCCCTTGCGGCGCCGCCTCGGCTTGGCGCGCGACGCGCGCCTGGTGAAGTTTGGGCGCCGCGCGGCGCCGATGGGCTGGAGCTGGTCGGTGCATCTCATCCAGCAGGGCCACTTGCACGCGATGGATGCGGCGCTGAGCAGCTGGCGCCGGGTGATGGACAAGCGGCCTGTGGTTGACCTCGGCTCGGAGGATGCTAAGCTGCTCCACGCAGGAAACTTTGCTGTCGCCTCGGTGGATCAGGGGCGCGACGAGAGCGTGGTCCGCGCGATGCAGGAGGCGCTGGCGGAGCGAGGCGCGGTCAGCACCATCGACGCAACCTCGGGGGTGAAGTGGGAGCTGCTGGGCTGCGAGCTGGACGGGCGCGCTGGCAGGTGGTGGATCCGCCCGAAGCGGCGCCGGCGCCTGGTGGGCGCGCTGGGTTATCTGCTGGAGGCGAGGCGGCCTGCGGAGGTGAAGGTCGCGGGCTTGGTGCTGGAGCGGATGCTTGGGCGCATCGTGGCGGCCTGTATGCCGCGGCGGGAGTCGCCGGCAATGCTCTCTGCTTGCTACGCTTTTGCAGAAGCGTCGATGGCTAAGCGTCAGCCGTTATGGCCTAGTGCCCTGGCGGGGCTGCGCTGGGCGCGGTCGCTGCTGCCTTGCATCGCGGGCGACGCGCGCTGGCGGCGGTCGCCCACCGTCGCCGCCTGCGATGCGCCCCCGCGGGGGTAGTCGTCGTCGCGGCGGAGTGGGGGGCGGCAGACGCGCTGGCGCACATGAGGCTGTCAGGCCGCAGCCGCTCCCGAGGGCCGCTCGCCGCTGCCGAGGCGCCGCGGGGCCGCGCGCTGGAGGCGGAGGTCGCCCAGGCGCCAGACGCCGCGTTGGCGATTGCTGGCCGCGCCTCCGAGTGCCCCGAGGTTAGCCCCGCGGCCTTGGCGGGCTCGGAGTGGCGCGTGATGGGCTGCGGCCGCTGGCGACGCCGCGAGGCCATCCATTGCCTGGGGGCTGCGGCAGTCTGCTGGGCAGTGCGCCGCGTGGCGAAGGACGCGCGGCGCCACAGTGTGCATCACCTCGTGCTCGGGGATAGCACGTCAGTTACGTTGGCGCTTGCGAAAGGAAGACCTTCTCACCATCGTCTTCCCTTGACTTGTCGGACTGCGTTCGCGCTCAGTGTTGCGGCAGACATCAGAGTCCACAGTCGATGGGCCCCGTCAGAGTGGAACCCCAGCGACGAGGCCCCCCGTCGGCATCAGCCGCCTGGGCTCAAGGAGAAGTTCGAGCGGCGAGGGGCCCCCGCGCCCCGCGGGGCGGCGCGTGCGGTGGCGGGCGCCGACGGGGCAGACGCCTGCGCCGCCCGCCACCTGGAGTTCAGGTCCAGGCCAGGCCGCCGCGAGATCCTCGCGCTCCCGTTCGGCCAGGCGAGCAGCCCCTGCCCCCCGTCGCACCGCTGCTGGGCGCCGGCGCCAGGGCGCGCGCAGCCGCGCAGCTTGCGTGGGCCACGCGCCGATTGCGTCGACCTGTAGCTGCAGGCGCCGGTGGAGGCCGAGCGGCAGCAGCTCTGCCCCAGGCTGGCGCGTTTGGCGGCGGAGAAGGTGCGGGTGAAGACCCAGAGCGTGTACTTGGGGGTCTTGAAGGCCTTCCTGGGCTGGCTGCGCCGGGGCCCCCTTCCCGCCTGGGCGCGCGAGGAGTGGGGCGCAACAGCGGTCGAGTCCGTGGAGCGGGTGCCACTGGAGGGCGAGTCTGGTTAACCCCTGTGATCAGGGCGCGAGAACAGCTGATGCCGACCAAGACCGACGCCTTCGACGCGAGTGTCATGTCGGGCTTGCTAAGGCAGCGTTGGCTTGCCCGCTGCGTGGAGGCGCTGGCGCGGCGCCGCGGCCCCAGGATGCGCCCGGTCGAGCTCGGGCGTGGCCTTCCGAAAGAACTTCAGGACAGTGTTGAAGGCTGTTGGAGCCGTGGAATTGCGGGCCACGCTTCATTTCCTCCGCCGCGGAGGCGCCAGCCACGACCGCGGCGCGGCCGCCTCAACCTTGGCGGGCGCCCCACGGAGGGGCAGGTGGCGCACCTCCAAGAGCGGCACCCGACACGAGAAGCACGGGAGCATCGGCCTGGAGCTGCAGAAGCTCGGCGAGGCACTCTTGCGCCAGTCGCGCCGGCGCGTGGCTGGCATCGGGCGCGCCTTCGAGAAGTGTGTCGCGCAGCGCTCCAGGCCGCGCGCGGACGGCAATCGCAAGTGGTGATTGAGATATTTTCGGGAGTTGGCGAGCTTAGCCGATACTTCAGAGCCCCAGGTGAAGCCGTGATAGAATGGGACATCAGAAATGGAGAACGCTTCAATCTTCTTACTCCGGAGGTATGGCATGTGCTTCGAGGGTATATAACTAATCAGAAGGTGAAGGCTGTGCGGATAGGAACCCCATGTGGAGGCTAGTGTAGAGCCCGTCGTGCCCTTGTGCACAGTAGGATGCTCCGCGCAATCAGATCCCCCGAGTTCCCCATGGGTCTCCCTGGGCTTTCTGAGGGAGATCAGCGTCTTCTCATAGATTCCAACCGTCTTGAAGCCACTGGGATGATAATCCAAAGTCTTGCGCGTTGCTTGAGGGATCCCTGGACGTGGGGAAATCCGTGGCAGAGTGTTTTGCGACTCGCCGAACGCGTTATAGAAGTCTGTGCCTGCGGACGGCCATTTCGCGGCCGCACAGGCTTAAGGTATTGATGTTGCAAGCCTGACCCAGTCCTTGACCTGCTTCGCTGCCACGGTCGTGGCACCTGCCACATCCTAAAATACCCCACCTCGAGCTCACTTGCTCACAACAGGGGACAATTTTGATTAAGTTGAAGAAGGCCTATCCTCCTCTGCGTTGTTCCCTCTGTGCCTCTTCCCTCCGCAATGCAAGTTCCCGTCGATCAACGCATGCACGATGGTTTCAGTTTAAACAGCGCGTTCAGTACAATGCTTGAGTGATGGCTTTGTTGGGTAGAAGATGTTAAGAGTTTGCCAAGGCCCTTTGCCAGCAGTTCCTCGGCGGATGTCCTGCGTGCTTCAAGCAAGTTCGCTGGTTTGAAAATGCGCTCATGGAAGCGGTGCGCGAGAATTGTCAGCTTTTCTACCATCGCCGTTTTTTCCTCCAGTCTTTTTTCCACCTGCCCAAGGCCATCCCTCGCTTCGGTGGACTTCGAGACTACTGCGATGGAAATGCATTTGAAAATGTTCGGATTTGCCCGAGGCCCTTTGCCAGCAGTTCCTCGGCGGATGTCCTGCGTTCCTCAAGCAACTTCACCGATTAGAAAAAAAACAAAAAAAAAATTGGGCTGTCTTGGAAGTTTCTTGGGCCGTCCTGGGGTCATCTTGGAGGCCTCTTGGGTGCTCTGGGGGCGATCTTTGGGGCCACACGGGCCGTCTTGGACAGCGGGAAGGCTTAAGAGAAACATATGTCAAAATCATGTTAAAACTAATCGAAAATCAATGTTTTTCGCCTGTTCGGGATCTCCTGGGGGACCTCTTGGGCCATCTTGAGACCATCTTGGAGCCATCTTGGCCCGTTTTGAAGCTTCTTGGGCGATTTAGAAGGCATCTTGGGCCCTCCTTGGGCCGTCCTGGAGGCCATCTTGGACCATCTTGGGGGAACTTGGAGGCCATCTTGGGCGAAGCTGGAGGCCATCCTGGGTCAACTTGGGGCAACAAAGGCATCGACGGATGTGTTTTGAGATCCTTCCTGGGACCCCGGCAGGACGCGCCAGAACCCCAGGGGTTTGTTTGGTTGGAAAAGAACCAACACCGAAACCGAAATCATCTAGCACGCCAGGCACCCCTGTGATGAATCAACAGGAGGCGGCGGATCGAATGGCCTTCGGCCCATCCCGCCACCGTGATTGGGTTGTGGGTCGTGGGTCTCTGGGACATTCGTTGGGATGTCGCGGGGGGCATCTCGGGGGCTTTTTGGTGGCCGTCTTGACGCCTCGTGGGGGCCGTTTTGGGGCCACTTGGGGCGTCTTCGGGGCCTCTTGGGGGTATCTTGGGGCCTCGTGGGAGCCCTTCGGGGCCTCCTGGGGGCCTCTTGGAGCGAAAGACTCTGATTTTCGGTTCGTGCTCCCCCTCTTGGGCCCTTTTTGGTGTTATATTTGGGCCCTCCTGGGCCGTTGCGGGCGCCTCTGAGGCCGTTTTGGAGCCCTCTTGGGTTGTGTTGGGGCCCTCCTGGTGGCTTCTTGGGCCGTCTTGGGGCGGTCATGGAGGCCTCTTGGGGCGTCGGGAGCTCGAAAAGTCGAGGGACCTAAAATCATTGCAAACCCTTCCTGGGAAATCAATGATTTGGCCTCTCGGGGCCCTCTTGGGAAGGCTCTTGGGGCTCTCGTGGGGGGTATCGGAGGCGTCTTGGGCCATCTTGGGACCATCTTTGGTGTCTAACTTCGATATTTCGGCATTTCGTGGCCCTCTCTTGGGTCCGACAATGTCCTGCGACAAGATGCCCCAGTGCGCAGGGGGCACGCGACAAGCCCTCGTAGAGTTGAGAATGTGGGGTCCGGGTCGCCCAAAGATTTCTCAGGAGCGAGGACGGAGGCGTAAGGGACGAGGCAAAGGACCTGAGGACACGCACACTCCGCGCCAAGCGGCACGGTGGCGGCTTTTGTCCTCGTTATCCCGGGATCTCGCGCTGGAGCCCTTGGTGTGTCTGTCCTTTCCTGCCGTGGAGCTCCCAGGGCCCAACGGGGGCCCTCCAATCCGCTGCCGCAGAGCCTCCCGGGAACGCTCCAGAGGCCCTGATCAATACAGTCAATCTGCATAATAAGGATGGACATCTTTCCTCAAGGGTACCCTTGTATCCTTGCCTCCCTGGGCCATCCTTGGCCACTTTCGTTTTAGCCGCGCTCCGCTCAACAAGCTTCGACATGGGCGTCCAAGGCCCTTGCATCCTTATCGCGCATCCTTCTGATACGGATCGACTGTAGTTTAAGAAGTCAGATAATCTAGGTCATCCTCAGGGGGCGCGAAGATAGCTGCGCTTCGTGCGTCGCGGCCTGGACCGGAGGGGTGCTCTTTTCCACGGTAGCTTCGCGGGGCCACGAAGATCATCGCGCAGCGCACATCTCGGGGCGTGCCGCGCGAAGTTCTTTGAGCCAGACTTCGAATCTTGAAGTACATGAGCTGGTCCAGGCCACGCCACAATTTAAGATCTGCATAATTTGCCATCCAGCTGCACTGCTGCGCGTGTCCGCCATCGCGCGATGCAGGTTAGTGCTGGGGGGGGGGACGCTCGAACACTGGGGATGTCCACAGAAGGGGCCACTGACTATCTTGCGGTGGGTACATGTTTTTCGGAAGGCTAGGGGTTTGGAAACGTGGACCCCAAACCAGACACATGTCGGCATAAGCGGCGGGGGGTTCGCCATCGCCTTCCGAGGAGTGTAATCTTACACAAGACAAAACAACGAAGGGGCACAACTTGACACAGACCAGCTGTGTCATCACCGCGATGACGGATTAGCTGCAGGCGGCAGGTTTCGTCGCAGCTTACGTTTCGAAATTTCATCGCGCGGTCTGGCTCCATCGCCATCGGCATCGCACGCTTGGTTCTGGACCGCCTCACAACAGTGGCATCGTTGATCCACTTGCTGAGACGTGGAGAGGGGAGGCGCAGATCGCGTGAAGCGCTGGAGCCGCCTGAGCCGAGCCCGTCCTTCCATGCAGGTTTGGAGCCAACTCGGGGCGCCATCGCGCTGCCTGCGTGGAAAACGCAAGGGGGACAGGACCAGATACATGTCAGAGTGGATCAGTCGTGACGGTGATTAGTGCCAATGAGTTGTAAGCAGTCGTTGCCCTGATTGAGAGGATGTTTGTTTACAGAGGTTGCTGCACGATGGCCGTGTTCAGAATTGTGTTTGTATCAAAAATTGAAATCTCGTATGCATCTTCGTCATGAAGACGCCGTCGGCGAACAGGGTTTGTACCGATTGGCTGCGAGACGGCCTCGTCGCCATGAGGGGGCCCATGTTACGATGACTTCGATTGAGCGTCCGACGGTCAATGAGCCAAGGGCCTGAGGGGTCGACACATCAGATCTACAGGCTTACGCCACAATCGCCGACCCTTTTGGAATGCGTGTCTTGAGAAGGCCTGCGGAGTTTGTGGTTTTCTTGTGATCCGTGTTTCGCAGGTTGGCGGTGCTTGGTTGTTGGCTACAATTCTGAAGTTTGTGGGCATGTTGGGGCAGGGAAAAAGTGGGTCAGCCGAGCACACACACGCCACCTCACGTTCGGCTAGCGCGCGTCGGCGAATGTCGGGTGGTTTGCCATGCAGCGTCATGCCCGCATGTTTTGTGGCGTGGTCGGCGGTGCCCGCGTCTCGTGATTTTCCTTCTTCTGCGCGTTCAGCGCGTTGCAAGCGCGTGTCTGCCGCGTGGTCCTGTGGGAGTCCCCAGGGTTTGTTGGGGGTGGTTCAGGAGCTGTGAGGTTTCGTCCACGAGCTTGGGCTTCAGATTGCCTCGTCGCGTCCCAAGAGGGCTCCAAGAGGCCCCCAGACGTCCTTTCCAGGCGCGACCTGCTATGCGTTTTCTGCTGGCAGGACTATCTTTGGGTCCATCGAGATTTGTCTGAGGCTTCCCTGAAGCCGCAAAAAGGTGACAAGGCACAATTCACACCAGAAGCGCGATAAGGTCTTCTCTGCCTTCTTCGGGGCCATGTTCCATGTTCTGCGGGGCTTCATGGTGCACTTTTCTGGTCGGGCAGGGGTCCGGGAGCGCTCTTTGTTTGCTGCTTAGGCCTCTCAGGGCGCGTTGTTGCTCTCCCAGAGGGGCATTGCGGGATCGGAGCTTCGCCAGCGATTCTGCCTGGCAACGTGGCGGCGGCGAAATCAATGGGGGTGTGCTTGGAGGTTCTTGCAGGGGGGGAAGCGCCTCAGTGACCCAACTACTCGCAAAGGGGGCGGCGGATCCTTTCTGTTGCGGACATGGGGAAGTTGGCATCATGCGCGTTCCATGGGCAGAGTTCTTGCAGGACTCGGTCGCTGGGGAATTGTCGTGGGCGTGTCCGCTTTCCTCCTCACCCGGAGCAGCAAACTACGATCTGCGTCGTGCTCCTCATTCGCTTCTCCCTGTGTGTGTGCCTCCTTGCGTCGTTCCTCACACTCCTCTTGGGGTCCCTGTGCGGCTGCTTTGGGCACTGTTGGGGCCCTCTGGGGGCTCCTTAGGTGGTCTTGGGGCCCTCGTGGGGCTCCTTGGGTGGGTCTGGGAGACCTCTTGAAGTCGTCCTGGCCCCCATGGTTCAAAAAGAGAGTGGGTCCTCACTTCAGCCCTCCCCCCCTCGGAGGCTAAAACGTGCCGTCTTGGGGCCCTCTGGGGCCCCTCTTGGGGCTTTCTTGGGCTATTCAGGGGCCCTCCTGAATCCTGCAAAACTACGAGTTGGCAAACAAAAACATTGTCCGTAGGTTGTTGTATGGTTTTGATTTTTGTTGGGGGACCGTTGGGGGGCTCGATGAGCACTTGGAACCGTCTTGGAGCTGTCGTGGAACTTTTGGGAGGCATGTCGGAGGCTATCTTGAGCCGTCTCCAAGTATCTTGGGCAATATTCGAGGCCATCTTGGGCTCTCCGAGGCCATCTTTGGGCAACCTTGGACCAAAAAGGACGTTCTTACAATTCCATCCTTTCGACGAAAACCCGCTCGATCGTCGTACTTGTTCGCCCTGGCCTCCCTGCTGCTCCTGCTCTCGCTCCTCCTGCTCTCCTCGCGTTCCCGGGTCTTGCTGTCGCCCGTTTTCCGTGCTCCTGTTGCTGCATCTTTGGTGTTGGACTTTCGCACAAAGGGCTGGCGTATCCCAGGGCGGGAGCCGGGCTTGTATCCAGTCTTCCCTTCGAAAGGGCGCCAGTAGTTCGTGGACGGGTATCGTGAGCATCCAGTGTGTGTGTGTGTGTGTCAATCGCACACAGTTCATGATCACCGCGTCGTTGGCAGTGACGGCGCGCGCCGAGCAGGGCCGGGCCACGGGTGCATTAATAGAGGATTTTGAAAGAGGCCGTGGCGTGAGTTGGCTGTCAAGTTGCTTTGCCATCACGCGCGTGCTGCGACGAAGGAACATTTGGATGTTCTGGCCGTTCGCTAGGAAGCCGCGCAATGGAGGTGAGATGGTTGCTAATGCCGCGAGATCAGCGCTTGCGGTGCAGGCTGAGGCTACTGGTAGAGGCGGTCACGACGCATGGATTCCAGAGGAAAACCATCTTTTTGTCAGGAAAGCGCGGGCGAAAAATGGCGCGACACGTGCAAAGCGTGGGCTGCCAAAACGGAGGGCGGTATAACGAAGCGTCATGGTGGCGGCGGAGGCGGCGAGGCAACGGGCGACCTGGAGGCAACAAGGATTCGGGCCAGGTGTTGCGCGAAGTGCAGCCATGCCAATGCGAAGCGGATGTCGCGCAGTGGCAATGCGAATTGGATCGAGGTCGTTGGCGCAGCGCGATGCTCGAGCGACGCGCGCCTGTCGCGATTGGGCGAGCGGGAGAGAATGACGGGAACACGAACACAACATAACGTTGCTGGGGCGCTATGTCGGAAGTGCGTGGGGAAACGTCAGAACGTGACGCTCGAATCACACAGTCGCAAGCGGAGAACAGAAGCGGAAGCAACGCCGCTGACGTGGGGGAGGCTTTTTTTTCGGATGCGAGGCATTTGAAGACGTTATGCGTGGAGCGGCGCCGACGGGCGAAACAGTTTCGCGCGGCGCGCGCGGATTGCAAGAGCCTTGACTTCACGGCGCGCAGTTGGCAAGCAAATCGGTGCAGGGGCGCATGACAGAATTGCCGAAATCGGAGTTCTCTGCGAGGCCTGACCATGTCGCGCGCGACAAAAATGGCACCCTGAAGTGCAAAGCGTGCGCATGATGCCCATTCCGTCGCCCGCACCGCGGTCCATGGAAGTAGGGCCAGGAGAGGAGAGGGCGAGAGGGAGGACGAAACCGATTAGAAGAAACGCAGCTGATAAGGAGGGGGCGGAGGAGGAGGAAAAGGAAGAGGGGGAGGAGGATGAGAGGGAAGAGGGGGATGAGGCGGAGGCGGAGGAGGAGGAGGAGGAGGAGGAGGAGAAAGAGGATGAGGAACATGGGCAGGAGGGGGAAGAATAGTGAACATGTGGTTTGGGGGCCTTCACTCGGGTCCCTGGGCACCGTTTGGGACGAGTCCGGAACGCTCGAAACGCACGTGTTCAATTCGGATACGGAGGCCTTGTGCTGAGCGCCTTCCCTGACCGTGAAGTTTTCATGGTGTTCGGTCCACATCGTGGCCTGTTTCTGGGCCAGGCTATCAAAGATGTTTCGTGGGGTGAATTCGGATTGTTTCCGGGGCATTCGGGAAGGGGGGCAATGCCGCAGACCTTCGGGACAGTTCTTGGTGTCAGTATATGCGTTGGGAGTTACATTCAGAAGGGGTCACCATACACATGGAAACGTATAGGCTACAGCCCGCGCTCACATACGGCATCTGTCAAACCCCAGAGGCCAATCGGACGATTGACGGGGTTTCCTGGGAGGCCTTTTCGGGGGCGTTTTGGAGACAGTGTTCGGGCCTCGGGGTGGCCTCCTGGGAAGATATCGGGGGCGTCTTGGGGCTCTCCTCGGATTCCTAGGGTTTTCTTGGAGCCTTCGCTTGTTTTTTGGGCCAGTCTGGAGGCACCCTCGGGCCGAAAGCTGGACATGTCCGTTCGGGTTTCCCCGCTGGGCCCCCTCTTGGCGTCGCCCTGGGGCCGTCTAGTAGAGGGGGACGGAGAAGACAGGAGAGGGGAGGAAGTTGAGGGAAATCTTCTTCAACCGGGATGGAAGGCCGTGCACCAAACTTGATGGAGCTATTCCCCCCTCCCCGCTTCATGTTCCTGTTCCACCCCTGTCCATCATGAATAATTAATTCAGCCCTCTTCACCGCTTATGATCCGGGAGAGTGAGTCTTCGTGCAGCTCGGCGCATGGAGGGCGAATCGTTTTCAAAATAGTTGGTTTTCGCCTGCCTGTCGCCGCGCACATGCTTCTTACAAGTCCCGACTGTCACAAGGATGGAAGGCGGTCGGTCTTCGAAATGTTGTTCTCTCATCAGCGCCGCGCCCAGTCGTTTAAGATGCCTCCAGCTAGTACGACGATGGAAGGCGGATTGTTTTCACAATGTGGCTCGCATCCTTGCGCCGCGCGCATTCATCTTAGAGGCTTCCAGCTGTTATAAGGATGGAAGGCTGATGGTACTCACTTTGGGCATACTCAGAGCGTAGAAGTGCGCAGCAGCTACGCGGATGGAGAGCAGGTATTCTTCACAACGGGAATCATGATGCACATGTTCTCGACTTGCACATTTACTACGCGGTTACACTTGCTGTGGCTGGGGAGATGGATGTGCTGTTCAAGACACGGGGGTTTCTTGAACGGCAGGCCTGCGAGGCTCTGTTTTCTCGGTGGGGCGGGGCTCTCCGAGTGAAGCAGACTGTGCATCCGACTCTGCATCGGGCTGTGTGGCAGGTGCGCAAGTGTGCGGCCATTCTGTTGAGACTTCTGCAGGGCTGCATGTGCATGTGCATGCGACTTGCAGACCTCATACCGGAAGTGAGGCCTACGGAAATGAGCACTATGGAATTGAGTCCGGTGTAGAGGGGTCTTGGGACGGGAGGGCGTGCTGCAGCATCATCCCCTCTCCGCGGCCGCCCGCGTCCTCCTCCCGCCTCGGCGGTGCTCACCTGCCATCGCGCATCCCGACCTCGGCCTGCCCACGCCGTGCGATTGCTGGCGCCGCGGCGAGGAAAAGAGTGTACAGTAGGAGCACGACCAAAAGAAACCTTCCACAAGAAACCCAACCCTGAGACCCCAGGACGTCCATTGATTTTTGGTGTGGGAAGGTCACGCATTCCGTTGCAAAACCATCGAAACCCAAGAAACCCAGGGCCCCCTTGAGGCAAGCAGGGTGTTTCTTGGCATGGGTTTCCACTGTATTGCAGCATCTTTGACGCATGTGGTGTCTGATCATGCGTCGTGGGTCCCTGTGGGCCTGTCTGGGGGGCCCTTTGGGTGGTTTCTGGGGCCGTCTTGGTGCTATCTTGGAAGCCCTTTAGGGCCGTCTGCGAGCGTCGGAAGCCCGAAGTGGTGAGAACGCTGACGCGATTGAAAACCACATAGAACAACAATGACCTTGGCCACGTGGAGGTCCTCTTGTAGCCTTCTTGTGGCGTCGCGAGGGCCCTCCTCATCCTCATCCTCCTCGGGGCGGCAGAGAACGGGGAAGGCCGCCAGACGGGCCGGGGAGCGGCGGCGAGCTGCGAGAGGGGCCCCCAGGCACAGCCCCCGCGGATCCATTTCGCGGATCTCTTGTGCTTCCCGCGATTGGGTTTCTCGGACGAGAGCGGGTTCAGACAACGGTAGTTGGTCTTCGGTGTGCCCCCTCGTCGCCACGGCTGAGCGCATTTTGGGGCCGATTTCGAGCTGCCGTTGTCTCAATTCGCCCTGCTCCGAGATTCCGTTCCTATGTTGCCGCTCCAACATGTTGTCGAAACCGTTTGCAGTCAAAATCGGCGTTGAGCATGGGCTCTTTTCGCAGGTGCACCTTGCATCCTTCGGCTCTGCCCTTGCTGTCGGCGCGATGTGTAATTGTTTATTTCGGCGCGTTCCAAGGGTATTACATCCTTAACTCCATCTGTATGAGTCATTGCTGTATGCCCCGCTCCCCCCACCCTTCACCCACATAGCCTAATCTTTCCCGCTCGTATGGCGTTGGAATGGGCGGGGAGGATCAGTATGTGGGATGGGCAAACTTACCGACGGCTGTCCTGGCGTTGTCAAGGGCGGCCGCGTAGCGCACGCCCACTCGCGCGAGCACGCCTACTTACGCCTGTTTGCGTCAGCCGCGCCCCTCAGGGCCCGCATCTGTGAGCCTAATTCTAACGCCGCACGTGACCCTATCTGCAGCAGAAGCGGTGTGCCCACCTCTGGGGTGGGACACCGGGAGAGGTCGGTGGCCACATGAGAACCCTACCCCACCTCCCCCCTTCGAATTCATGGGGTGGTGGGCCTTGGGGTGGGGTTCGCATGTGGCCTCCTAACAGGCAGTCAGGTAAGCTGGTACGATTTGAAAATTCGGCCCGAAGATTGAAATCACACGAAGGTGCCAGACTGTTGGTCCAGCCAGGCCAGGGGCCGTCGGCGCAGCCAGCCTGGGAAAAAAGTTGGCGGCAGGTCGCGGGCGATCGGCGCAGCGTGGGGCGCCAGAGAAAACATGCGAACGAGCGCGTTTTGTGGTCGCTTGGAGAGGAGGGGGGGGTTTGGAATCGGACCCCCCCCCCCTGGATGGAGGGGGGTGAGGGGAGTTTCGAACCCCCCCCCTTCCCGTGAAAGAAAGGGAGGGTTTCACCTTCCCCCCCCTCCCTTACTTTTCCTCTCTCCCTTTCCTCGGGCCGGCGCCTGCGTCGGCAGCTGGCGGCGGCGGCGGGGGCGACGATTTCCTTTTTCTGGGCCGGCGCCGGCGCCTGCGGCGGCGGGCGGCGGCGGCGGGGAGCGTCGACGAGGATGACGGCGACGACGATGACGACGACGACGACGACGCTCCTGCGGACTCGCCCGAGGGCTCTCGGTGAAGCCTCCTGGGCGACGCTTGGGCGTCTCTTGGGGCCTCTCTGAGGTGGTGGTGGTGGTGGGCTGTGGTGGTGGTGGTGGTTGTGGCGGTGGTGGTGGTGGCGGTGGTTTGTGGTGGTGTGGTGGTGGTGGCGGTGGTGGTTGTTGTGGTGGTTGTGGTGGCAAGTTGTGGTGGCGGTGGTGGTGGTGGTGCGGTGGTTTCTGGTGGTGGTGGTGGTTGTAGTGGTCGTGGTGGGTTGTGGTGGTGGTGGTGGCGGTAATGGTGTGGTGGTGTGTCGTGGTGGTTGTGGTGGTGGTAGTGGTTGTGGTGGTGGTTGGTGGTGGTGGTAGTTTGGTGGTGGTGTGTTGGCGGTTTGTGGTGGTGGTGGTGGTGGGTTGTTGTGGTAGTAGTGGTGGTGGCGGTGGTGGTGGTGGTTGTGGTGTGGTGGTTTGTGGTGGTGTTAGTGGCGATGGTGGTGGTGGCGGTGGTTTGTGTAGGTGGTTCTGGTGGTGGTGCTGGTGGTGGTGGTGGTGGTAGTGGTGGTGGTGTGGTGGTTTTTGGTCGTGGTGGTGTGGTGGGTTGTGGTGGTGGTGGTGGTATGGCGTTGGTGGCGTGGTGGTGTGGTAGCTTGTGGTGGTGGCGGGTTGTTGTGGTGAAAGTGGTGGTGACTTGTTGTTGTGGTGGTGCTGGTGGTGGCTGTGGTGGTGGTGTTTGTGTGGTGGTTTGGTGATGGTGGTGGTGCGTTGTGGTGGTGGTGGTGGTGGTGGTGGTGGTGGTGGTGGTGGTGGTGGTGGTGGTGATGGTATTGGTGGTGGCGGCGGTGGTTTCTGGTGGCGTGGTGGTTTGTGGTGGTGCTGGTGGTGGTGGTGGTGCGGTGGTTTCTGAAGGTGTGGGTAGTGGTGGTGGTAGTGGTGGTGGTTGTGGTTGTGGTTGTGGTGGTGTGGCGGTTTGTGGTGGTGGTGGTCGTAGTGGTGTGTTGTGGTGATGGTAATGGTGGTGGCAGTGGTGGTGGTGGTGTCAGTAATGGTGTGGTGTTGTTTGGTGGTGTGGGTGGCTGTGATGGGTTGTGGTGGGTTGTGGTTGTGCTGGTGGTGGTGGCATGTTTGGTGGTGGTTGTATAGTGGTTTGTGGTGATGGTGGTGGTTTGTGGTGATGGTGGGTTGTGGTGGTGGTGGTGGTTGTGGTGGTGGTGTTGTGGTTTGTGGTGGTGGTGGCGGTAGTGGTGTGGTCTTCGGTCTTCCCGCCACTGTGTTTTGGCTTTCTGTCAGAGTTCTAATGGATGCCTCTTGAGGTCTCGTCAGAAGAGTCTCAGGGGCGTCTGAGGAGCATGTTTGTAGCCTCGTGGATCTTCCTACGGGCCTCTCGGTGGCTTCTAGGGGGCAGGGGCTCAATATGGTGATTTGTGTGTTCCCTCTGCGACCTCGGGGCCCTCTCTAGTAAACGTCGCTGCGTCCCCGCCGTCGGCGCTGCTGGCCGCCGCCAGCGCCGGCGCCAGCGCCGGCGCGGGGGGGGTGGTTGGACC
The DNA here is from genome assembly GCA_963575745.1 of Prorocentrum cordatum. NCBI lineage: Eukaryota > Dinophyceae > Prorocentrales > Prorocentraceae > Prorocentrum > Prorocentrum cordatum. The sequence continues at coordinate 244,550 of CAUYUJ010005313.1, forward strand.
CCTCCCCCCCTGGGCCCGGGCCCCCTTTGGTCATCGTCGCTGCGTCCCCGCCGTCGGCGCTGCTGGCGGCCGCCAGCGCCGGCGCCGGCGCCGGCGGGCGCCAGGGGAGGGGGGTTGGACCTTCCCCCATTGGGAGAGGGGGGCTCGGGAGGTGGAGGGGTTAGGGGGAGGGGAGTCCCCCTGGTTTTGATCGACGGCGCCGATTGTTGAGTGTTGGGAAAAGACCCACCGTGGTGAGCAGGATTGCCCGCCCCCGAGTTCGAAACGCGACGCCGAACGTTCCCAATACAAGTGCCCGTGAACCGCGCCCTCTCAAACATGCAGGGGCCCAGGGGACCCCGCAGACGGTGACGCGGGTCTCCTCTCGGGCGTGTCAGCGTCGCTTCGGGCTTCGGATTCAGTTACGGATCCGTTACAGATCCTATGCAGATGCGAAGTTTCTTGAACGGATCCTGTGCGAATTCGTGGGGTCTGGGACGGATCCGAGCGGTGCGAAATTCACGTGTTTCGCGCGGATCCTGTCTGATCACTGTACCTTTGCATATTCTCTATGAAAGGCAGCCTTTAAATCCGAGGGCGACTGACCCGAGGCACGGGGCGAGGCGCTTTCTTTAGAATGTGATAAGGTTTTCCTGCTGGAGATTTCTTCTGGCGGCTCCTCTTCAAATTCTACTAAGCTGCTCCTATGGGTTCCGACGCTTGGACGTCGCTCGTTCTGATCACTGGGCCTCGCCGTCGCTGGCGTTGTCGTCGTCGTCCCTGCCGCCGCAACCGCCGTCGCCGTCGCCGCCGTCGTCGTCGTCGTCGTCGTCGTCGCCGCCGCCGCCGCCGCCGCAGCCGCCCCGTTCGTGGTCAGTCGCGGCCGCCGCCGCCGCCGCCGCCGTCGTCGTCGCCTTCACCTTCGCCGAGCTTTTGGGAGATCCTGAGCGCACTTGGGCGCGCGCGCCCTTGCGCCGTCTGGAGGTTCAGCCGCGCGTCCAGGCCAGGCAAATCGTACCAAATTTACCTGGCTGTCTGACGGGGGGGTAGAGAACCACCGCCGGGTCGCCCTGGCTGACGCCAGGTCGGCTGCTGCCAGCAGCCCGATTCGGCCCCGCTGCGAAAGAGAGTCCGCTGTCAGCGTTAGTCCTCGCGCTTTCCAGCTCCCGCGCCTCTGAGCTGCAGCCTGCGCCGCACTCGGGCACTGCAGTGGAAACCCATGCCAAGAAACACCCTGCTTGCCTCCTGGGTGCCCTGGGTTTCATGGGTTTCGATGATTTTGCGGTGGAAAGCGTGGCGCTCCCACGCCAAAAATCCATGGACGTCCTGGTGTTGCAGGGTTGGGCTTCCTTTGAAAAGTTTCTTGTGGTCGAGCTCCTAGTGTACATGCGTCGGCCTCAGCCCTGCCCGATTCAGCTCAACGCCACCCCGTGGTTCCACCTGCGGGGGGGGGGCAGCGTTGCACTTGCAGGAGAGGGGTTGCGCAAACTGCCGTGACCACCGCCGCAGGATGCGCAAACCGCCCTACGCCCGAGGAAACCCCCGCCTGGCCCTTTACTCTCTCCCCTGGGAGCCCTGCGCCTGCCTCGGCGGGCGAGGGCCCTGCCCTTTCGGCTGGAGCTGGGGGGGAGGCCTTCAGGGCCCCCCACCAGCAGTGGAGGGGGCTCCCCATCCCACCGGGGCCGAGAGTGGCCGCGGCCACGCGCTCAGCTCAGACATCCGCCAACGACGCAGCGTTCCCCCCACCCTGCCACCAGCGCACGTGCTTTATAACCTGCTTTGCCTATTTTTGTGTCCAGCCCTGCCCCAACCGCTCCCGCTGGTCAATACCCGCAGCTGTCTGTCCAGTTTTGCGCCGCACCTGCCACGACCTGCATCAACTTCTGCCCTGCCCCATCGCAGCAAAGAGCCGCACTCTGGCTTCGCCTGCAGTGAAGGCGGAGTGGATCTGCTCGTCACGTGCTGTGCGCGGGGCAACCGGGTCCACGGGCGGAGGATCCCTGGCGACAAGACGAGAGGCTCGGCCGCTCGGGGCGTGATGGTCACGACCAAGGTGGCGCAGCTGCGCCGCGCCGAACATGTTCAGGAGCTCGGCTACGCTCGATAAAGAAGAAAAACGGCATGAGCATCAACTTTTGGCGCTCCGAGCGGATTTCTTGGATCCGCGCTGGGCCCCTCGGCGGCGCCTCCGGCGCCGCCCCTGGCGCGCTCTGCGCGCCAAGGGGGTCCAGCACAGATCCAAGGAATCTGCAAAGTTTACGTTCATGCCGATTTGTCTTATTCTATGCGCGTCTCGCACGCGGGCCTTCTTCCGCGGGCTCCCTGGCGCAAAAAATCGGGGCGGCTTGGCACAGCTCGACGAGGCGACGTGGGAAGAGGGAGGTTGGCCCATGGTCACGGTCTGCGGCGCTCGATGACTGCGGCGCGCTTCGCGCGCTCCTTCCTGCGAAGGTTGATGTGAATGCGCGTTGCCTAGGGCTGCTAGAGTGCGATGTCGAGCCTGGAAGCACGGCGTTGCACATTGCAAGGGGCCTCGGGCACGATGCCAACTGTGGGTGTTCCATTGGACGCATCAGCGGGCCCAGAGGCATTGAATACAGCATACAATCCAGAACTCATGCTGGACCCATTCAAGTACGCTTTGTATATCGGGCCGCAGCTTCGAACCTCTGCGGATGGCTCGATCGCTTCCCAAATATGGGCTCGGCCCGGATGATATGCCCGCGCCAAGTCGAGCGTTCGGGAACTCTTGCCTGCAGATCTAGACGTTGCGAGGTGGGATCGCCGAGGAGCCGCTTGCGGGCTTCATCTTTTCCTCGAGGCGCGCGCCGACGTGCGCGATGTCAACAATATCGGGCACACATGTCTTTTGGCGCCGTTCGTCGGTGCTGCTTCCATTGTCGACACCGAGCCCGCGCTCTTGCAGGCTGGAGTCGATCCGAACATCAAGGTCGCACCGCGGACAAGGACGATGGTAGCTGTAATGAGTGCGTGCCAGCTCGTGCATGCTTGCGGATTGACGAGCCAAGTGGTGCGCCGGCTCAACGAGCGGGAACGCACTCCCGCGCATAACGCAGCCATGTACGGCCACGACTGCCGCTGCCGCTGCTGCAGACTTGCAGCTCCGCGACGCGCGCAGCCAGACCCTGGGACGAGCTCCCCCTGCTTCTCAAGAGCGCCCTCGTGAGCTGCCGATGTGGGCAGCCGTATGCGCAGCACGTCCACAATTATTTGCAGGCAGCTCCTGGGAAGGCCGCCAGTGTGAGGCATTGGGCGACCTGGCCACACTGAGTAGTCTCCGTAGCACACAAGAATGTGCTGGCGTTGTTTTTTGGCAGCGTCGCTTGCCCGCGAAGTGCTTTTTAACAACTGGAAGTCAATATCTCGCGCGTCCCGTCCCGAGTCGGGATGCCTGCAGAGTTTGGCTGTTTGCGCCCCGTTGTCTTCTCCTGCCGCTAGTGCGTCGTCCACGCCGCAGCGGCGTGGGCGTCATCGGGAGCACTGTGACCCCGCATCAACAGAGACACGGTAACAAACAACTTGTTATATTTTCTGCGCGCAGGGCGCGGGTAACAGTATGCCCCTTCCACGAGGCTGGGGCTCCGAGCAGGGTGGGCACCGGCTCCAGGCACGGCAGGTACGTGCCGCCTAGACGCAGCAGTTGACGCTGGCGCGAGCGTTCCAGGTTGAGCATCTCTTAGGGGGCTCGGGGCCCCGGGTCCCACAGAAAGCAACCCACGGTGCGAAATCCACTACAATTATTGGGCAAATGGCCTCTTAGGGCCTATTTGGAGTCGCAGAAATCGACTAAGATGCAACTGCTCACGCAGTGACAGAAATCAGGGCCCACGTCGTCGTGTCAGAAGTGGGCCGTGGGGCGCGATCGTTTTGCAGAGTCGCAGTGAGCCAACATGGACGCCAGGTGGTTTGCGATTGAATTCCGAACAGCTTCCGATTGCTCCTGGACGTGCATTCGGCGTGGTCATGATGCCGTGCCGTCCCATGTTTCTCGTTCGCATGTCAGCAGGAGGTTTCTAGTGATGCAGAATGGTGCCAGAATGGAGCATGCCCAACCCACAAGCTGGATAGTTGTTTTTCCAGCTGCTGGACCTTCTCAGCCCAGCTGATGTGAGTTCATCATTTTGGGGAGGGGCAGCATTTCCGTTCATCATGATCGTTTGTCATGTGATCGTCGAGTTTGTTGTGTTCGTTGAGAAGATGTTGTTGGTGTATCCCCTTCGTGCCGATCAGATGCACCAGTCCTGGTGCTCTGTCCACAAGGAAGCAACGAGTCTCTCATCGAGGGTCATTTCACTGGCAAGCTGGATTCGGTGGCCGCGCCACGCTGAGGTCTGGCAGGATGTTATGGTTTAGGGTCACTGGGAGAAGGGGGACGACGGCTGAAGGACACACGTCGTCTGGACAACAAGGGCAGGCCCAGTGCTCAGCCGCATTTCTGCTTAAGGTTGTTTCCCTGGAGCTCTCGCGCAAGATCTCCAGCTTATCTATGGAGGCTCAGACTGGCGCTCAAACCAGACGAGCGAGCCCCGAATCTGGCTTCGAAGCAAAGCGTCAAAAAGCTTTGCGATCCGAAGAGAGGGCGGAGTCGTGCGATACCATCGTGCTGGCCTGAAAGGAAGGAATGTGGTAGAGGCCGTTTCATGTCGACGAAGCGGGCGGTGCCGGGCAGCAGACAGCGCATTCTCCTCTTGCAGCAGTTAGCCGCCGCGCCGCGCCGCGCCCAGGGAAATTGGCGCCTGATAAGCAAAGTTGAGGTCAGACCGCATTGCCGCTCATAGGGGGGAGCAAACAGGGCAGATAGTTCGTCTTCGCAGCAGATGATGGGACACATGAGTGCGTAAGCTTCAGCGTGGTCTATGGAGGGCTCTGGTGATCCAGGAGGGGCGATGACGTCAATGGCAGCTATGTTTCGCGATGAGCGCCGAGATAATGCCACTTTCACGCACAACTTTTTCTCAGGGCCGAAATACGTCAGCAAAACAACGACGCGGGCAGCGGCACGACCATCCTGCGGGATTCCCAGCGACAGGAATGGGATTGGTTCGTCCTTCAGTTTATTGGCCCTTCCCGCTGGTTCCATCCCCTCACACTCTTCCTGGGAGGGTGGGCCGGGCGGGCCGAGCACCGGGATAAATCGTTCCAGAGGGTTGCTGAACGCTCTCAGAGCGTTCTGGAGGCCTTTGAAACGGCTGCGGGGCCCTTATGCATTTTCCAGAACCGCCCAATTCAGTCAGCTCGCATAGTAAGGATGGGCAACCTTCCCAAGGGTAATCACCCTTATGATGGTCCAACCTACATTAGCTTTGACTACCAGAAAGAATTTCGAGCACCACGAAAGTACCGAAGCTTGAGGGTTTTCACGTGTCGGGTGCTGGGAGGCGATGCTCGTTCAACACTGTTTCGACACTTCTCTGAGCGCTCGAAATTAGTTCTGGGATATGGTCCTCAAGTACGTAGGGAGCAACATAAAATTACCCTTGCATCCTTGCCTCCTCTTTTAACCCCAATCGGTGCTTGCACTGAAGCGGTCCTAGCGGAAGTTGAAAGATTTGGCGAAATTTTCCCGCCGATTTTGGTAGCAGGCTGGGTTCCCGGTTATGGGTTCCCGGGTTCCCGGTTATTAGTTCCGGGCCGATTTCGATGGGTTCCGGGTTCTTGGGTTCCCGGTCGATTTTCCTATCGATCTCTGAATGGATCCCACGATGCATTATCGATCTCATGATCGATCTCCCTAATCATCTCAATCAATCGATCTCATCAAACCATTCATTGATTGGGGTGTTTCTCTGGTCTAATTATGATGCTATCCCGGTCCTGGCTTCGTCTTAGCGGGCCGAGCGTCACTGACCACGCAGTCCTTTCGAGACGCCAGGCCCACCCGGCAGTGCGAGATCTGAGAGATTCGCAAGCGAGTTCAGCGGAGGGGGGTGGAATTTTCACGCATTCGCCCAGGAGCCTCGTCGAAGACAGGCGATCAGAAGTAATGCTCCTGCGGGGAGCGCTGCGGGGAGCGCTGCGGGGAGCTCTGCGGGAAGCACTGCAGGGTGTGCTCCGGGGGGGCACTGCGTGGAGCGTTTCTGGGAATTCCGCGGGAAACGCTCTCCCCCCTGAGTTATACGCCCCCGGCCCAGACATCCGACGAGGTGATTTTGTGATGCGCGGTCCCAAGGATCTAGATGGGGTCCGAGTATAGATGGGGTCGGAGGATCGCGCCGCATCCCCGATGCATCGGGGATGCGGCACGGTGTGGAGTCCGATTGCTTCCACGCAGACGTCGTCGATGCATCGCCGACATCGCCGGTGCATCGCCAATGTATCGGCGATGCATCGCCGATGCATCGGCGATGCGGCGCGATCCTCCGGCCCCATCTCCCCCGACCCCATCTCGGAAGCCTCTATAGGAGGTCTCGGCCCGCGCGGATTTCTTGGATCGGCGCTGGGCGCCTCTGGCGCCGCCCCTGGCACGCCCCGCGCGCCAGGGGGCGCAGATCCAGCAATTCTGCGCAGACCACCGAACGTTTTACGTTTATGCGGTTAGTGTTCTTCTGTTCGCGTTGGTGACAAGGTACACGACGAGGGGTGTTTGCCAGCTTTGTCAGTTTTGCAGCCGTTGGGTGCCCTTTGTTGAGCCTTGGGGTCTTGAGCAAAAAGACTCGGGATGAAAGGCCAGTCATGGGGAGAGAGAGGGTCGACTCCTCAGGGGGTCCACGAAAAGTCACCATGTCAAGGTTCTGCAGCCCAAGGTGTCTTTAGTTATTCGTGCCAATGTGGAGCCCCCTTGGCCTTGTGGGCCTCGCGAGGGGTTCTCTGGCGGCCACCTGGTTAGGATGTAATTTCTGGGAGATTTCAACCAGCAGCGGCGCTGATATGTCCGTGGTCGAAAGCCAGCCGAATCTGGCAGAACCCTGCTTCATCTGACTGAACTCCATTTTGTTGTGGCTGAATCCCATTTGATCCGGCTTCATTCCGGTCTTCAGCCGGCCTGATATGGCTGAATGGTACAGCCCTGGAGCAGTTTTGCGACGACATCCCAGGAGGTGCCTCTTGAACCTCGCCCTCTCTGGAAAAGCTGACGTCCCATTGACCACCTCTGTCAGCACCTCCCAGGAGTTGCCTCCTTAACCTGGCCCTCCCTGGAAAAAATGGTCGCCTTTGGCAACACCTCCCAGGTGGCCACTGCCCTGCTCGTGGCCCGCCTTGCTGCTCCTGCCCGGCCCCGTCCCGCCACGGCTTCCAAACCAGCTTCCCGCGCCCTCAGTGCTGGAGAGGACGCGCGGCGACATGAGGTTGTTGCGGACGGGGGGGAGCGGCGAGGGCGAAGTTGAAGTCGTTCCAGAGCGTTCGGGAACGCTATGGAACGGCCGCGGCGGCAGATGCGTCCTCCAGGCCTGCCGGGTCTCAGAGGTCCCCGATGTGTGTCGCTGCGAAGGTGTTTTCTGGCCGTCGTCTCATGCTCGAAGAACAATATGATACCCGTGCGGCAAAGTATCAAAAGCAGCCTCACACAGTTACGAGAGCCACGATGGGGGGGCACGGTGGGGGGGCGCAATGGGGGGGTACGTAGGGATATGGATTGGGATACAGGCATACGGGGATGTAAGAACTAAGGAGTTGGGGGTCGGAATGGGGATAGATAGGGGTAGAGTGGGGATACAGTCAAAATGATTATTGCCTCGCCGTATTCGCCGCCGCCGCCGCCGTCGCATGAGACTTGATGGTAACTGCGACTGTCCGCGGCCACGTAACGATTGTAGTTTGGTGGGAGATAGGGGCGCGCCCTAGGCCGGCTAGCTCCCTACAACTATCTAGCTACATACACCTCCGCTGACGAACTGTTATTTTAGCCATGTCGAGCCCTATGATCCAACCCACTGGGAAGATATGCCCCATGAGGTTACTGGAACACGAGAATCGACCAACAATGATGGCAGGATCTTCTGATCCTCCGGCAGATAGCAGACTATCAGTCGACGACTCTGGCTCAAATCATGATGACGACTTGGTAGAGCAGCCTCGCAGTAATATTCCTTGTACGTTGCCGATCAGTATACTTATGATATACCATCCAAGCGAAGTCTCCCACCGTTCCAATGCCACGTGCAAGGTTGACTTTGTCAATCCTAGCCTCTTGCGTAGACCTGGGTGGAAGACGCGAGACCCATGCATGGCACGAAATACGAAGACATGCCAGCGATGATTCGAGAGACTGGTGTCGACCGAGAGTGATCCATGCTAACTGAGCCGGATGTAAATTGATGGGGCTCATCATTGAAAGGTGGGTCGTGCAATTTCGTTTTTCGATTGGCACAGGAAGTAATGGGAGTCGTTGTTCATTTGGGGGTTCCAGCGATATTTCACCAAATGTGCCGATCGAGTGGGGCGGTGTACCGCGTGGCGTTTTCACAATTCCCCATGTGTTTCGCCACCAACCGGCTCAGACAGCAGAGCGTGTCGGAATATCCCAAATCCCATGTTGACATGTTGAGCCCCCGAGAGCCCAAATTGCTTGACCGCTCGAGAGACCCATGGGGGAAACGCCGTTTCTCAAGTGGCCGAAGGGACGGAACGAAACCAATTTGAAGCTTGATGACTCACGGATGCAGATTTCCGGACTAGCCAGGAGTCTTCGGTTGGCGTCTCACTACCCATATTCCGGATTTGATTGATTCAATCAGAATGAACAGGATACGGAATGTTTGACGGAACATCAGAAGGGAAACGCCTATGTTGACATCGCGATGCCCCCACTAACGCCCCCCATTCCTGTGAGACGATTGAAGTTTGGTTCGCCCTTGATCGGGCGTACTAGGTCGGGGAGCAGTCGTGCCTCCAGTAGCCTTTCCAAACCATTTGTTTCCAGTCGTTTGTCGGGCTTGGTAAGTTGAACAGCTGAACCGAAATGCCCGACAACGGCAGGGAGCCATTGCCCTTGAAAGGAAGGACAAGCGCGTGTGGTGCATGCTCGGACACTTGCAAACATTTTGGCGTCAGCTGGCTGTGTCCCTACTGCCTCGCTATGCTGGAGAACGGATGCAAATGCTTGATGGCGCCTGCCTGGCGGAAAGAAGAACAGGGAAAGGCTGTTGCGAGAAAAGTTGTTCAACGATCAAGTGGGTGCCCTGATGAAGATGCCATGGGAAGGAGCTGAGCGCCCAAATAACGAACAACTACAGCATGTGCAGAAAGCGAGAGAGCCTTTGATGTCGTTCGCACAACGGGCGCACCTAAGGCAGCAAGAAACCCCAGAGGATGCAGCTAAGTTGGCAATCGCGGGGGAGAAAAGAAAGCGGCGGGGAAGGTGGCTGAGAAAGCACAGCAGGCGCAACAGCAGATGCGCGGCGCCAAAGATGCGGCGTCAATGATCGAGCAGAAGGTCGCATAAGCCCCATCAAGAAAGGACGGACCAGGCTGATATCATACAGCGCGAAAGGATCGATCCCACGCCGCGGCGCGGCAGGCCACGGCCGGGGAAGAAACCGCCTCTGAGGAAGGGAGAAAAGATCAGGGACGACATGTGTAGGCAGGAGAGCGCGCAAACAAAGCGCTGCTTCCGCCGACGTGAACTGGCCCGGGAGCGCCGGGGGCTGCAAGAGAAGCCGACGGCATTGCAGGCTCAGATTGCGGATTCAGATCGGTTTGCTTTCCCGTCTGCGGCTGTCGCGCGCCCCGCAGGGTCAGAGCTAGGGCGGAGTCTTCAGCGTCGCCCCCCAGGCGCGCGGGCCCCATCGTTGGGCGAACCTGCCTTTGTCCCGACTCAGTCGGTTGGCAGCGGGGGCGGGGCAACATTCGCTCGTGCGGCTCGCGCCCGAACATCCCGCGCGCCGGGGAGGAGGGGGTGCTCTTTTGGAAAAATGCCACTGCTGTTCCCAACCCTCCTGCGTTGGGTTCTCGTTCGGAGTGGGGCACTGCAGTCGCGCGCCTCCTCCCGCCCCCTCTCTCCCTCTCCCCTGCCTCTTGCCTCGCTCCTTCCTGCGTGCCGGCTTGCCCCCCGCCGCTGCGATCTGCGAGATCGTCGCCATTTTCAATGGCTGCTGGGGGGCCCAGCGGAGCGACGCCCTACGCGAGTTCAAACTTGACTTCGCAATCGCTGGGGGGCTGCGATATGCGAGACTGTCGCCACTTTCGAGGGCTGGCGGGGGCCAGTGGATCGACGTCTTACGCGGATTCAAATGTGACTTCGCCATCGTTGCGGGGCTGCGATCTGCGGAACTGTCGCCGCTTTCGAGGGCTGCTGGGGGGCCCTGCGCAGTGGCGTCTTACGCGGGCCCAGATTGGACCTCGCCCGCTTTGGGGGGCTGCGATCTGGGAGACCGCCGCCTCTTTCGAGAGCTGCTGGGGGGTCCAGCCGACGTCTTGCGCGGATGATAATTATACCTTGCCGTCTTTTGGGCTCGGCGGCCAGTGGAACTCGTCGCCTTTTTCGAGGTTTGCTGCGGGGTCCAGCGGAGTGACGTCCTACGCGGTATCAACTTAGATTTCGCCAGTCCGCGGGGGGCTGCAACATGCGAAATCGTCGCCATTGTCAAGGCCGCTGGGGGCCCAGCGGAGCGCCGTTTAGACCTCGCCATCATTCGGGGGCTGCGATCTGCGAAGCTGCCGCTGCCTCCGAGGGCCGCGGGGAGTTCAGCGTAGCGACGCGCCGCCCGGATTCAGATTTGACCTCGGCATCCCTGGGGGGCTGCGATCTGCGAAACTGTCGCCACTTTGGCGGGCGGCCAGGGTGGCCCGCGGAGCGCTGTCGCGGGCCGCCCGCAGACCTGGCGACGCGCCTTCGAGCGTCCAGCTTCCGCGCTGAAAAGTGCAGGAAGGAAGCGGCGAGGTTGGCGGGCGAGCTGGGCCTCTCTCGCCGCTTGCACTAACGACAAGCAGCTTCAATCATTTTCCGAGCGCCGCGGCGTCGCGGCGCGCGCGGCGCTGCGTCTTTGGCGCGCCACCGACAAAAGCAACATTCTTCGATCTCCTCCAATCACTTTCGTCGTCGGCTTCTGCCCCCTGCCACCTTCCCTATGCCGCTGCGTCGCTGGCGGTTCGGCCCCCCGCGCGCCCTTTTCCTGCCCCTCGTTCCCGCCCCCGATTTCTCCCCGAGCCTGGGCCTTCGCCCCTCGCCCTTTCTGTCGTTGCCTTGTGATTCGCGCCGCGTGAGCGCGCCCCGTGTAGCTGGCGCAACCTATGCCGGCGCCTGCCGCGCCGCTGCCCAAGGAAAGTTGGGCGCCCCTTGTCGCTCGACGCAGATGGGTTGGGTGCGTCGCGGAGCATTCTGTTGCCGAGGAAGGAGGGCTGCGCTCAATGCGGCATGCCGCGCTGCAATGGCCACGTGGATTCAGGCGCCGAGAGATTCGCGGCTCGCGTTCGCGAGAGGCTGGCGTCGAGGGAGAGGGCGACAAGAAACGCTTGCAAATCGAGGGGGGGCATTGAAGGCGCAACGGAGTCTAGGGGGTCAAATCCTTACAGGGAGGAAAGAACTCGCGAATATGAAACAGGCACCCGACGAAAAGACGAGCCAGCGCGCTCTCTCGTTGCCGAAGAAACAAGAGAAACATGAGGTTTCTTGATTTGCATCTCCTCCAGCAATAGAGCAGATACTCGACGGCGCGCCGCGTTTCCCCGCCGAGGCGCCCCCCTCGCAGTGTCGGTCGGCATATTCGCCGGGCCCTTTGGCTGCATCGTTTTTCCGAAGGCGGGGGAAAACCTGGCCGACCCCGTCCGGCGCCCGGTTCAACCGGGGGCGACGGTGGAGGCGGCGGGGGCGACCCCGATGACGAGGGCGACGGGGGCAATGGCAACCGCCGTTCCATTCCCGGTGCCGGCGATGGCCCGCCCGGCGGGGGCCGCGGCGGAAGGGGCGCCCATCCGGCGCTGCCCGTTCCCTTGGGCCGCCGGAGACTGGCGGCAGAACCATCGGGGCGCGCTCGGTGCGCGCCCTGGGCCCCAACGAGCTTCGATCGCAGAAATGGCGCGCGGCGCGCGCGACTTCTCCCGCCTCGCCCGCCGCGGCGGAGGCGCAGCCGCGCGTCGTGGAAAGTCGCGCGTCGACGCAGCAACTCTGAAGGACCTAGGGCGCTCGAAGCGTCTTCGCGCGCTCGTCGCGCCAGACCCGGCGGACAAGTTCATGCTCACGTGGCAGAGAAAGGAGCTGCGCGCGCAGCAGATTCACCGCGTCGCCCAGATGGACAGAACGGAACAGGATGCCCAGTACGAAGTCCGATTGCAGTCGGGCCGCGGAACGGCGGGTGCCATTCTCATTCGGACTTCTATCCGGTCGAGGCACTGACGGCATTATATATGCCGCGGTATTTTTAGACATGTCATCGGCAAGCGCTTTCCATGCCCAAGATCTGCACAACTTGGCAACGCATGTACGGCCGCATCTCGCGACATGCATGGCGGCACAGGGTATTATCCCGATGCCGAGATGTCTGACTCCATTCATGAGCCCCCGTCTAATCAAATGAAGTTTGAGACCGACATTGGAACCGCCTTGGTCTGGCATGATCTTCCCACGGACGTGTGCAACGGGAGCTGTCCTTGCGACTGGTTGATTATGGAAGCCCATGGATCGCGAGCGCGAGGACTTCAATCTCGACCCCCGAAAGATGGCGTTGAATCAGCGTGGGTGTTCGGAGCGTTAAAATGCGAATGACTTTGTGACCGGGGCCACTTCGGCTTCGACTCCGCCGGGGGAAGCCGTTGACCGCGCGCGCGGCGGGCGCGCAACGAAGGTCGTCGCGTGCACTTGCGCGGGTCAAGGGAAAACATGCCCAAATCAGAACGAGGGTTGCCGCGAGAAAACTAAGGCTGCGCTGACCCAGCCAGCCCAGACCCAGCAGAAAGTGGACGCAGCCCCCGCGGGCGACGCCGGGGAGAGGGGTCAGCCCAAGAAGATGGGCGGGGTCAATGGGCGGAGTGGATCTGCAGCTCCAGGCCCGCCCGACCTAGGGCGTTCAGAGCCTTCCCAAAGAACTTAGCGCGAGCGGCAATCCAAGGTCGTGCGTTTCGCCAGTTCTCGTGGGAAATGCAACGGGCCTCAGCGCAATCCTGCTCTGGACGTCGTCGAGGACTGACCGACGCCGAGAAACTGAAGAAGAGATGCGCGGGGGGGGTCGATGCTGCAGGCTGGGGGGAGTTTGGGGCATGAGCGAATTTAGAAGCATGCCAATTCCGTCGCCGCCAACGCTATGATCGGCGCCGCCCCTGGATCCGACGCAGGCAGCCAGAGCGGCAGTCAGGAAGGGGGCGGCAGACAAGCAAAATCCGCGCCAACACCCCTGAGCACGAGCGGCGGATGCCCCAGGGGATCGACGGCTTAGCCGTCGGTCTCCTTGCCGGGGAGCTCACTTAAACTTTGATTATCATGTTGATGGTGGTCGATGCCGTCGCGAGGGCGGTCATTGCCTTTGCGCTCCGTCGTCGCCTGAGCCGCCAGCTCGATCGTTGCGGCGGCGACAGTCTCAGCGCCGCGCGCCATGCTCCACGCGGCGCAAGGCTCTGGCTCTCACCAGTTTTGCCCATGACGTGTTTGAAGGGGAGACGCCTGGCCGTTTCTTGGCCATGGCCTCGTTGCCTGCCCAGCCCCAATTCGCTTGGGCGCGCGTCGCGAGGCGCGGGCTGGCTGGGCAATACACATTTTTCCAGTTGCTGCGGCCCCAGGCGGGCTCGTTTCCTATATGGGGGGAAGCCGATGGCATCTATGAGCTGCGCGCCCGTCGCTCCATAAGACTTGGTTGAGAAGGAGGGTTCTTTGCATCGCCATGGCAATTACCTTGCTTCGCGGGCCGCCATCAAACTGGCGCGCGGCAGAGCCCCCGAAGCCAGCCAGGTGAAAACGGAAAGTTCTGCAAGGCGCGGTTCCCTTGCTCGGGGCCGCCCATCAACCGGGGAAGCCGCCGCCGCGTCGAAAGGAAGCAACAACCTCACATGGCGCCCGAGTCGAGGGCATCATGCTTGGCAGCCTTGTTCAAAGCCTCTGGCCTTGAGGATGTGGCCTGGCGCGTTAAACTTGCATGGGGAAGCAGATATGGGGGAGATGCCGCCCGTTGTGGCTTAGCCGCTGCGGGCGGCAGAGAGCGACTCTGTTCGGCCCGGGCCGGCGCGCGGCATTGTTGGCGCCAGCTGTGGCTTCAACGTCATGGCAGAGAAATTAATGAGGAGCACTGGCGCCACGGGTAGGATTCGGCGGTTGTCTTCGGCGATCACCTTGAACGCTGCCCAGGGAGCTAGTGAGGCTCACTGCGAAGCGAGCGAAGCCTGCCCCGCCAGTTCGAGTCACGCCGGAGACCACGAGCGTGATTTCGGTGGGAGCGGCGCGTGGGTCGCGGTTGTAGTTCTCCTTTGCATGCGAGCCAGACCCCCGACTTGATCCTGCACAACGGTCACTGCGTGAGCCTGGCCGTTGGGGGTCAGAATCTGTGCTTGGCCCTCGTCAGGCAGAGAGGCGCCGGGCCACTGGGGCCGCGCAGTCGCCCAGGGAGCCGCTGCTCTCGAGAGGCGGCATTGCGCGATGCTGGGCGCACTGTTGGACAACATGGGATCTGCGGGAGCCCCCCCACCCCGGCCCGTCCAAATCCGCGCGGCCGCAAACGCGCGCGCGCAAGATCTGATCGCCGCCCGCGACTACGAGAACGGTCGGCCGCTCGAGTCGGTCGGCGCACTGTTGTTTGAAGTAAATTTTGCGGATGTCGCCACTTACTTTTCCGATTCGCCTCGACTGCCTCGCCAACTCGACTGGAGATCTTGTCGAATCTGGATTGCGTTGAAAGCGCCGTCGTCGCCGACTATGTCGGGGGCGTTTGGTGCCGGGCAAATTTGCTGCTCTTGGGGAAGGGCCTCGGGGGTCTTACCCTGCGAGATGGACTGGGCGTTCTGAATGCACATCTGCGCTCGACATCCCCAGCGCAGGCGATGCTGACGGCCCAGGCGGCGTCGACTTAGTTGACGTCAACGAGCCACTGGTGGATCCAGAAGATGTAGGCGGCGGGATGCGTTGAGCGTCTCAGGACGCAGTCTCCGCCTCGCAGTTGCTCGCTCATCCCCCCATGAACCCCCGATGCCCCGCGCGCAATTTGGCCGAAGCCCCGTGCGAGCAGGATAGGGAAATTACGACCACAAAAAGGGTCTGGGTCTCCAGGTCGTGCTCTGAGCCCATTTGTTCCGGCCACCTCGCCGCGATGGATCACCTGTTCGCGGCCGGCGAGCACTCGCAGGGCTCCGCGGGGAAGCTGCGGGCGCGGCGCCTCCGATCGGTTTGCGAATATTTCATTGCCGCGCAGGGTGTTCGCGACTAGTCAGCGGCGCGCGTTTGCAACTTCCCAGTTAACCTTAGAGACTTGGCGGAGGTGTTGGAGCATGGTAACACTGCTGGTGCTATTGAGCTCGCATCAGCTTGCGGTGGACTCAAGATTGCACATCACGCCACCATCCCCTGCAACCAGAAGCTTGTGGCTGTTGCAGAGCGTTCGAACGGCACGGTTCAGACGGGCGCCCGCGCCCTGTTCGTGGCCGCTGGTCTCCCGCCGCCATTCTGGACACATGCTGATCGATGTCAGCGCCTTCATTACATTCCACGGAAACAGAAGGAGGGAATGTCAAAGTGGCAATGCCGTTGCGGCGCCTCTTTTGGTTCCCATCCCTCTTCCTTCGGCCCCCGTGCCCAGCGTCAGTCGCGATGCCGGGTGGCCGAGACTGGCCCCGCCATGACTCTAGGGGCACATGCGGGGCGCCCGCGAAGGGGGCGGGGCGGCCGGGCCCGAGAGACACGCTGCGCACCCGGTTTCTTGAGGGCCCCATCATAGTAAATGGCCGACGATCTGGTGGCATTGGACCCGTCGTCGAGAAACCGGAGCAAGCATGCAGCGATGCCCACATGGCAATGCTGAGTCGCAGACGCCGAACGCCCCCTTGAAAGATGCATGCTAGAGGGCTGCGAGAGAGGCAACCTCGGTCACTGCGCCGCCCAGCGACGCAGCGAACAGCTCATCTGTCCGCGTGCCCGAGGCCGTAGATAGCTCAGCTACCTACGTGCCCGCAGGCGACGACGACGAAATTTTGTTCATCCCGTTCCACCGCCTCCTCCCTCCTCACTCCCCCCGGGATGGTGACGTCAAGGTCGCAGTCGATTTCGACCTTGATGCCATCTCTGATGACGAGGGCCCAGGGGGTCCGGAATCGGCCGGGGGGCGCCTGGGCGCGGGTGGCCATGGTCCTCGGTGGAGCAATCAGCCCGACGATCAAGGCAAGTTAGGCCCTCGTCATGTAGAATATCGTTCGGGCCGATTGTCTAATTTTTCCATTGCCAATCCAATTGAGACGCCCCCCATACCTGGCCAGTTGCTCGCGCGCGCGACGCAGGGTCTCGGCCCCGTGAAACCCCGCGAAGATCGCGGCGTCGCAGCGGGCTTGACCAGGGAAGCGTTGTCCGAGAATTTGCCATTCATAGTAAGGAGGAAGAAGACCTGCAGGGCACGTGCGATTCCTTACCGTGACCCCAAGTACGTGCCCGCCACCCGCCCTCGGGCCAGCGGCCCGCACAGTAGGGGCCAATGCCAGAGGAAAGTCCTCGATTCAATTATCTCAGGGATCCATCGGAGCAGGTGGTTTAATATGAGCAAGCCTGGACGCCGCAGTGCCGTTGAACAGTGCGCGGCAGATGGGCGAGGATTCTTGGGCTCTGACGACCCCGGCCCATGCCTCGCGTAGCTCCAGGATATTGGAGTGGAGCCCCGCGTCGACCCGCCGCGTCAACCCGCCTGCGCCCGTGCGAGCGTTGTTCGGATACGGACGCCTCGGAGTCCGATTTATAATCTGATGACGTCTAGGGCGGCGCGAGCATTTGGTGGCAACGCGCGCGGCATGGGGGGCCGATGCTTGGGGATGGCGTAACTGGCTCAACCAGTGGCAACCCCCTCCCCGAGTGCCTATCGAGAGTAGTTGGGCAGGCCCGAGCCGGAGTCAGGCGGCCGCCGCGTTGCGGCGCAGCGCGCCCAGAACGCCGCCGCAGTCTTCAACGACGCTTGCATCGCTCGCAATGGAAAGGGCACATTTGATTCTCAGTCATGGAATCTCCCGCTGTCGGATAAGAATTGCGTCCGGTGATTCTGCCGAGGTCTCCGGCACCCCTTTCCGCGCGCAGAGTCGACGCCGCAGTGGCCCGTTTTGTTTTCAGATGCACAGATACCGTTTGGCGCTGAGCGGGGCCGCCCCAGAGCTACTGGCGTTTGGGATGAGGACGGAATTCGGGCGCGCGACGACGTCGTGGCCCAAATCCAGGGCCAGACATCATTCCGGACGTTTCATCGCCACCTTCGCAGACGGGTCGTTTTTGATGGCTCAGACGTCAGGGATCGCCGGAGAACTCGCCAGCGGCCCTGCTTCGATGCAAGCGAGTATAGCGGAAGATGCGCGCAGCTTGTTTGACGGTTGCGAAGCGCAGCAGACCGACGCCAAACAGGCCCACGCCTAATCCAAGCTCTTTGGCGCACCCACCTGGATAATCACCCCTCGAGATGAAGGGCTCGAGTCTTGGTGATGCACGCGGGATCCCGCGCGTCTCTTGATTATTTCGTCTTGCAGCCGCCCTGCTCACGGGGGGCACTGGGGGCAACGGTGCGGGGGCCATGCCCTTTGCCATGGCTTGTTGCATGTTGTCCCATGGCGCAGCTGTTACTACTACCCTGAGAGTAAGTTGCGTTTGGTTCTACCGTTGACAACTCCGAGCATTCTGGACTTCCCGAGCACGTCCAACAAGGTTGTCGCACGAAACAGAATCCGCCCTAAGGATGCCCACAGGGGATAGAGATTTACTCCCTACAAAAGTTGCTAAACATTTGGTTTTCAACATCACGTTGGCGGAAAGACCATCGAACGGCGCGGGGGGCCCCCCGCCGCGCTGCCCCCCCCCAAGACGAAAACAAAAACCATCGTGCGGGGGGGGTTCGAGCGGAGACGCGGTCGAAGCGGGGGGGGCGTCAGGCGGCCGAGCCGCCTGAATCCTGCCGCGCCGAGACAAACCGAGGAGGTCCGCGTTGAGTACGACATGATTGAACTATTTGAATCTTGCGCGATGTCATTTGCACAGTTGACGGATGCCGACGCTGCAGCCCGCGCAGCTGCAGGTTCCCCTACGGGCCTGAACTTGCAGACCTTGAGGGTAGACAGGGGCGCCTCGATGGGGGAATTGCCCCCCCGGCCGGCGAGGACCTTGCTGCTGCGTTGGAAATGGAAGCCTCTGTCGGACCTCCGGATGGAGAAGTCCCGGTTTCCAGCTGGGCCGCTGGGCCCGGTGACAACCCCGCCCCGCCCCCAGTCCAGTCGGGCGTTTTACAACGCATTGCCGCTGAGGGCTTGCTGGAGATACTACATGGAGCCCGCCTGGCCCCACGCGATCTTTTCACGGCAGTATGTCAGCCCGCCAGTTGCGTGACTAAGCGGGCGGAACAGGAATGCATGCATTCGTTTCGCTTCGCGTGCTGCATCAAGTCTATCCCCCCATTGCCGCGTGGATTAATTGGGTTGGCGGTGACATGTGTGACGCGTTTATTTGGCAGTAGTGCGATGGTGACTTCGGACGTGACTTGCGCGCCCATCGCTGCGGTAGCGCGAGTCATCAAGTAACGCGTGGCCCTTCTACGGGGGCCATCCAGAACGTGGCCTCGCGTCGGCATCCGCGCATTTCCCACTGCACCCACGAGGCTGAAACTGCGGCCGACGCGGCTTTGCGCCCCAAGCGTCCGGCTGCCCCCCCGCTGCGGGGGCTGCCATTACAGCGAGCGTCCTGGCGTAGAGGACCAGGCGACGAGCAAGGCGATCATAGCGGCGGGCCCAAAAGAATATGCATCGCCCGCGCGCCGTTAGAAAGCGCCGCCGCCGCTGCAGGATAATCTATCCCGGGAGTTATCGAGCTGCAGCGCGAGCTGCCGAGATCGGGGCCAAGAGTTTCACTGGCCACCTGGCAAGGGCATCGGATTTTTATTCGATTAATATCTTGACCCCGAAGTTTTGAGAAATTGCAAAATCTCAGGAATATCTCCCCCTTGGGTTTTCTGGCGGGCTCCCCCTGAAACCCAGCGGACGGGGGCGCTTGTGCCTGGCGAGGAGATGCACGCGCAGAAACGAGCTGGCAAGGGAAAGCCCGCCCCGCAATTGGAAAGCACGCTAGAGGCCTCGGGGGAATAGCGAACACTGGCGCCATGCATCGGTCGACGCCGCCCCCCCCAAAAAATGTTCACTGTCTGCGGTGGTGCTGATGAGCTTCACTTCGACCGCAGTCCTCCACGCGCTCGCCGGCCTTGAGTTTTGGGGTAAGGGTGGGCGTCTATAAATTGCTCGACTCTAAAGATTTCGATTCCGCCTGCGCTGCGCGTTTCACGCCCGTTCCGGGCTCAACTGGCGACGCGGATTCAAAACCAAGTGCGAGCGAGTGCCCCGGGGATAGAGAACCCGAACATCGCGCGCCTGCCATTCCCGAATCGCCCGAGGGCGCGCAGCATATGATTGCATGTGCAAAAGGCAGAGCACAGCATAACGCAATGTTAGAGGACGGTTTCAGAAATTGCCCCCGCCGGGCCTGAAGGAGACCGACCATTCCGAAGCCGTCGCTGCGCCGAAGGAAAGCAAAGTGGAGTTGCGAGAGCTTGTTGCTGGAATTTTCTGCGCTGCTCACTGTCAAGCAGGTGGCCCCGGGAACTTCGCCGACAAAAAACGCAAGGTCTTGCGTCGCGCTGAACGAGGATATATGATTTCCAATGGGGGAAGTCAGAAAGCATTCGATGACGTTGGGACTTGCAAAGGTAGCCATTTTCCCTCGCGCGCCTCGACGCCTTGCGCGGGGGGGGGGGGGGCCGGCAGCACGTGGGCGAATCTGCGTATAATTGAACAGGCGATCGTAGATCTTTTTGCGACGCTCGAGATCAAGAGCGTCCGCTTTTTGTCAACAACCTTGGAGCGTTCGGAAGATAGCCGAGGCTGTGGACGCCGTTTGTAGACAATGGCCTCTGGGACGCCAGTATTGGCCGGGCCCCCAGGCTCGTGAGTTCACCCAGACACATCGCGTTTTCTTTAACACAACCGCAGTGCACGAATGTTCGCGCGGGCACAGGGCAAGCGCGCAAAGAAGCCTTGGGAAATTGCGCCCACGCCGGACATTGCCACGCAGATGCGACAGAACGCGCGATCACGCGGAGGCACGGGGGTGGATCTAAAAATTCGCGGAAGAGCATGTGGATTCGTTCGCGCGCCAGGTGCGCATTGCGATGGCGCGCGCCCCCCCCGCGTCGCGCGTCATGTCCGCCGCTGCCGTTTCCGCGGGGTCGGTTGGCACCGCGCCCGGCCGCCCGCCATCTGCGCCGCCGGTTTGTCGCAGTGGCTCCTGGCGCGCAGCGCTGTCGGCCTGCGGCCGCGGGGCTGTTTCTGGATCCAGCAGACTTGCTATCGCGGCCCCAGGAATAATTTCGCCGCTTGGCCGCCCAATTCGCCGGCCCCCCGGGCGACGGCCGAGCCGACGCCGCGGAAGCGCGGGGGGATTTCGTTGTTTAGAACAGACCGGATCACGCCTCGGCAGCATCGGGCGAATGCCCCCAGCGACCCAGTTGCCGGGGCGCCTCCCCCAGAAGTGAACGCATAGCAAAATCAAGAACCACGAGCTGCCCAGGGCGGCGGAGGACGACGGAAGGGGCTGTTGAACCGCCCCGTCCACAGTCAAGGTCGACAAGTAACAACAGCCGCATCAGCGCGTTGTGGCCCACGCAGCGCGGGGGGAGATCGAGGGCCCACGCAGCGCGCGGCACTTGGACAGAAGCGGGCGCGATCTAGAGAGCACGACGGCCAGGCAAGTCGAGGACGACGTCGGCCGACGCGGATGGAAACAGGCCCAACAAATTATGGCGCGGGCTCGCAAGTTCGATGCGCAGATTTCGTGCTTTCCTGGCTGCGAGTACTTGGCCGTTCACCCTGCGCCGCTCAATTGGGCGACCACGTTCGGATATTGTCGCATGTCGCGCAGCGGGCTTCACCGCGCTGGGAAATTGGAGGATGGGTCGTGGATGACAAGCCCCAGCGCGCATCTCAGCGGAAACTCAACAAGCCCGCGCCTTGGCCAGCAGAGCTGGCTGAGAGCGCGGCCAGTCAGACGAGGGAAGGCGCCGCGCCTCGCCCAGCCGGGCCGTTCGAGAGCGCAGACAGCCAAACCGGAGGGCGAGATCATCCGACTATCTCGCCGCCTTGGGCACATTAGCTCCATGCTGGACATCGACGCGACTCCCGACTGAGTAAGATGGATAATGAGTTCAGTTTGGGAGTTTGTCGCTGCTCGAGATACGGAACGGGAGGAACGGCGAGACGTGGCCCGCAAAGGGCACCGAGAATATTTCGGCGCTCAGTCGCGGCGACGCTTCAGATCAGGCTGCGGGAGTTGCGGCGAGTTGCCACGATAAGTAGGCGCGGAAGTGGGCGCGCAAGTATGTCTCCCATCCCACGAAGAGCAAAGACCCAAGGAAAGTCGGCGCCATTTGCTGGCATGTCCAGCGGTGAGAAGGCCCGCGCACCCGGGAAAGGCAGCGCGTATATTCTGGGCCCGCAGAACAGGAGCGGCCAGATCGCCGACTTAGTCGGCGCTGCTGACGCCCATCCCCCTCCGGCTGCGCCGCAACCAGAACCGGCCCGAGTGCTCATGAGCGGGCGCGGCACGCCGAGCGCCCTTCCCGCCCCGGGCGCGACCAGGAGTGGCACAGCAAGCGCCTCGAGCCGTGCTGAATCGACGGGGATAAGGCCATCTCTTCCACCCATTGTCGGTGCAATCAGAGGCGGGGGCGATGGGGGCGCCTCTACTCCGACGCCTCCGCCAGCCCCCCAACCAAGTGGCACCGCTACGGCCGAGTGTCCCGATGCCACGTATTTTGCCTGGGGTCGTTGGAACGTTTTGAGGTGCATGCGAGAACGGAATGTCGCCTCAGTTGTTGTTCCGTTCGAGCCCCCCCCCCCCCAGTCTGGAGGACGTCGGCGGATGGATTTCTTCTGTTATACTTTCAAGTGGTGTCGCCGCATTGGAACGATTTCGTTTCCAAGATATCACGTGCGGCGAAATGCCGAGCTATTCCGGTGATCGCCGAGACAAGCGGACATGGTTGGTTGCCGCACGTAGGAGTTGACCAGTATGCCGTGGCCCTGCTTTCCGGCCAACCAGTCTCCCAATTTGCCCGCCCCATGGCAGACGAGCTTCGCGACTTGGCAAATGATGAAAGTCACAGTTTTTGAAGGATGGCCGCGAGCGCGAGCAGTGACTTGACCCGCATGTTCCAGAAACTGAAGGATGGCGGGAAGTCGGAGAAGGCCCCCCCCTCAAAGGAAGCACCCAATTGAGCGAGCACACTCATGAGAGGGTTCAGGGGGCGGCCGCTGGGGCCGTGGCGTCCGGCATCAGGGGGCAGCTTCGAGATGCCATCAGGCTGGGCAGAAGTGAGATGCGAAACTATGAAGAGGATAGCGATTATCGCTTCTCCCATGACTTCGGGTGCCACACTGGTGTGTCCGACGATCAAACAGGATAATTGAAGGGCGCGCGTAATTCGAACGCAGCGACGTTGAAAAGCGTGCTCATTCAGACCCTGCGTGTGGCAAGTTCTCTTATAGACGATGTTCCGCCTCGTGCTCATCTGAATGTGCACCCGCTTGTTTCGCATTGTCCCTGGCCGCCAATATTGCAGGGCAAACGCGGGACGATGTCGCCACTCTGGCGCGCGCCACCTTGAATAGGCGAATTGGATCATATGGGTCGGCGGGTATTTACCCGCAGGTGATGACCCTTGATGGGGCATCGCTCTTGCGTGCCCTACAGCATCCGCAGATCGACAATTACTTTTCCTTGCATACCGGCTCGTCGTATAGGAACATCTTGGGGCGCGATGCGGAGGCGCGTGGCTTGTTCGCGTTATAATCGGCAGGGCGAGCCGCGTCGCCGCGCCCATCCACGGCCGACCCTCCGGCGGCTCTGCCGCCGGAGCGGGGCGCCCACCAGTTGATCGCGAAGTCGCTGGGTCGACGGGGGAACGGCGCCAGCTTTCTGGGCCAATCGGTGCCCGCTCGGGGAAAATATGATTGCGTCTTCGACGCGAAGCGTGGGATAATTTGTTCCTTTAGATTTCACCCCAGCCGTTGCTCCGTGCATCCCAGGCGCTCGCGCGTCCACGGTGTCGCAGGAGTTCGCGACATGTCTGAATTTTCCAGCGCGCGTCAGGCGGGAGGAGAGGCGCTACTTTTCGCCCCGCGTCGGACCCGAGCTCATGCCGGGGATGCCCCCGCGCGGTCGCAACTCATCTGCGGCCGCGGATGAGATTCCCGATGGCGCAATGATCGAACGCGTCGCGCGTCGCCCGACCGCCCGCAGCGCCCCCCGGTTCAATCGCGGAGGCTGCCCAGGCGGTCGGTCGCGATACGGGCGGTCGCGGCGGTTCGACCGCGTCTGGGGCAATGGGCGCGGACAATCCACCGAAGCATCTAGCAGTTCGGGAACGCCAGCGGCATGGGCCCAGGTCGGTCCAAGCGCTCTGGGCCCCCAATCCATCGATTCAGCGATGGCGCCCCTGGAGAAAGTTGCGAGGATGCTGACAGCCGCATCGACCACGCGGGCTCCCGGCGGGGCTCTCGCGAACGCCCCTGCGATGATGGGTGGGGGGGGAGACGCGATTGCCGCGTTCTCCGGGAAGGATGACGGCCGCCGTCTGCGCGCGGGGCCTCTCCATACTCGGCCAGGATGCAGAGCGTGCCCGCGATATTTCACTCCTGCCTTTGGAACGTTCGACCCCCAGCGAGACGTTTTGATTCGCAGGGTCAAGAGTGCGAGATTCGGCCAAGTTCGATGTAACGCGGCCTGGCCATGATCAAAGAGGCAGGTAGTTCGGGTGCGTCGTCGGCCCAGCAGAGGCGCAGGGGGCAAGGGGCCTTCGCCGCCGCTGCCGACGCCGCCTCCAAAATGCACGCCAGAGCCAAATGACTGGAAGGACAATCGAGACATCCGCGCGAAATCCTGGGCTGGCATCGCGCATTGCAGCAGCGAGCCAGGTTCGTCATATACCTTCGTGGGTTGCTTGGAATGGCACTGACAAGATCCCAATCTGACAGAATTGTAGCGTCGGTTGTTGGAGCCGTTGAAGAGATGGTTCACAGCGCGCGCGAAGTTCCCGGGGGTCTCGACCCCGCTGCGAAGTGGCGGCGTGACCTGTGGAAGCCGGCGAATTTACTATCAGCGCCCATGTCGTGGCCCCCGGTGGCGTCATTTGAATGGGGCGGAATGCGAGGCGAGATCGCGGCCCCTGCGGCGGGCCGGCAATCGCGGGAAATACCCGTGGAAGCGACGCGGGCCGCAATGCTCACGCCGGCGTGGCTCGCCCAGGCCGCGGGCTCAGTTGGCGGCCATGGCGGCTGCGCTGATCCGCGAAACCCCGCGCCTTCGGTTCCCGAACCACAGGCGGATGATCCGTCCGCGGCCATGGGCGCATTCCGCGATCGACCGCGCTGGACTTCCAAGTCAATCAGACGCGGCAGGACAAGGAATTGGAACAGGAAGGTCTTCGGCGCGAGACCAGAAAGCGCCCGCGCAGTCGGCTGGGCCACCTGCGCCGGCCATGCCCGATGGGCGAGATGAGCGCGAGATTGAAGTCGCATTCCCATTCGATATTGCCTTGGCGATCTTCGCGCGCGCCGCGGGTCGCGCCGCGGGAGAAGAACTCGTCGACGGCGGAGGCGTCGGAATTCGCGAGCCCTCGCATGAGAACGATGAGACCCCCCAAAACATGCCAGGGGGCCCCAGTGCCACCCGCCGACGGCGCGGGGAGTCAGCGCGCGATGGAATATTTGAGGAAAGGCAGCGATGACGAAAACACTGCGCCGAACCTTTTCATCTTCCATTGCATCGACCACATCAGGAAGAAGCCCGCGCTGCCGCTCGACCCGATGCCCCTGGAGCTTTCGGGGCCATCGAGTGGCGCATCGCGAAATTGATTTCTGAAGGCCGCTACATTGCCTTTCCAACTGGGGACTTCCATAAGGGAGCCCCCTTCGGAGCCGAACACTGCCCAAGACAAAGAAATATGGGAACTGGCGTGCTGGGCGCGGGGGCCAGGTCGGCAGTGGAGAGCTCGGATGTGGTTGAGGCGCGCATAGGAAATCTGAGGTTGACCTTCAGTCCTCAGATACGATCTCTCGCCGGCCCGATTCATTCTCGCATTGCGGATTTCGGAAGTCATTTCGCTTGGAACGAAGAAAATCCGTTGGGGGCCACGCCGAGCTGGGGCCGGACAGCGGCAACAAATCACGAACAGTTGCAGCGATCGCCTTTTGTCGTTCTTCGCGCGCACAATGGGGGCAGGCGATCCATGGTCGGCCTGGCCGAGAATGTCCCCCCCCCTGGATGCGGACTACACTGCCGGTGCAACCAGCGGCGCGACGCGTCCCATTGCCCTGGCGTCACCTTGCGAGGCATGCACCGAGGCCTGCGCGTGCTCAGCCAGTGGCGTTGCCCCAGGTGCTGCCGCCAGTCCCATCAGTGTGCCTGCGCCCGGCGCCGCTGCTGACTTGGTCAGCGGCAGTGTTTCTGGTGCAAGTGCCGCGATGGGTGCATGCCCTGCCCGTGGTGCGATTGCTGGTTCAACCAGTGGTCCTGCGCCTCTCCAGTGGCATCGCATCTGCTTCCCTTGCCTGTACCGCCTGCTCGTCGCCCCAATTATCCGGCTGCGCCGAAGAAATCAGTTTCCGGCCGCGCCGGCGCTGCGCCGCCGCCGAGAGTCAGGCCGCGGGTGAATTTCGAGTCAGCACTTAGGTTATCCTCGACGGTTGCCCCGTCGGTTGCCCCAGTGCCTTCGATTCAGCGTCGCGTAGACGAAGAGATGCAGAGGAAGTACGACCCCGATGATGCTGGATATTCGGCTACGACCCGACACTATTATGCGGGCGGGCCACGGCCGGCATGAATACCGTGAGCGGGAGAGGAGGTAGCAATGGTGGAATCGGCGCGATTGCAACTGCTTTTCCGACCCAGTGACCGCGATTGGAATGCCGTAAGTAAAGGCAAAGGGTAAGGGCAATGATATCACGATCAGTCTGGAGATCCGATGCAGACGAGCAGTAGTTCCTGCGGCTTCGGACCGCACTAGAATGCGCAGCTGAGCCGTGCATTGTCAAGAACTTGATCACGACTTGGATAATGAGTTTTAGCGCGTCCTAGACCATGGGTGGAAGGCGTGGCCACGATGTGCGTTGCCCAGAGACCATGCGTGCTCAACGAGCATGGCGAAGTCCTTGACGAATTTGACGTGGAATGCATCAGTCTGCTCTGGCTCGCTTCCAGATCCCTGCCGGGAGTGGCGGCCACCCCGCCTCGTCTCTCCTCGCCGCGTTCGCCGCCGTCGCAGACGTGTCAGGAGAATTGGTGATGGCGGCGACTGTCCGCGCCCGTGCAACGGTTATTGATCGGCGGGAAAAAGAGCGCGCTCTCGGCCAGTCGCCCCTTTCACTGCCTATATCTAACAGCCCACGTCCAGTCAATGGAATTGTATTTTAGCCATGGCAAATTGTTTGATCTAGCCCACTGAGGAGCAGAGTCCGCGACGGCACTGGAACAAGGGAATCGATCAAACACAATGTCGGAATATGTTGATCGATATTTGGGGTTGGGATAGGGGCAGAGGGATAGGGATAGACGCGCATATCGGGATAGGGAAGACAATGGGAGGCCACGAGCGGCAACGGAAGGCCACGGGAGGCGATTGGAGGCAGCTGGATGCCACGGGAGACGACGGCAACGGCATCGCCCGACCCTTGATGCCACGGGAGACAACGGGAGGCATCGGACTCGGAAGAAAGCGGGAGCACGTCGCCCCCGCCGATTACGAACCCGGCAATCCATTTTTCTAGTTCTTGACGTGAAGTAGCGAAGCTGATTGACGTGTTGTTTATGGAAACGGACGACATAACATTAACATGTGGAGCTCCACGCGGATCATGCGGGTCGGCACCGAGGCCCCCTTGGACGCGCCCGCGCCGGGGCAGGATGGCCCGGCGCCGACGCGGGAAACCCGCGCGGACCTTGCGGAGTTGCTTGTCATTTTGTTTACCCTTTTCCTCGGCGTTTCAACGATGGGGCCGCGAGGGGCACGGGCGCCGCCGCGCCTGCCGCCTCCTCGGAGGCGCGGCCGCGCCTTCAGAGGGCCCCGCGAGGGTCCCCGCGATGGCCCCAGAGACCTTCAACGCGGCGCGCAGGCGCCCATGGCGGCCCGCCGGTGGCCCCCAAACCAGCCCGCCCCGAAAACCACGCGGCCCTTCAAGAGGTCCCCAATAAACCATTTGCCTCTCGGAGTCGCAAGCATCACTCGAAATTTTCTTTGACCCTTCGCACCCGTGTCCGGGAGCTGTCCATCCACAGTTCGTTTTTGCCTAGCACCGCCCCCGCGGGCTGCGGCGCCATCTTCGGGCGGTGGCGCGCCGGGCGCCCCTGCGCGACAGCTGTTCGCTGCAGAGACGCGCGACATCGCTTCGCTGTTTTCCGCGCCAGTTACAGCGCCCGAAGCTACAATTGCTCGCGTCATCAGCCCGCTGAACGAGACGATGGGCGGCCTGGGCGCGGGGGCCCCAGCGCCGGCGGGGTCATCTCGAGCAGCGGCAGATTCGCATCGACCTCCGGCGGGGCAGATGCACACGCGCATGCACGGCAGCATCTGTTCCGATAGGGCTTCATGGCAGCGTCGGGCGCTGGGCATGCCGCGGCCGCCTTCGAGGCCATTCTCAACGAGCACCTGGGCCCCATCAAGAGCAACGTCCGAACGATCAAGCAACGCGGCATCTCGCAGCACGATCTGCGGAACGCTCTGGGCCCTTTGCGTAGAGACCTCTGGGAGTTGCAAGATACGGCAAACCATGATATTGAAGATGCGCAGATACTGAATACTAGCATGGACAAAGCGAATGGGGAGATGCGGAAAGAGATGGCGAGCTGGCAACTGCACAGAGATCACATGATGGAACATGACAACCCGCGTTTTCCGATTCAGCCGCGAACTCCGCTAGCTACAAGAGATGCGTTGCCGACGTGGTGGGCAATTCGAACGGCTTCGCCTCCTTCGATGACACCCCAAATTGGGCCCGGGCGGAGACTGCAAAGATGGAGGCGCCAGCAAGGGTCAACACCTACGTTGAAGACGCTTTCCAGGGCATTATCGTCGGCGAGTTTGGCAACGCAGAGGACCGGGGCGCAGTTGTCGCGCAATTTCGCGGCGCCAGCCTCTAGAGGAATTGGCGCATTGTTTGGCGCGCTCCAGAAGGCCCGCCCTTCGTCCGAGCAGCCCGGAACTTGCGTTCTGGATTCAAGCTCTTCTTGAAGATTCCGTTGAGGACCATTGGGCTTCGAGTCGCCGACCAGGGCCCGCGCGTTGTCGGGGCGGGCGGAGAGCGCGCCCTGACAGCGACAATCGACAATGGCGCGTCTAGGCGGGGGCGGGGCGCAGCCTGGGGCGCGTGGACAGATATCCACAATTACCCAGCGTGCAAGAAGTCGTTGGACTCACGCGACGGGGTTGCGTAGCGCGCAGGGGAGGAGCCAAAGATGCGCCCGAAGGCGCCGCGAAGTAGGAAACCCGACAGGCGCGCACTCGCAGCTGCGAGCCGAGGCCGATATATCTGATTCGACCGTCTCACACGCGACCTTTTCTGCATTGCTGACTTATGCTCGTGCCATCGACGTGGGCGACGTGACGGATGAGGTCAACGCGCCCCTTTCATGCCGCCTCTTCGCCCTCCTGCCTACGCGGGCCCAGCCGGGCAGACCTCCCGGATAAGGGTAAAGTTGCGAACGCCATGCGCGCTGCCGCGGATATAACCTCGAGCACAGACGTTATCCCGCCCCAGCCCGATGATCCAGGCGCGGGCAGCGGTATCAACGCCAGGAGTTGTCTTAGGAAAATTTAACGGGGAGAGGCTTTGCATGCCCGCGCACACGGCAATCTACCACTTTTACGCCCCTCCCCTGCCATTTCATTTTACATCGAGCGCTACAGCCGGCGGCGTTTGCACGAGGACGGGCAGAAATACTTCGCTCGCACAGGCACCCTTTGAAATTCCACGATGTTCGTCTCTTGGGGCAGCTACTTCACCGTCGTTTGCGCATCACCGACGCCTCCGCTTTCTCAGTCCCCCAGCCACACCCGCGGGCAAAATGAGGGTGGCGACGATCTGCGCCCCCATTGCATCGACAGGTCTTCTCGGGGCAGGCCGCGGCCCAGATGCAGATATTCTCCCCGGGGCGGATTGGCATTTGGAACGTCGAAGGTCCACGCGGGGATTGCGCTCGCCAAGTTGGCGAAGCTATTCAATCCATGCGCGCGCAACTCAGACATTTAGCCAGCGGGGCCCCGAAGAGCGCGCATTTGCCGGCGTTGGCTTCGCAGTCGCGCCGCGATCAGTGCCGAGCGCCGCGGCGTTCGAGGCTTGCAGTGGCCGGGCGGCTTTCCTGCGTCTCGAGGCGAAGGGGGGCGCGTTGGCACTTTTGACGGCGAGCGCCGCGCGCCGTGGCCGCGGCCGCTCTTCGGGGCCCGCCTTTGCGTCGATTTGCACGGCGACATTCCGGCGACAATTGTACGCGGTGCAAAAGGTACCTCGGGGGATTTCAACGCGAAATGGGGTCGCCGGGGAGCTGGCGATCAGAACGCAAGTGGACCGCGCGCTTTTTCACGCCCCGCGGGCGGCAGCGACGTAGGTCGAAGAGGTCGCCGCGCGCGCGGTGAGAACTTCGCGACCAGCCGGCAGCCGCTGCTAAAGTTTCGCTTCGATTTCGATTTCGCCGTCGCGAGCGCTTTCCGCGAGCGGCCCGATGCGCAGAAAGTGGCGTGCAGGACTTGGGGGGCTCCATCTGAGGACGCGCGCTATTCAAAGTTCCCCCAAATTGGCCGCGTCGCGCTCCATGAGTTCGCGCGGCTCTCCTTCGTTGCTTTTTGGGCGAGCCGGGGAGGCGCCTTTCGCACCCGGCATTTCCTGGCGATCACAGAAGCGAAGTTGGAGTTCAACGCTGATCGCCGACCGAAGGCGGGCGCGAATGGCTCGACAGACCCAGGGCGAAATTTTCATGTAATTTCTATTGTCTCAAACGCTTGCGGCGCGTGGCCGGATTCAACAAACGCTGCGGCGCCGTTTTCAGCACTCCGGTGGAGCTTCGCCGACAAGGGCGTCTTCTGCGACGCAGGCGCGGGCGAGACGGCGCGCAATGGACTTCGTCGGGGAGCTCGCCGTGGCCCGCGGGCGCGGGGGCCGCGCCGCAGAGCAGGATTTGCACGTTCGCGTTCGCAGGGCTGCCAAGAAAGATCGGGAGGACCGGTCGGATCAGCCACTCAGGGGGGGCGGCTCGGACGCCTCTCGGCACTCGATGGGGCCCAGTGCCGCCCAGCATGCGCCCGTCAAAAGACGGGATGGGAGTTTGACAGAGATTGAGGTTCGAGCAGATGTCTTGGCCGACTATTTCGAGGACGTCCAATGGCAAGTATTTTCCCGACCGGGCACCGCAGGCGCAAGCATTGCCGGGAGATGCCCCGCCGATCTCCACGCGCACTTTCGCGCCGGCGGAACGATCTGCAGCCGCGCGCAAGTTGCGGCGAAATAAATCTGTTCTGGGGCCTGACGGCGCACCGCCAGACTCCTGGAACATAGCAGCCCCTAGTCCGGACGCGCGCGAGAAGTTGCTCTCAATGCGTCAGCAATGGTGGTGGGGGGGGGGGGGGGATCGGCGCCAGATTCGTGGCATCGGACCACTGTGATATTGTTGTTCAAGCAGGGCGTCACGTCTTTTCCAGAAAGTTGTTGGCCGATATGTTCTGTTTGTAGTGCAATGTAAAATCTTAGCCTCAATGATGCACCACGGACTTGTGGATGGAGGCGCAGAGTCAAGAACGCGGGCTTTCCAATATGGTTTCAGACCACGGCGCGGCGAGACCGATGCCCTGATGCTCACCAGGCGCATGATTGACGCTGCGTGGTCTAACAACAACGGGGGCATGTTGTTTGTTATGTTGGGCAAGGCTCAGGCACTTGGTAGTATCAAGCCGCCTTGCATTTGCGAGATCTTAAGTCGCTGTGGCCAACCAGCAGACATGGTTGTAATGATTGGGTTTATATATTCTGCGTGATATTGCAAAATTGTGGACCACCCCCGGAACTCCATTGAAAGAGCAGAGAGCTGGGATTGCACAGGGCTGCCTTTCGTCGCCCCACTTATTTATGGCTGTGCAAGCCGTTATGCTTTACGACGCGCTGAACGGTATCCTGCGCGACCCTCATCCGGAGTGCATTGCGACGCGGGATATTTTGCGCGTCGATGACATATGGTTGGCCTCGCAGAGAAGCGACAATCTTCAGAACGCGCTGAATGCGGTCACCGAGGAGGGCGCACATTGTGGCTTGGAACTCAACTGGGGGAAGACAGTTCGCATGCCGATCAACGCGAGTTCTCGGATATGTCGGCAGGATGGGGGAGATGTCGAAGCAGTTCGAGACGCAGTTTATCTGGGTGGCCTCATCACGTGCGACGCAAAAACAGCAGCATACTTATCGCAACGGCTTGTAGAAACCAGCGTGGTATTCAGTTCGCTGTCAACAAGTTGGTCTTCCTCGTCAATCGGGTGGAAGCACAAATGCGCGATCTACGACACCTGCGTTCGCAGCAAACTGTTGTATTCTCTATGTTATACATGGCTGTTGAAAGCCGACCGGAAAAGATTGGACGCCCTTCCGTGCGAGATGTGTCAGACGTCTCTTGGGCACTCCGTGATCCTATGTGTCGAAATCGTGCAGCGAGGGAGTTTCTCAGCGAGTTGGCACATCGACGTTTTCAGATATGCTGTTGTCTAGACAGACGAAGTTAAAGTTATACCAGAAAGCCGCCGCAAACGACGGCGAACATTTCGCGAGGCGGGTGCTCTGCAACAGCGACGTGACGCCGAATGTTGTCTTTGCTCGCCGGAACCTCGGCCAGCCGCGGCAGCAGTGGGGCAAATAAGTACATCGATTAACCCATTGCATGTAGCTTTCCCTGCGTGACTTCCTCCCCTGCTTCCCCTCCCCGTGCACTACCAGTTCCCCCCCACCACCCACAACACTTCCGGGTTTATTTTTTGTCGGAGAGGTGCCAGAAGCTCTCCCTTTCTGCCCACGCGTCCCTCTGGAAGTTCGGCTTCGCAGGTGCTGCCCCAGGCGTGTGCGTTTTCGGGGTGGATACCACCATTGTGCAAGTCGTATTTCGCCTTCTTGTGCCTCTGCAAAGCCACGTGCGTTTATTTGCCCCGCGCGCCGCATGACAAAGTGCGTCGCGTAAAACGAGGACCAACATTGCGTTTGTCCTGGGTTTTCCTGAACATTTTGGAGTACTTGGGCTCTCCGAGCGGAGCAGCCAACGACGGACCTCCAGCGTCCGCGCCGCTTTCGAATTTATCTTTCTGCGGTTGGGGTATATGCGTGGGTGGGGTACATAGGCGTATTTATACCCCAACCCTACCACAATACCTATATCGCTATATCGCGTTGGCCAGCATTTTCGGGGCGCCGTTCCAGGCGGGCCAGCAGACAACCCAACAAGTTGCAGGGGAAGGGGACGCGAGGGAGGGATGGAAGGTAGATGTAGGCAAAGGGAAGGCGGGAGCAGGGCGCGGGGTGTCGCCTGGTCTTTCCCAGGGTTCATTCAAGGGGCCCCTTGGGCGCCTAGGGCTGATGCCAATTTCGTTTTGCTTTTATTTTTTATCTTAAAAAAAGCCCAACCATTTACAGTCTCTTTGGCCCCAGTGGGGGTGATGTAGACTCAGGCGGCCCTCACAAGGGGCCCCCAGGAGGCCCGAGCGCGAACGCTGGCGCGTACCGTCGTTTCGTCACGACGCGGAACGCCCTGAGAGGGTCGGAGAGCCGGGCGGCTTTCCCGACCGGCGGCTGCGGCTTGCGGGCGTCGGCCAAGGAGTGTATCAGAGTGAGGGGGCCGAACGGTCTTACACGGTCCTTGGGTGCGTGGCTGTAGTAGGCTTCCGCGGCACGGTCTTGTCGTTCTTGATATCGTCGTCGGTCGTCCCCCACAACCCGCCCTGCGACCTGCCCCCGCGGCCCACCCACATTGATTCGACGAAGAGTCGGCGCCTGCGGCAGTCTCGATATGCAATGAGTACCAAGTCGGCGCCTGCGGCGGGCTTCGGCGAAACTGCTCTTGAGCGTCGACCCACCCCGCCCTCGCCTCTCTCACGCTTATCCGCAACTGCCTGGGCGATTGGTAAATGTTCGAGGAGCGAGGCTTGCGGATTGAGACTTTTTGCCGACGTTTGCCGCCCTCGGGCTTGCGCAAGGCTCCCTCGTCGCCACGGCCAGGTGCCCCGTTCGAGCTCTGGCCAGGAGGCACCGGGCGATGCCAGGAAGGGTCGAGGAACAAGACAGTTGCATGAACGTAAATTCTCCGAGGTCGGTCGTGGGTCGGCGCTGGACCCCCCGTTCCGCGCACCCCTGGCGGCGCCTCAGGCGCCTTCGACGTGCCAGGAACGTGTTGGGAGGGGGGGCGGGCCCAAGAAGCGCTTGTGCCGCTCCTCCGCTCTAGTGCCCGTGGGCGCCGGGACCGCCGGGCGCAGGTCCACAAGTTCGCCTCCACTCAGCTCACACTGCTGGGGAGCTTCCCTGAGGACGCTGCGCATCCCGTGGCTTGCAGAGGGGAAGGCATCTCGGGGCTGCCAGTGGTCAAGGAAATCCATGGGCATTGTCTCCTGGGGCCCTGGGGCATCGGCTCCCCAGACCAACGTGCCTTGGAGATAGGTGCTGGTGGGGGTTGCTGGCCCTCGATCAGACAGAGTCGAGCATCGAGAACAAGCATAAACGTACATTGTCGGAGGTCCGCGCGATAGGTCGGTGCTGGACCCCCTCGCGCACTTAGCACGTTGGGGGACGGAGTCTCAGCATCGATCCATCTGCGCGGTTTTCTGGAAGTCTATGTTCATGTTGTGTTATACTCCTCTGTCGGAGGGATGCGCACAGGTGGTGCGCGGCCTGTGCCGCTGGCAGCCAGTGGGAGGGGGGAGCCGAATCAGGGAGGAGAAGGAGGGAGGCGAAGGAGGGAGGAGGGAGGAGGGAGGAGGGAGGAGGACGCGCAGGAGCCATGCGTGATGCCTCCAAAGGTAGGCAGAACAATCACCCACGTTGACGTACTTGGGGAGACAGCTCATCTTCAATGATTTTCACAACGCAGAACTACACAATTGGATTGCCGCGGGATGGGGCCCGTTCAGTCAACAAGCGGTTTCCATTGCACGGTAGGTTGCGGTTTTTCAACGGCAGAATCACGCCGTCAGTATGTATGGGTGTTCATCGTTGACTCTCATGAATGACATGCTTATCGCTTTTAGACCAGTCAAACGGAAAATGTTCGGACTTGTCATGGGGATGCCGCGGCGATGCAGCATTCGCAGCCATCACGCCAGTAATTCAAGCGACGGGGGCCGCGAGCGCGTCAATGGCGACGGGAATGTATAACCCTGGGCAGATTTTTATGCAGAGAGCGACACACGCAGCAGCATGTCACGCCTCAGGTGGCAGAGTGGACAACGTTGCATTTCAGCAGGAAATGGAGGTGGTCATCGCGCGTAGCAAGGCACGATGCCGACAGGTGGACGTTTTGAGAGACCAAGTGTTAACAAATAGACCACGGCCCACGCACGGCAAAACGAAGACTCGGAGGGCAGCGGAAGAAATGAGCCGACGATTTTATGAAGCAGTGGGTATCAGTAGCATCAAACTTATCAGTACGGGGAGAGCTGAAACAGAGTTTCTTGGATTACGTGCATGGTTCTTTCAACATACGGTGTCAAGACCAAAAGCAATCCGATCCCTCACCTTCAACGCTCGACCTGCACGTTTCGACCTCCAGCCTCACCCGACCGACCTCCAGATTCCATCTTCCCGCCCCCCACAAGTACCACCAGCTGTCGACCTCCAATCAGAAGCCAGGCGAGGGCTGGCAAACCCGTGGCTGCTAAAACGGAGCTCCAGGAATTTGTTTTTTTCGGGAGCAGCCCGTTTTTTGTTTCGTGCGCTGAGTTTGATTCCGGGAATTTGTTGTTGTCTTCCGGGAAAACCGTTTTAGCAGCCACGGATTTGCCAGCTTTCGCCCAGCTTCCAATGCAACCTTCCACCTCAGACCTCCGACCTCCTCCCATCGACCCCACGAGGTCTCCTGTCCGACCTCCTGCCTCAAACTTCCGACACCCAACGTACTTTACCAGTTCTCGACCTCGAATTTTCACCTCCAGCTCTCGACATCCGCCTCATAACCGCCAGATTCACCTGACCAGCATCCAGCTTCAGCTTGCGACCTCCCGCGTACACCACCAGCTGTCGACCTCCAACATCCCACCTCCAGCTTTCGACTTCACTTATCGCCTTCCATGTTCACCTGACCGACCTCCAGCTCCCAACTCCCAGCGGGCAACAGCAGCCGAAGATTTCAAACTTACACCTCCAGCTTTCGAACTCCACCTATCGACATCCAACCTCACCCGATTGACACCCGACATCCATGTTCCGACCCCCACTAGCACCACCAATTGTCTAGCTCCAACCTTTCAATTTCCAGCTTCCGACTTCAACTGATCGACCCCCACGGTCACTCATCCTACCTTCAGCCTCAAGCTTCCGTCCCAGCGCGCACCACCAGCTGTCGACCTCCATTCTTCAACCTCCAGCCCCCGACCTCACTCCAGCCTCACCTGACCGACCTCCGGTTCCAGTCCCCGACTTCCAGCGCGCACCACTGGCCGTCGACCTCCAACATCCCGCCTCCAGCTTTTGACCTCCACCAATCGACCGCTACTATTTCCGGATTGACCTCCAACTCTAAAGCTCCCGACCTCCAGTGTGCACCACCAGTTGTCGACCGACAGTCAGCTTTCGACTTTCACCCGATGTCCGACAACCTCACCGGGACCCGACCGACCTCCGCCTTCCATTCTCCGACTGCCAACACCCACCATCGACCGACGCCCGCCTCCCCACTTCAGCGACCCCCGCCGGACCTGCATCGCGGGCTCGCTCGCTCGCCCAAATTTTAGCGGGGTTCACAGGGCGTGTCCCAGGTTTGTTGGGGCAAGGTTTGAGCACGTGTGTGGCAAGGATTGGAGGGCCCCTTCCCTCCTCTTCCGCCTGGGGATCCTGGTGCCTTCCTCCTCCCTTTCTTCCCTCCCTCCTCCTTTCATCTGCAGTAAATCGGACACAGAGCGAGCCCATTCAATGAACGAGAGGCGCGCGGAGTCAGAAAAAGATACAGCGCAATACAGTCGAGCCGCTCAAGAGCGAACCGTTTTCGTTGGGGAGGGGCTAAGTGTTCCTTAATTCCCAACAATCCTGTGGTTTGGGGTTCTCGTTTTGAAGAGAGAGCGCCCCGCGTCCCACCTCCTTCCCTCTCCTATCCTCCTATTCCCTCCTCCTCCCCCTCCTCCTCACCTCCCACACTTTGGCACACCCCTCACACGCTTCGTGGCCCCATAGGGGGCTCCACCAAAGGCCCACATGCCAGCGCTCGCATGCGCCCACCGCACCCATTTGGGGACACCCCTCACACGCTTCGTGGCCCCACAGGGAGCTCCACCGAAGGCCCACATGCCAGCGCTCGCATGCGCCAGCCGCACCCATTTTGGGACCTCTCACACGCCTCGTGGCCTCATAGGGAGCTCCACCGAAGGCCCACATGCCAGCGCTCGCATGCGCCCACCGCACCCATTTTGGAAATCCTCTCACGCGTTTCGTGGCCCCATGGGGAGCTCCACCGAATGCCCAAATGCCAGCGCTCGCATGCGCCCACCCCACCCATTGTGGCACACCCGTCGCACGCTTCGTGGCCCCATCGGGAGCTCCACCGAAGGCCCACACCAGCGCTTGCATGCGCCCACCCCACCCATTGTGGCACACCCGTCACACGCTTCGTGGCCCCATCGGGAGCTCCACCGAATGCCCACATGCCAGCGCTCGCATGCGCCCACCCCACCCATTGTGGCACACCCGTCACACGCTTCGTGGCCCCATCGGGAGCTCCACCGAATGCCCACATGCCAGCGCTCGCATGCGCCCAGCCCACCCATTGTGGCACACCCGTCACACGCTTCGTGGCCCCATGGGGAGCTCCACCGAAGGCCCACATGCCAGCGCGCGCATGCGCCCACCTCACTCATCTTGGGACACCTCTCACACGTTTCGTCGCCTTATCGGGAGTTTCACCGAATGCCCAAATGCCAGCGCTCGCATTCGCCCACCGCACCCCTTTGGGTACACCCTTCACAAGTTTCGTCGAGCCCCACCGAATGCGTTGCATACAACGACGGTACCCACAGCTGCATATGGTTAGGTCTTTCGCCAGGCGAATTGGTTACAGTTGTCTTAGGTGTTCCTGCGGTTTCTTATGGAATATCGAAATTCCCGATGCTGGAAATAAGGGGCCTCCTTCCTGTTGTAGGGTTTTGTATGACAGCGTCTGGACTGGTAGGGGGCTCACCAATCCGTCTCCCCAGCGAGGGGCCACGGCTTGCTGATGTGGTTGCGCTTAGGCCAGGAAAGGTGCACCGACCGAAGGATGAGGAGAGTGATGCACGACCTCCTACAGTCAACCAGCATAGTAAGGATGAGCGACTTTCCAAGTTTACCCTTGCCTCTTTGCCCGTTCGGTCCATCCCTGGCAACTTCCGCTGGCCAGCCCCCCTCGAAAAACGCCATCATGGCTTTCCAAGGCCCGTTCTTGCATCCTGACCGCATATCCTTCCTACACGGGTTAACTGTAACGTTTGCACGCTCGTGTTCTTCCTCTTCCGTTTCCACAGGGTGTATTTTCAACGGGCATTGTTTGGAGGTCGGCATCCCGCTCTTTCGCACGGGGTCCCGATCCAGCAGGGGGCCGTTTGGCAATCCTCCTTTCCGCTTTTGGTGTTGCCCGTGGTGCTTTTTCAGGGAGGAATTCCCTTGGAAGTTGCAAATTCAATGCCCCATTATTCCTCGATGGCCCGCTTATAGTCCGCCAGTGCTCCGTTAAAGGCAGCGCTCCTTCATATCCACATGGGGGTGGCGGAGACGGGGGGGGCGATCAAACCGCCGCTGAGTGAGCCAAGGGGTGTTCAAAACACAACCAAACACGCTCAAAACACAACCAAACGCACGCGGCTGCACAACAATGCGCAACGTCCATGGATGCCGCTATGGAGGAGGGCCGCCACGCGAGACCACTTCGACGCAGCGGGTCTGTAGAATGGGCGCTTTGCAACAATATTTCGGTGCAATCACACAACAGCGTAACAGATATAACGACGCAGAGGTTTCGTACATTTACACAAGCGAACCGCCGCCAGAAGCCTGATCGGACCCCTTGGCGGTATCCCCAAGTCCACTGCGCCTGCAAGCATAAACCAGTCGCAAAATGACGACAGCAACGCATCGTTCCTGCAACGCACAACGTACCACAAATCCGGATCATCATTATTTCGGCATGTGCATCTGTATTTGCACATGCACATGTGCATATGTTTGTGCGTCTGCACTTTGCAAGCCCCCCGGAGGACGAGCCCCCCGAGGCATCCAAAGGCTTCCAGACATCCCCGACGACCCCCGAAGAGCCCAAGCAGACACCAGGGACCACAAAGGGTCTCCGAGGGCTGCCATGGACCTCCGAGGATCGCAAGGGGGATTCCCGGAGACCACCGAAAGCCGCCCGAGGCAGCCGAAGCCCCCCGAAACCCACCGGCCCCCAAGACGATCACCAGGACCGCGAGCCCTGGCGGCTTCCAAGGGCCCCGAGGACCCTGGAAAGGCTCGGGGCTTCCGAGAGCCTCCAGGGGCGGCCGACAACCTGCAGAGGCTTCGGACATACGCCGAATACCTCGCATGACTGCAAAGGACTCCAGGGACGGCCCTAGGAGGAGCGCTGGAAGCCTCCGACGGGGCCACGCCGAAGGGCTTCCCACCGGCGCTTCGGGGGGCCCGCCCTCCCCCGAGCAGCGGGCCCAGGGGGCAAGAGGGGCGGGCGCCGGCCAACCGCCGCCGCGACGACGACGACGACGACGACAAGGGGGAGGGGGGAGGAGAGGGACGGAGGGAGGGAAGGGGGGAGGCAGGAAGGGAAGGGGAGGGAAGGGGGGAGTGATGTAGGGAGGGATGGAGAGTCAAGGCGGGGAGGGAGAGGATGGAGTCAAGGCAGGGAGGGAGAGGGTGGACGGGGACCCTATCCTCGATTACCTCGAGAGGCAAGGAAGCGGGTCGGGGAGCCGAGGGCATTCCCAGGGACGTCGCGAAAAGGTCTTTTGAGAGAGCAACGGCCCATCAGGATGCTGTTGTGTAGTAGCGCTTTCTCATGGTAAGCTATATTGAGAGGAATTGAGAATATTTGAGAGATTTTGAGGGGAATTGAGAGAAATTGAGAGAAATTAAGGTATAATATCCCGGTGGCGACCCAAATTGAAAGAAATTGAGACAGAAAGGTTCGCTGGGTGAGAAACTTTGAGACAAATTGAGACAACTAGTGCCGTCTGGTTCAGGACAATTGAGACCGCGTAGCCTGACTTGGCGAAGGCAGCTGAGCGTGTTCGATGGCAAACCGCATCGGAGATCCTCACGGGACCGCGGCCGCGCAGTGGCACCCGGACGCCATCCTCGCTTCTATTCCCTCCTCCTCTTCCCTCCTCCGCTGTCCACTCCTTCCTCCTCGCCCCCCATTCTTCCTCCCCCTCCTCCCCCCCGCCCCCCTCCTCCCCCCTCCTCCTCACTCCTCCTGCCCACCCCCCGCCCCCTGGGCAACGACGACAGCAGTAAGAGGCGATGCGCTTTGAACGCGAGGTGCAGCGATGACCCTGGCCTGCCCAGGTAGGGGCTTGGGGGGGGCAACGGGGCGGGGAGGGGCGTGCGAGGGGCCTCGGACAGGGGGCCAACGTACTCTCGTGAAAGGGCCCGCTAGCATGCACCCGTCCCGCACCAGTCGCGAACACCAGAAACATGAAGATAGCGGGGGCGGTGTCTAAACGAGCAGCAGGGTCAAACCATGCGCCCCCGCGATGTTGTCTCATTACACCGTGTGCCATTCTAGCTACGAGGATTCAGACGCGGCCTTGCTCAGAGAACGCGTCGTCTAGATTACGATGGGCCTTGACCTGGGATCAAGAAATCCGGGGGCCCGGCGCGACGTGGCCCCGCGCCCTCCAGTAGTGGCTGAAGAAGGTGGCACCCTTCAAGATTTAGGCGCGCTGCGCGACTCCTCGGAAATGAGCCATGCAATCCACTGCCAATTCTAAGGATCATTCGAGAGCGCGACCTTAATGGCGCATCACTTCGCGCGAGGACAAGGGCTATGCCAGACGACCGCTCCTGAACGCTAATGCGCGCGCGCCCCAAACCTGTTCGCTTCGCCCGAGCACGAAGCCGGCCGTCACGAAGCCCGCCCAATCACCAAACTGCAACATGGGCACCGCGACGGTGAAAAACTCGCGCGCAATGGGCACCCTCCGAGGAAGATAAAGATCATCTCGCGCCAGACGGCGCGCTCAACTTTCGCCCCCCCCGTCGACGCCACCCCCATGTGGATCTGCATGAAGCGCTAATGGCCCACGAATAAATTTGGTCTACGAATGGCACACTCATGAATTTTAGACGCTTCGCGTAACCCCACCAGTCTCGACCGACGTTTCGTTGGCCACGGCCACCCTGGTGCCCGCGCAGTCGTCTGAGGTACGGCATCGCGTTCTCTCTCTCTCGGAGTTGTCCCTGGCCGTCGTTGACTTTCCGACGTTTGGCGCCTCCGACGGACTTGCAGCTTTGCGCGCTGGCAGTTCCCCTCGGTCTCAGTCCCCTCAGCCACCCACCTGAGGCCTCGGCCGCGCTTAGCCGTCGCCTCGCGCGTTGCTCTGTTTTGTTTTTCCCGCGCTTCCTTTGCCTAGTTAGTCTTTGCGTAGCCCGCTTTGACCTGACTCGCCGCCGGCGCGCTCGCCCGCGGCCGCTGAGTAAAAAAAGTAACCCCACCAGTGAGGTGCCGCGTGAGGCGTCGGCCCACCGCTTTAGGTTCATTCGTCTTTGCGCGGCCCGCTCTGACTGGACTCGCCGCTGGCGTTCTCGCCTGCAGCCGCTGACTAAAAAGTAACCCCACCAGCCCATCCAGAAACGATGCCCAGAGGAATTGCCTCGATCAGGGAAGTAGGCAGCACACAGAGGAAGGGTCCCCCAGTGGAGGCCTCTTGCAGCGTCTTGGGTGCTTCGGAAAGCGCCTTTTGGGAGCATCTTGGAGGCCTCGTGGGCGCCTGTTGGGGCCTCCTGGGCGCCTCTTGGGGCCATCTTGAAGCGCTTTTGGGAGCCTTAGGAGCGCTCTTGGGGCCATCTTGGAGGACACCGATCAAACAATCAGCGAGCATTAGTTAGCGCTGCCCCTCGTGAGCCCGAACATGCGCCTCTTGGGGCGTTCTTGGGACCGTCATGGGGCTCTCTTGAGCCTCTCTTGGAGCCCTCTTGGGCCATCTTGGAGCCATCTTGGGGCCTCAGAGGCCAATCAGAAGCGA
Organism: Prorocentrum cordatum; assembly: GCA_963575745.1. Classification (NCBI taxonomy): domain Eukaryota; class Dinophyceae; order Prorocentrales; family Prorocentraceae; genus Prorocentrum; species Prorocentrum cordatum. The sequence goes on from CAUYUJ010005313.1 coordinate 286,102, forward strand.
AAAAAGGAGAGCGCCAAACACAGATGCTCCTAAGGTTGTGGCCTCTTCGGGGCCTCCTGGGGGAACTCTTTGGCCACTTGGAGCCGTCTTGGAGCTGTCATGGGGCAATCTGGAGCATCGTGGGAGCCATGATGAGACATATTGGGAAATATTGAGCCATCTTGGAGGTCATCCTGGGCTCTCCCAGGCGCTCTTGGAGTCATCTTAATCATGCCCCCCCAACAGGCCAACATGTGGCTAAAACCTTACTGCAATCAATGAATGATTTGGCATTCTCGCCGGGGCCTCGGGCATCATGGGGGCCTCTTGGGGCTTTTTGGCCACCTCTTGGGGCCCTCTTGGGGCACACGTGGGTGCCTTGGGGGCCATATTTGGGCCATCTTGGGTGCGATCACAGGAGGGGGGGGGCCTAATTAGGGCCCTCTTTTCAGGAGGCCAAACTGGGGCCAAAGCCTTAGTACAACCAATGATTTGGGCTTCCTCGCCGAGGCCGTTTTGGACGCCCCGACACCTCGCGAAACCCTTTGTCCAGGTCCAGGGGAGGGAGTATGGGGGAGGGGTCAAGACGCCTTCCCCGCCCGCAAGCCGTTTCGCTCACTCCCACCCGCCCTCCCAACACATACGTAACACTCGAGCGTGGCCCGAGCCGCAGCATATTCAGCAACCGTTTTTGGATGGGCAGCTACTGGGGGCGAATCCGCCGCCGCCGCCGCCTGCCGCCGCCGCCGCCGCGCCGCCGCCCGCCGCCGCCGCCGCCGCTGTCCGCCGCCGCCGCCGCCGCGCCGCCCGCCGCCGCCGTCCGCCGCCGCAGCCGCCGCGCCGCCCGCCGCCGCCGCCGCCGCCGCCGTTGCCCCCGCTGCCGAATCCGCCGCAGCCGCTGCCGCCGCAGCCGCTGCCGCCACCGCTGCCGCCGCCGCCGCCGCCACCGCTGCCCCCGTTGCCGCCGCCGCCGCCGCCGCCGCCGCCGCTGCCACCGCCGCAGCCGCCGCAGCCGTTGCCCCCGCCTCAGCCGCCGCCGCCGCCAAGTGTACTCTGTATTGTTTTTGACAGGGATGGCGGGGGGAGGCCGCATCGGGTTCGCTGCATGCTCCGAATTTGGAGGCAGAGTGTGTGTTTGCATGGTTTTTTGCAAAAAATGGTGGGGGGGCCGCATTGGCCCCGGTTGGCTCCCAGTCGCCTGGGGGAGGGGATGTACACGAATAGGGAACAGTGGTAAGCCCCTCCCCGAAAGGGAAGAAGGAGGGGTGGAAGAGGAAACTCCCTAAACCACCGACGCCCAGAGGGCTGGTGGGATTTGGCCCACTAGACACATTCATGTGCCCACTTATGATATTTGAATGGCTCGTTTCTCATTTTTCTTTCGCGCAGTCGGGACTGCAGAGATCATTGTTTTCAAATCAGACGGCCGTTAGCGTGCCATTAGGTACGTCCGAAGGTGTTGTGAGACAGGCCCCATTCATCAGATTTGCTTGGCCAAACGAGGTTCTCATCAGAAAGAAATAGGGTTCAAGTTGGTAACCCCCGTCACGCTGGACTCTGACTCCTCGGACAAGGCGTCCGCTGCACGTGCTAAAATGCGGTGGTCGCAGCTATCGTGCTACACCGCCCTAGGTCGAAGGAGTGACCCGCAAACCTGATGCCCTCCCGATCCCCAAGCGGTCCTCATTTCAGCATTGTGGTTGCAAGTCGTGCTAAATCGCAGAAATTGTTCAAACAGGATGATGCTCGCAAGTGTGTGGTGTGTCTCCTCTTCCCTCCACCCCTCTTTGTAATTGCATGTGTTCCCGTATCAGCCTTTTAGGCTTAGTGCCCGCTTGCTGCGGGATGAGAGTGATTCCTCGGGCTCCCGAGGCGTAGCTACTGAAAACGGAGTGTCCCCCTCTCCCACCTTGTTGATTTCATGCCCGACGACTCCACTAACAATGGTAGCCGGAGCGTGGATGCAGCGGGCTCGGAGGGGCAGGCACAGACGCCAGGAGCAACGTCCGGGTCCCAGGAGGAACCCGCCGCACGCGACGGGCCACGAGAAGGAGGCTGGGAGGACGTCCCGACACCAGAGAGACCGGCGTGGGGCGCGCAGGGGACCGAGCAGGTAGACGACTGGTGGAGAGACGGCTGGCGCTGGGCGCAGGACCAGTGGTCAGCAGGATGGTGGAGTGGCGCGAGGAGCAGCTGGTGGCACAGCGACCGAGACGACGACCAGGGGATCAAGTGGAGGGGCCAGCCTGAGAGGTCCAAGGATTTCTCGGCTCCGCCGTCCTTCCCATGCCTCGAGCACGTAGACTTGTATGCGGCCAACCTGCGCTCGTGGGCAAGGCGCACAGGAGTTCTTCCAGAACACCAGGCCGCGAAGATCATCGAGGGGTTCTCGATCGAGCTGCAAGGGAAGTTCAAGCTGGTGCGCTCGGAGATGGATGAGGCAGACGGCATCGAGAATCTCATCGGTCATCTGCGATTGTTGAATGGAGAGCGCCCCGGCGACAAAGATAGGGAAGCACAGGGAGCAGCGCTCTTCGACGTGCAGATTCGGAAGGGTGAGAGTTTGACGAACTTCATTCTGAGAAGGGACGAGCAGCTGGCGGCGGCCGAGCGCGTGGGCCTCTCGCTGCCAGACAACGTGAAGGCGAGGTTCTACGAAGAGGGCGCCCAGCTGAGCACGCAGAACCGCATCAACCTGAGGACGCTGATGCAGGGTGATGAGTCAGCCTCGGCGACGAGGAAGGCGATTCTGGCCATGGACGTGTCCGACAAGACGATGCTGCCCGGCCAGTCAAGGCCCACCGGATCCAGGAGCTACCCGGTGTTAGAAGAGTGCGAGGACGAGGCCGGCCGATCGGACGAGGAGCATGACATCTTCGAGACGGAGTTCCCAGAAGATGAGGCCGAGATTTTCCTGACAACTCTGGAGGAAAAAGACTTGTACGAGGACGAGGCGTACCACGTGTACGCCGAGCTGGCGGCGACGAAGAGGCGCACATGGAAAGAGTCGAAGCAGTTGAAGGCAGCTAGGAAGGTAGACAGAGATTTCTTTGATCGCAAACGTGGTGACCATCCTCCTCCCCCTCGGCAGACGTTTCGCAGAATTTCGAAGCAGGACTTGAAAAGGCGCACTCGTTGCACGAACTGCGGTGACAAGGGGCACTGGCGTGAAGATTGCAGGAAGCCGTACCGATCGAAAGCCGACAGGTTGAAGTCAGAGGGCTCTGGCAGGAAGACGACGACGCCGAGCGGCACGGCTCCCCGAGGATCGGAGGACTTCTACTTCTCGTTCGACTCGTTCGGCACCTCGACGCCCTCGTGGGCAAGTTTCGTGGAGCAGCTAGCGGAGGTGCTGGCAGAGGTCACCGAGAGCGACTCCTTCACGGGGCTCACGCTGAGAGACCTGGGCGACCATGCGCTCGTGGATACGGCGGCCGCACAGGCACTGATCGGTGAGCCAGATCTTCAGATACTTCGACGAGCATTCCAGCAGAAAGGTTTCAAGGTTCACGTCATCCGATGCGATGACCTACCGAGCGCGAACGGAGTTGGGGGCAAGGTGAAGCCGGTGGCGAAGGCTCTCGTTCCCCTGAGCTTTCACAGGTGCGGGGTGCTCGAGTTCTTGGTGCTGCCACATTCCTGTCCTCCATTGCTGCCGGCAGGCTTCTTGGAGTTCATGAACGCTCATATCGATCTTCAGAAGGACGAGATGACAGTCGGCAACGCTGAGCGCGTCAAGATCCAGATGACGAAACTTCCGTCAGGACATCGGACGATATCTTTGATAGGCAGGGACCCGAGAGATTTCAAGCTGGACCCGGAGCTGGCCAAGAGGTTTCCGAGTTTCACGGTCGACAAGCCCGAAGGCGACTACTGGCAGGACCTCGGGGACAAGGTTCGACTGGTACACGTGCGCCCTCGGCGGACGATGGTCGACCCCCGCGCTCTGAAGGATCTTCCGAGGGCGCTGAGTGAGTTGACGGGCCAGATGACGACGTGCTGCCAGTTCAAGGACAAGGACGGCGTCAGCGTGGAGCACTACTTCGAGACCGACTGGAAGCACGACGACCTCATCGGCGCGATGCCTGACTACTGGATCGGCTACACGGAGTTCCTGGTGAGCGGCGAAGCGGCCTCTCAGGGCGGGCGGGGCAGTTTGCTTGCATGCGCTCAGTCCCTCTCCTCCTCTCCCTCGTCCTCGGTGAGTGTGGAGGGTGTCTCGGGACCAACTTTCGTGGGCTGTCTTGGGAGTTCAGAGACCAGCGTCCTCTCCGTAGCTGCTCCCGGCTCAAGCTCACGTGCAAGCATCGATCCCACACGTTCCAGTGGTCCGACTCAGCTCTCCGTGCCAGACCATGTCAGCGACAGGCGTCAAGAAGCAGCTCGGCCGCAAGAGCATGCCGGGCAGGGCTCGCACCGTGGGCTACCTCATGGGGCGGTCGAGGGCCACGGTCAGGGGCGCGGGGAGCCAGAACCCAGTCCATCTGCCGGACGTTCCCGAGGATTCGGAGATCGAGGCCAACTGGGACATGACCCCGGACCCGTGGCACGACACCGAGCTCCAGCACGTCGACTACTCGGAGGTCGAGATGAGCGAGACCGAGAAGGAGCTTCTTGCGGAGGGGGGCTTTCTCTTCACGCCGGATCAGCAGGCCTGGAGACGCTGGGCTCTCAAGCTTCTGATGATACTAAATTACTGCGTGGCCTCCCGCACGACGGCTTACCTCGCGCCTCTCGCGTCGCTCTCGACGGGGAAGCCAGACCCGGAGCTGTGCCACCACCCAGTGGAGCACCGCGAGCGGAGGTCGAACCAGTACGCGAGCTGGATCAGGTGCAAGCTCTGCCTGTCCAGGATCAGCTACCACGCCAAGACGAAGGAGGAGCAGATCGACGCCAAGGCCCAGAGGAAGGTCGATCAGGAACGCAAGAAGTGGGGCAAGGTCAGCGAGCAGAACACGATCAAGAGCAAGGTCAAGATGCAGCTGGAGGACGAGGGCCTGGTGGAGCCGAGCGAGCAGGACTGCCCAGCGATGGTGGAACCTCGTCGCCAGTCTCGCCCGCTCTCCATCGAGTCAAAGTGCCCGCCCTGGAAGGCGCCGCCGGCGGGAGCACCTCCAGCCAGGAAGACCCCCGCTCCAGCAGCGGTCAAGGGCTCGCCGGCCAGGTCGCCGTTGGGCCAGAACCCCCACACCGGCCACAGCGACACGCTGACGCGTTTGCTTCAGGACCAGGAGGCCAACCGCCAGGAGATCATGGAGTTCATGCACGCTCAGAGGGCCTCGCAGGAGGCGACCGAGAGGAGCCTTCAGCAGACGACCGAGAACTTCAACGAGCTCATGCAGATGCTCAAGGGCACCCTGGGCGGCGGGTCCAGCGGCAGCGGCCAGCGCTAGACGAGGAAACGAGGACAGCCAGTTCGTGCGAGGCAGTCTGCGGCTCCAGCAGGCTCAGTTCTTCTCTTTCTCAGCCGGCTAGGCTGACCAGCGGCTCGAAGCCCGATGGCCTTAGGGCCTCGGACCGGACTGGTAAAAAGGGCCTGTCATCATCGTCGTCATCGTCCCTCCTAGAGGTTTCGAGTCTCGGTCCCGAGAAGATCCGGCAGCTTCGGGCCCTTCTTCCCGTTGGGGCTGATCCCAGCAGCTGGACCGTCAAGAGCTTCAGAACCTGGTCCAGGGAGGGACCGAGAGAGGGTCTCCCGTGCACCTCTAAGGTGCAGGGCTCCTGGGTCTGGGACCTGGCCTCTGGCAGGCCGGTCGGACTTGACGAGGTTGCGAGGGTCATGGACTGGGGGTCGCGGCAGCCGAGTCGTTCGGAGAAGCTCGAGTGGTTGGTCTATCTGGCCATGAGGGCCTCAGGGTCTAGCGGCCCAGAGTGTCCATGGTCTGAGGTCCAGAGAGTCAGGGTCACCTCCTCAGCGTCCGGATCTCGGCCAGACGTCACCCTCGCGGACGTCTTGTGGGCCGGGGCCTCAGCAGCAGACCTCCAGAAGTCCCTCAAGGAACACCGAGCGAACGACCTCGACGTCACGATCTGGGTTTCGAAGGAGCCAGCCGCCAGCTTAGATAGCGCCCCCGGGTCCTGGGCTATCTTGGATCGAGGCTCCCGCCTTAGCGTCCCGCTAGCATCTCCCGAGGCCACCGTGCCTCGGAAAGTTAGGCAAGAAGCTCTTAGGACGCTGATGGGCTCAGGGATCAGGTCAGGCAAACGAAAGCTAAGGAAGGCTCTGCGACATCTTCAGGTTCACGAGAACAGGACCCTTCTTTTGGAGCTTTTCTCCCCCCCCCGCGTCACGCCGGAGATCGAGCGTAGAGGGCATCTCGCCTCGCACGCGGTCGATCTCTCGACAGGTTGGGATCTTCGCCAGGCCTCTCAGAGGGCCAAGCTTTGGGAGGTCCTCGAGAAAGACGCACCTCTCGTCGTTCTGATGAGTCCCCCCTGTAAAGCTTTCAGTGTTGCGCGAGTGCCGAACTGGCACAAGATGAGTCAGGAAGAGAGAGCTCGAGTGGAGCGGGAGTGCTTGATGTACTGGGGTCTTTGCATCCAGGTCGCCATGTGTCAGATCCAGCACGGCCGATTCTTCTGGTTGGAAAACCCTCTAGGAGCCTTCTCCCAGCAGTTGAGTTCGACGCAGGAGCTTCTGAAACAGCCGGGGGTCGGGGCGGTCCGCGGGGACCAGTGTCGGTTCAACCTCAGGACCCTGGACGGAGAGTTGGCCATGAAGCCAACCAGGTTTATCTCCAACTGTCCTCCCTTGCTCCGGAGATGTTCTAAGATCTGCGAGGGGGGGCACGCGCATTCTCAACTGGTGGGCGGGGCCAGGACGGCGGCGGCTCAGAACTACCCGCCGATGCTGGTGGCTGCCCTCGCTGACGGAGTCGAGCAGGCCGCGAGTGAGGCTTGGTTGCGCTCGAAGGCTGGTCAGGCCTCTTCTTTCCCAGCAGCCGCTGCCGCTGACGCGGCAGACCCGGATCCAGCGGATGTTGTCGAGGACAGTGACGAGGAAGAGCAAGAGACCCGGCCTTTAGGGGCCAGTCGTGAGCCCCCTTCCCCGTCTGAGGAAGTTTCAAAGGAAATGCAGAGCGAGATTTTGAAGGTCCACATGAATCTAGGACACCCTCGACGGGAACAGTTCGTGCGGGCGCTGAAGGTTGCGAAAGCCAAGCCAGAGGTGATCCGCTGGGTCTCCCGTCACTTCGAGTGCCCGACGTGTAAGGAGACTTCGCGCCCGGGTTGGAGGCGCAAGGCAACCCTCCCCCGGACGTACAGGTTCAATAAATTGGTCGCGGCTGTTTTGTTCTATGTAAATGCTCTAGGCGCCACGCGGCCGATCCTCAACATCATAGATCACGGCAGCAACCTTCAGTCGTGCACGGTCTTGAAGGCAGCTACTGCCTCCGAGGTCTGGTCAGGATTCTTGCGTGCTTGGGTGCGCCCATTCGGGCTTCAGGAGACTGTCATGACAGACGGCGGGCCAGAATTCGAGAGCCAATTCAGCCGTAGCCTCGAGCATCACGGAGTCTACCAGCATGTATGCGACGCGGGGAGTCCGCACCAGAACGGGCGGTGCGAGAGGCACGGCGGTCTGGTCAAGGCCGCGCTCACGAGACCTGCTCTGGGCGCGTCCCCGGGGACCCTGGAGGAAGTGGAGGACCTCTTGTGTGAGATCGTGGGAGCTAAGAACCGATGCACTCACAGGGGGGGGGGTCCCCCTTTCAGCTTGTGTTTGGCGAAAATCCCCGCCTCCCGCGCAGTTTGCTTTCAGACGACGCTTGCGACGAGGTCGGTGTGGGTGATGTGGTCCGGGGGGCCGTGGACACCGACGCACCAGCTGGGGCTTTCGCTCGCAAGCACGCTCTTCGGGAGGAAGCGAAGAAGGCCATCATGTCCCTGGATGTTCGTGATCGTCTCGTCGCCGCTTCGAAGTCTCGTCGACACATCGATGCCACCTATCCCCCTGGCAGCTGGGTGCACGTGTGGCGCCGAGCTTCAGCCAAGGACCGGTCGGCCGATCTGGGCCGGAGCCGGTGGACTGGACCGGGCGCTGTCGTTTTTCAGCAGGGCACGACCATTTGGGTCGCGATGCGGTCTCGCATTTTAAAGTGCGGGCAGGAACAGGTGCGCTGGGCTACGAAGGAAGAAGCCTGGGGGGCCGAGTTGCTGGACGTTCCATCCTTCGATGCTCTTCGTCGGGATCTCCAGAATCCCGGGAAACGTGTGGGGGCCGTCGACGTGGAGGCTGAGGGGCCCCCTCCCCCCGAGGCGCGGGATCTTGCGGGCCCCCCGGAAGGCTCGGGCGAGGCGTCAGCTGAGCGGATCCCGGGGCCCCAGGCTCCCCCCCCGAGGGTCCAGGACCAGGTCCCGCGCCGGAGGCGCCAAGATCGGAGCAGCCCCCAGTTCCAGTCGATCAGGCGTCGACCGAGGGCCCCATCACCGTCTCTGACCCTCACACCTCCGACCTTCAGGTTCCCTCTCCTCGCTCTTCTTCTCCCTCCAGGCAGGTTTCGGACCCCGCGTCTAGCCAAATTCGACCAAGACGTGGAATCGAGAGCCCTGAGGATCCGGGCGCCGATCCCGAGTTAGGACCTCCCCCTCTTCAACGCCCTCGCCTGGAGGAGCCCTCTCCCCCTGCGCTGGCGAGGCCTGCGCTCGCCCCAGTCGAGGATCTGCCGCCGGCTGGGGGCCGAGTGCGGACCATGATCCGCGAGCGGGAGGCCAAAGATCCCAGCGGCCGGACTCCCCGGCAGCTTCGCATGCTCGACGATGTTCCAGCGAGCATCCGTTTGACACGCTCAGGTGATGACGGCGCAGCGGCCGCGTCATCTGCTTCTGCACCGCGAGCTCGGTCTCGCACCCCTGAGTCCAGGGAGGCTCCTGTGCTGGGGCACGGAGGTGAGCCTGTCACCGGCACGGCTGAGCAAGCTGTGCGCCTGGCCGGTTTGGAGCACGTTCCCGGGATCGTTTTCTGAGTTCTTGGGAGACTGGACTGGACGGGGAAGTTGAGTCTGGCTGCGACGAAGACGGTCAAGAGGAGCTGTGGGAGGAAGTCTGCAGTTGGTTTGGCTGGGAACCGTCCTTTTGGTCCCAGGGGGGGAGCGACTGTTTTCCCTCAACGGCCGGAGTTTCGAGCGGGGAAGCTCCACCGAGCCGGCGAGGGGCCGAAGTTTCCCTCGAGAGCCTCTCGCGTGCTGAGCGGGAGCTGTTCGTTTTCTCGGATGCGAAGGAGTGGCGAGCCATTATAGAGTCCGGGGCCGTCCGAATCGTCCCGGCCCAGGAGGCCTCGCTGATCCGTCGCCGCTTCCCGGACCGAGTTTTGGGGTCCCGGGTGGTCCGACGTTTCAAGCCCCAGGAGGGGCTCGGGGCCGAGCCCAGTGCTAAATCAAGATGGCGCGTGCAGGGTCACCACGACCCGGACAGCGACGAGCTTCAAGTATACTCTCCGACGCCACAGGCGGAGAGTATCATGTTGACGCTCCAGGCTGTGTGCTCGCTCGGGTGGGAGTTGGAGGTGGCGGATGCCAAGAATGCGTTTTGTCAGTCTAACAAGCTGGCCCGCCCCCGCGGCCAGATCTATTGTGAGCCTTGCCAAGGTCTCTCGCTCAATCCTGGCGAGCTTATAGAACTCATTTCGCCGGTGTACGGCCTTAACGATGCCCCCCTGCTGTGGCATCGCACGATCACGCAGTGGTTAGCTGAGGACGGATTCGAGAAAAGCCTCCTCGAGCCCTGCCTCTGGGTCAAGCGCTCGTCCCAGGGCGAGCCTCGCGCTCTGTGTTTGATCGAGGTCGACGATCTGATCGCATCGGCTCATCCCTCGGAGAAGGCTGGTCTCAAGACCAGGCTGCAATCGCGTTTCAAGTTTGGCAAGTGGAAAACCGGGGAATCCGACTTTGCGGGTCGACACCTGCGACAAGCAGGCAATCGGATCTATATGGATCAAGAAAAATACGTTTTGGAACAGCTAGCTGCTATGCCGCTTGCTAAGGAGCGTCGAGCTGTACCTGATGACCCCCTCACGCCCAGTGAGATCAAAGCGTATCGTACTATGGTAGCCCAGAACCAATGGTTAGGGAGAGAGAGCAGGCCCGACGTGGCCGCGTGTGCGTCGCTCCAGAGTGCTGCTCTCCCCTCTCCCCTCGTGTCGGATGCGGTTCTTTGCATCAAGGCTGTCAAGCATCTCAAGAGCACCGCCAGTCAGAAGGTGGTAATCTGGCCTCTTGACCCCTCGAGCATGACATTCGTCACGGTGTCAGATGCTGGAGGTCCCGGGCCCGCTAGGCGTAACGGGGCCCAGGGAGGATGGATGGTGTTAGCTGCCGATTCGAGTATCCGGCAGAACTGCCGGGCGCGTGCGTCCCTTCTTGCTTGGAGGTCGACTCGTCTCAAGCGTGTTGTTGCGCCCACGGGAGCGGCCGAGACGTTAAGTCTCTCAGCGGCTCTCGCCGAGGCCCAATGGCCGTCCATCATGTGGCGCGATCTCATTTTTAAGGACGTGGTGCGTCCAGACTGGCATCTGTCGCAGGCTCCTTTTTCTGTCGTGCTCAGCAGAGATTGCACTTTGTCTGATCAGGTTGACACGATTTCCGTCGTTGACGCGAAATCTATGTTCGACACTCTTTCGAGGAACAGCGCGGGCAGCCGCGCCGACAGGAGGAACGCCATCGAGTTGGCAGTAGTGCGTGATAGCATGAGTGCGGTGGGGTCCCAGGTCCGCTGGGTTCCACATGGCCGCATGGCGGCGGATCCCTTGACAAAAGCCGACCCCGGTAGGTCGAACCTCGCCCTCCTTGATCTCCTCAGTAAAGGCACGATGGTTCTAGTAGACGAGGAAGGCCACCTCTCAGGGAGGGCCCTCAACTCTCATCTTAAGTCCCGCTCCCGGCGCGCGTCACGGCAGGCCCTGATGGGCGACCCTCAGGCCGGGGAGGACTTCGAGCAGGCAAGGGAAGTCGGGGGGAGTGCAGGAGAGGATAAGGTTTCTTTCCCCATAGCAATTCCACGAAAAGTGGTCCCGTTGTGGTGTGTCTCCTCTTCCCTCCACCCCTCTTTGTAATTGCATGTGTTCCCGTATCAGCCTTTTAGGCTTAGTGCCCGCTTGCTGCGGGATGAGAGTGATTCCTCGGGCCCCCGAGGCGTAGCTACTGAAAACGGAGTGTCCCCCTCTCCCACCTTGTTGATTTCATGCCCGACGACTCCACTGACAAGTGGGCCCCAAACGGCGACTCGGTGTAACCCCTGCGACCTTCGCAATCCACGGTGCAATCTATGGGTTGACCTATTCGGTGCACTGCACGCGGCGGTGCAATCTACAGGGGGTGTCCAGACCCACGACGTCTTGATTTGTACAACGCAGACCCCCCGAAGTCTCGACCCGTTTCCCGGGACCGATTTTTCGCCAAACAGCTTGCTGAACGGGGTGCTGTTGTGATAGAAACTAACTCCGACCGAGGGAACGCGGAGCAGAGACATCCTCACAACATTTTTATGGTTTTGGCCGTTTCGCTTGAGACATCCTCACAATTCTCGTTTCTGAGTTGGCCGGGATTGGCCGTTTCGCCTGAGACATCCTCGAAAAGTTGCGCTCCGGGACGCCGCGCGAGAGGTGGTCCGGGCCGTTTCGCTTGAGACATCCTCGAAACTCTGAGCCCCGAGGTGCCGCGCGAGAGGTGGTCCGGCCCGTTTCGCCTGAGACATCCTCGAAACTCTGAGCTCTGCGATGCCTTGCGCGAGGTGGTCCGGCCCGTTTCGCCTGAGACATCCTCGAGACTCTGATTTCGGAGATGCCGCGCGAGAGGTGGTCCGGCCCGTTTCGCCTGAGACATCCTCGAACTTCTGAGCTCTGAAATGCCCTGCGCGAGGTGGTCCAGCCCGTCTCGCCTGAGACATCCTTGCAACTCTGAGCTCTGAGATGCCGTGCGCAAGGTAGTCCGGCATGTTTCGCACAAGACATTCTCGCAACTCTGAGCTCTCAGATGTTGCGCGAGAGGTGGTCCAGCCTGGGCGCCCAGAAGACCACATGTTACATATCCTCCATGGGACCCTGCGAGCCTCAGGAGGTCCCAGAGAGGTCCAGGAGGCCGCAGGACGCCCAGGACAGGTCCCAGGGGCCCCCAGGAGATTCCCAGGAGGCTCCCAGGAGGCCCCAGGAGGCCCTCTATCAGAACGTGTCAAGTTAATACACATCCGGTGTCGATTCGTTGATTTTTCCTGCTCTTGTGCCCCCCCCAAGCGGCCACAGGTTAGATATCCCCTCTGGGAGCCCCAAGAGGCTTCAGGAAACCTCAGGTGGAGTTCAGTCGGCCACAGGAGGCCCAGGAGGAAGCTCCAGGAGGTCCCCAGGAGGCCCCAGGAGGCACCAGGAGGCCGCAGGACACCCAGGACAAGCCCCAGGGGTCCCCAGGAGATTCCCAGGAGGCTCCCAGGAGGCCCCAGGAGGCCGCCTATCAGAACGTGTCAAGTTAAAACACATCCGGTGTCGATTCGTTGATTTTTCCTGCTCTTGTGCCCCCCCCTCCATTTGGAGAGGCCCAAACGGCCACAGGTTAGACATCCCCCCTGGGAGCCCCAAGAGGCTTCAGGAAGCCCCAGGTGGGGTCCAGGAGGCCACAGGAGGCCCAGGAGGAAGCCCCAGGAGGTCCCCAGGAGGTCCCAGGAGGCCCCAGGAGGCCCCCGCAACTCGGAGCTCTGAGACGCCGCGCTCGAGGTGGTCGGGCCCGTTTCGCCTGAGGTTTCCTCGCGCCACGTTTCGCCCGAGACATCGTCGCAACTCTGGGGTCCGAGATGCCGCGCGCGAGGTGGTCCAGCCCGTTACGCTGGAGACATCCTCGCAACTCTAGGCTCCGAGATGCCGTTCGGGATGAAGAGGAGGTGGAGGAGGAGGAGGAGGAGGAGGAGGAGGAGGAGGAGATGGAAGGGAGAAGGAGGAGGCGGATGATGTGCATGAGGGAGCAGGCAGGAGGAGGGGGAGGCCCCAGAGAGCTCCAGGAGGCCGCAGGACGCCCAGGACAGGCCCCAGGGGTCCCCAGGAGATTCCTAGGAGGCTCCCAGGAGGCCCCAGGAGGCCGCCTATCAGAACGTGTCAAGTTAATACACATCCGGTGCCGATTCATTGCTTCTTCCTGCTCTTGTGCCCCCCCCCTCCACTTGGAAAGGCCCAAACGGCCACAGGTTTGATATCCACCCTGGGAGCCCCAAGAAGCTCCAGGAAACCCCAGGTGGAGTTCACCCGCCGTCGTCGTTTCTGCCGCCTCAGCATCCGTCATGCGCGCACTGCCTTCCGCCCTCCCCAGACATCCGACGTCACGATTTTTCCCAAAACAGCAAACTAACTCCGGCCGAGGGAAGGCGGAGCAGAGACATCCTCACACAAATTTTATGGTTTTGGCCACTTCGCTTAAGACATCCTCACAACTCTCGTTTCTGAATAGGCCGGGATTGGCCGTTTCGCCTGAGACATCCTCGAAAAGTTGCGCTCCGGGACGCCGCGCGAGAGGTGTTCCGGGCCGTTTCGCTTGAGACATCCTCGAAACTCTGAGCCCCGAGGTGCCGTGCGAGAGGTGGTCCTGGCCGTTTCGCCTGAGACATCCTCGAAGTTCTGAGCTCTGCGATGCTTTGCGCGAGGTGGTCCGGCCCGTGTCGCCTGAGACATCCTCGAATTTCTGACTTCGGCGATGCCGCGCGAGAGGTGGTCCGGCCCGTTTCGCCTGAGACATCCTCGAACTTCTGAGCTCTGAGATGCTTTGCGCGAGGTGGTCCGGCCCGTCTCGCCTGAGACATCCTTGCAACTCTGAGCTCTGAGATGCCGTGCGCAACGTGGTCCGGCCTGTTTCGCACAAGACATTCTCGCAACTCTGAGCTCTCAGATGCTGCGCAAGAGGTGGTCCAGCCTGGGGGCCCAGAGGACCACATGTTACATATCCTCCATGGGACCCTGCGAGCCTCAGGAGGCCCCAGAGAGGTCCAGGAGGCCGCAGGACGCCCAGGACAGGCCCCAGGGGCCCCCAGGAGATTCCCAGGAGGCTCCCAGGAGGCCCCAGGAGGCCCTCTATCAGAACGTGTCAAATTAATACACATCCGGTGTCGATTCGTTGATTTTTCCTGCTCTTGTGCCCTCCATTTTGAGGGGCCCAAGCTGCCACAAGTTAGATATCTTCCCTTGGAGCCCCAAGATGCTTCAGGAAACCTCAGGTGGAGTTCAGTCGGCCACAGGAGGCCCAGGAGGAAGCTCCAGGAGGTCCCCAGGAGGCACCAGGAGGCACCAGGAGGCCGCAGGACGCCCAGGACAGGCCCCAGGGGTCCCCAGGAGATTCCTAGGAGGCTCCCAGGAGGCCCCAGGAGGCCGCCTATCAGAACGTGTCAAGTTAATACACATCCGGTGCCGATTCGTTGATTTTTCCTGCTCTTGTGCACCCCCTCCATTTGGAGAGGCCCAAACGGCCACAGGTTAGATATCCCCCCTGGGAGCCCCAAGAGGCTTCAGGAAACCCCAGGTGGAGTTCACGAGGCCACAGGAGGCCCAGGAGGAAGCTCCAGGAGGTCCCCAGGAGGCACCAGGAGGCACCAGGAGGCCCCCGCAACTCGGAGCTCTGAGACGCCGCGCTCGAGGTGGTCGGGCCCGTTTCACCTGAGACTTCCTCGCACCACGTTTCGCCCGAGACATCGTCGCAACTCTGGGGTCCGAGATGCCGCGCGCGAGGTGGTCCAGCCCGTTTCGCCTGAGACTTCCTCGCACCACGTTTCGCCAGAGACATCGTCGCAATTCTGGGGTCCGAAATGCCGCGCGCGAGGTGGTCCAGCCCGTTACGCTGGAGACATCCTCGCAATTCTGGGCTCCGAGATGCCTTTCGGGATGAAGAGGAGGTGGACGAGGAGGAGGAGGAGGAGGAGGAGGAGGCATGTTTTAACATGCCATGCCAGCCCGCACTGGACGGGCACGCAATCGACCTTGGAAACCGCAGTGGGTCTAAAAACCCTGTTTGGGGATACTGCACTCCGGCTATAATTCATTGTGAGACGTTTTTTGACGATTTCGGTGCTCGTTAGAGACCTCTGGAGTCCTAAACTGGCCGAACGCCCCCCTGGTAGTCAGGCGGGGCCATCACTCCGCGGAGCGCAGCCCAGGGCCCGACCCACCTCGCACCGCTCGGCCCACCGCGCCCCTCCCCCCTGCGATGCCCCAAACCTAGCACACTGCCCACCGGCAACGGCTGGAAACGCACGGCGGCGACGGCCAGAGTCGAGGACAAGGAAGCGGGGCTCAGCCCTGACAGTCAAGGCTGCTGCTACCGCTACCCTTTCCTCGTTTTCGCCTTTGTGGGTTGCTTGGGGGTCCCACGTCGGCACGGCTGGATTCGCTTAGAAATGCTGATCAGAACGCTCCCCGGGGGAGGTCCGGGGAGCCGCGGTATCAGTACCTTTTGGTTTCCGCTAAAATGATGCTCAGCCTTCACAGGGATCGGCCAGAGCACATCTTCCTGCAGGACCCCGCAGCGCTGGATTTTTGGGGCTCCTGTGGCGCCATACGGTCGCGGCGGAGTCGCCCGGCAGGGTCGGGTCAGCGCGCCGGGGCTTCGATCTCTGGGGCCCTGGCGCAGGTCTCGCCCTGACCAGGCAGGGAGCCACAGCTTGCGTGTGTCATTGCTGCTTGGCCCGCGATCCGAAATACAACCGCGCTTCCCCAGGCGGTCATGCAATTGGTGGTGCAGTCTGGCATGCGCGCGGACGTCAGCATGTCCTAAAAAGCGTTGCAGCCGAAGGTGCGATGCATCGGCGGATCAGGGACCGCGTTTGTCGCCACAGCCGCCAAGAGCTGTTTGGGCTTGGACATGGCGGCCGCGGTGGGGGGGGAAATAGTTGCCTCTTCTATGTGGTTGCTGTCGCGCGCGTCTTGGTTCAAAATGCACCAGCTGGTTTCGCTGACGTGGTGCGAGCAGCTTACTCTGCCCGTCTAGCGCCAGCCGCGCCGCGCGCCTGATTCTTGCGCGTACCGAAAGATCAAGATTTAACTTGCGTTGGTGCACCACTGTATCATCGCCATCTGTCTCTGGTTATACTGGATACCGCGCGGACTTGCGTGTGCATCGGTGGATGGGGCGCCGCAGTGCTCAAGGATTTGCGCTCCTGGGCTCTCGCCCCCCGTCATCCCTGGGGCGGGGTTCTCTTGCCAGGGGCGCGCGTGGCGCGGAAATGTCTGTTTGGTTACGTCACAAAATTGCATCGCAGCTTCTCGCCCTCGCGCTCTGGCTGACCTGGGCTTTGGCGCCGCCCGATGCCCCTGAGGTGCGTCCGACGTATTGGCTGACCTGGGTCTTGGGAAGCCGAACAAGCTTGCGCTGCATGGATTTCTCACGCGATCAGGCCGGCCTAAGACAAAGACTAATCTGTCGGAAACGGCCGTGCGTCCTCTGGACCCGCCAGTTCACAGAGATTCGGGATGGACCCCCATCCGGACCTATCTTCATCCTGCCTTCGCCTTCTCTGGCGCCGGTTCACTGGGCAGTGCTGTCTTCGAGGGCCGCGATCCGCGAAGTTCGGGGGCCCTCGCTGGGGCTCCGGGGCTGGCCGCGCGGGCGCGCGTGGACGGGGCGGCTGCGCTCGCTGGAGGAGGGCGAGGTGTGGCGCGGGAGCATCCACGCGCGTGCGCCCGTGCTGGGCGCAGGGGCCCCAGCTGTTTGCCGGGGTGGCCGAAAGGGGTACGGAGGCCATGTTTTGGTTCCCTCTCACCCAGTGGGGTTCACTGTCGGCGTCGCCACTGTCCACTTGAGACACAAACTCGCCTGGTCAACAGCGGCCACTGCCGGTTTCGGACAGCAGATGTTGCTGGGCAGTGTGCCCATGCGTTCCGTACCCATTTCTGACGACCCATGTCTTGTCCCCTCGGTGTTGTGCGTTGCACGCTGCGTGCGCCATCCGCCGCCGGGAGTGGCTCGCCTGGCGCGGCGCGCCTCTTCGCTCGCGGCGGCGCCCGCCGTCGGCGCGCTGCCTCGCGTGATCCGCGCCGTGCCTGGGGCGCGTCGGCCGTGGTTGAGCCCCGAGCCTCCTCATCTTCGGCGAGAACGTCGCCGCGCTCGGCTGGTCTGTGTCCCGGGTATTCGGTCGAATCGATCGTTCGCGGCGTCCTTCCGTCGGGCCTAAGGCGTCTTGGGCGCGGACAGCTGGCCACGTCTCCCCTCGAGGCTTGGCGCGCATTTCGTCCGCGGTGTGCGGTGGCTGTGCATCTTGTGAACTGAATTCATTGGGGGACATGGCCAGGAGCGCGATGTTCGACGCAACGGTCAGGGCTCATATTCTTCACGCTTCACGTATCCCGACCAGCCCATTCAAATACCCTGCCCATGAGACCTGACGGCAAAAGGGACGACGAGACACATGGTGAAACGAAGCGGGTAAACAAGATTAGCTGAGCGTCTCTGGGAGCAAAGGGGTGACCTCGAAGGGCCTCGTCGGGCCATCCCTGGGGCCCACGGGGGAGCGAGGGGAGGAAAAGGAGGAAGAAGAGGAGAAGTCACACCGCCTTTTTGGACCCTCACGGGGCGCTCTTGGGGCCGTGTTTGGGCCCTTTTGGGAGACCTGGACGGCCTTTTAGGGCAATCTTGGAGGCTATCGTTCAAAGGAGGGAGGGTCCTCGATTCCCCCTCCCATCCCAGCGGCATCAAATTCGGCTTTCGGGGCGCTCTTGGGCCGACATTGGGCGCTCTCGGGGCCGTTGTGGGGGCCTTTTAGGCCCCTCTTGGGGCTCTCTTGGGCCATCGTCGGAAGCGAACACCGAGCAAGCGAAAACCACTGATAACCAGTCTTACGCAGTATATTTGAGACGGGAGGGGTTGGTTCCGAAGGCGTTGAGGTTCGAGCCGATGCATTCCGAGCTTCCCTGGGCCACCGCACTCGTTGCAGGATCGTCCGGGCTGTACTCTATCTACCCTTTGGCCCATTCCTCCCGCGGTGCCTATCGAGGCGTGTTTAGTGCCCACGCACGAGCTTCACTGTTGTGCGACGAGGAGTTCCGCGAGCTCCTGCAGGCGCGTGAGGAGCTGGAGTGGTATCGGCTCGCCTGCCTCGCGCTGGTCTGCGCGAGCCTGGTACTGGGCACGGCGCGCGGCTGCCTGGACTTGCTGGCCGCGGGCTGATGTGGTGCCGGAACGTCGCGGCTGGACGGCCGGCGCGCCGGGGTTTCACGTGCTCCGCGGGAGTCGCCTGTGCTTGCCTCGCCCGACATCCTGGCAATGCTCGCCTCGGCTGAGGTGCGGCGTTGAGGATGGCGTTGGCCAGAGTGGCCAGTGTGGAGCGGGCCCTCCTCGCGTTCGAGGAACCGCAGATCTTGCTCCGAGGCGACGGGCACGCTCCCCACACATGCCATCATCTCGTGCTGTTCCGTCGGCTCCGCGACGCAGTCGGGGTGGCATTTTTTTCCGACGGGAGCGTCGAGAGCGTCGGTCTCTCGGGTCGCTGGTTGGAGACGCTCGCCCAATCGGGCTCGTGTCAGGACTGGCCAGGCGTGCGACTGCCTGATGTGTGGCGCGGCCCTGCGCGAGAGGTTCGCTTCGTTGCACTTCCAGGCCTCCCGGCGGACAGCCGCGCCGGGATCGGCTGCGCCGGCTGCGGGGGGCCCTGCGCCTCCGACCAGCTGGCGCGCGATGGGCGCCTCAGCAACCGAGTTCGGCGAGGCGAGGAGGTGGCGGTCGTCTTCGCGGAGGGTGGCGCAACAGGGGTGAAGCGACGCTCGCGGGCGGACAGGCATTTGAGGGCCGGTCGAGACTCCCGATTGGGATCGCCGCCCGCGCGGGACTCCGGCGCTGGAGCTCGCTCCTCGCACGCGGTCATGGCAAATTTCCGGCCCGCCGACCTCGACGAAGGGCCGTCGCGTCCGCGTTCGGGGCCGCGCGCGGCGGTCAAGTTGCTGCAGGGCATCCGCGGGCGAGGGCTCTCGACGACGACCTACCGCGCGCGAAGGTTCCGCAAGTCGGGCGCGCCGGGGCCGCGGGCGCGGATTTCCGCATGCTGCTGCAGATCTTAGGACTCGCGGCCGGGATCGACGGCCTGAGTTCCGCGAATTGCGCCCCCTTGCAGCGCGCGGCCGCGGCCTTGGCCCCTGCGCCTCCAGACCTGCCGCGGGAGGGCGAGTCGGCCGCGCTGCCCAGCATCCAGATGATCTGCGCTCCTTGACGGCGGTGACGCGCTGGGCACTTGCGACATCGAGCGGCTTCGCGCCGCTCGGGGAGACTTGCGGCCCATGGAGGTGTCTTCTATCACGCCCAGCGCCGCCTCCAAGTTCATCATCGACCCGGCCGCCTATATCCTGAAGACGGACGCCAATTTGGCGGCCGACGTGGACGGCAGAGCCCTTCGAGGCAAGCCGCGCCGGGGTCTGGTGCTCGAGGGGTCGCGGCACAGCGTGGTGGAGTTTTCGGGCGCCTTGGATCGGAGTGGCCTCTTGGCGTGGCGCCTTCGCGCCCGCTGTCGAGCAGCGTGCTTCTTCGTCAAGAGGGAGCTAGACACGCTGCGCCTAGTGCTGGGCGCCCGCTTGACCAACCGACTGCGCGGGCGACCTTTGCCCTTTCGGCTTGCTGCCCCTTCCACCCTCTCGCATCTCTCTCGTCGTCGCCGAAGGCGCTGTCATTGGGGGGGGGGGGGCCGAGTTGCGGGCGGCCGGGGTGAGCGCCCCACCCGGAGGCGCTGGCAGCGACCGTAAGATATGCGGTTTCAGCATCGACTTCACGGGCGGCTTCTACCAGTTCAAGAGCGAAATCATGGACTGCTACTGCGGCCTGGACTTCGCTTGCGCGCCAGACGAGGCGCTCGACTCGCTCGGCATCCGCGTCGCCGGCGCGTTCGACGAGCGAGCTGGCGGCCAGTCGGCGGCCCAGGGAGGCGAGCGGTTGGAGGCGTGCTTCTCAGCCGCGGCCATCGACTGGAGCTTGGCGCTGCACTTCTGCGACGAGACCATCAGCGACGCAGTGCGCCAGGCTCTCGAGGCCCACCAGTTGCCGACCACCTTAGTCGGCGACCATCAGGCCCGCTGCCTGCCGCCCATGGGATCCCGCGATGCGCCCCTACATCGACAGCGCCAACATGCCGGCAATCGGTGTCGAGCGAGGGCGCGAGGTGTTCCGCGCAGTGCTGAGGCTTCTGGCGGAGGGGGGGGTCGCGCTCCGCGACCGCGTCGACGGCGCTCCGGACTCCGAGATCTTAGGCGTGATCCTCGATGGCCGCCGCCTGCGTCTGCTGCGCGCCCCGCGTCGTGCTTGGCGCCTCTGGCCGGCGCCGGGTCGCGCCGGGCGGGTGCTCTGGCGACGGGCTCCGTGCGCTGCTGGGCCATCTCTGCCGCCGCTTTGGGCCCCGTCCGTCTCGGCTCAGCTGCCTGCAGTTCGCCCGCCGCCGCGCGTTCGACCGCGTGGGGGAGGTGCTCCCACTGGCGGCCGCGGCGTGGGACGAGCTCTGGGTCAGCCGATCGCTTGCGCCGACGTAGACTTGGCGCGGGGCATCCATCAGCAGGCCTTCTGCTCGGACTCCTCGGGCGACGGGCGCGCGCCCCGCGAGGCAACGGCGCGCTCGGCAGAGGTGGCGGGGCTTGCCCGCTGGAAGGAGCGCCGCAGGCTCCGCGAGGCGCTGCAGCCCGAGGTCGGGGCGCCCGCCGAGCCGCCTGGCGGCTGGACCGGCGCGGGCGCCGCGTGGGCTTCGGCCCCGTCGAGCCCGACGGCCAGCCGCCAGCCGCGGCCCCCGGCCATGGCGAGCACCGCCGCGGCTCCACGAGCGTCGGCAAGCAGGGGGCCACCGCCGCGCCACTGGCGATCGCTCATCCTGGCCGAAGGCGCCCGGCGGTGGCGGGGGCCCGGGCGGGCAGCAGCGCATCTTTGCCGATCCACATCCTGGGGCGCCGCGCCTCGCTACTAGGCCTGCGGCGCGCAGCCGTCACGCGGGGGGGCGAGGGCACCGTCGTGGTCTCGCTGGGTGACAACATGGCCGACGTCCCCGCCGCGGAGAGCGGCCGCGCGCGCCCCCGGGCTGAACGCGCTCAGCCGCCAGGCCGGCGCGTGGCAGTGGGCGGCCGGCGCTGACTGGCGACGCCGCCGCGTCGAGCCGGCGCGGCGCGCGTTTGCGTTGCCCCCGTCGTGCCAACCGAAGCGAGATGCTGCCTGGCGAACATTCGTGCCCGGCGGGTCGCGGCGGCAGCGCGCCAGGCAACGCTGTGCGGCCGCGGCTAGCACGCAGCAGAAGCGTTCATCCACACCAGATGTTGCGGCGGCGGGCTGCTCTTTGGCCGCGCGGCCCCCGCGCCTTCTGCCCGCCGCGGCCACCGAGCTCCGAGGGCGCATCCTTCTCGCGCAGTTTGCCGGGCATGGGCACCGCAGCGGCGCCGCCCTCCAGACGGGGCTCTCTGTCGGGGCCCCGTTTGAGAAGTGGCATGGCTTTCGCTTTTACTTCCTCAACCCTCGCATCATCAGCCTGATCCTCCAGTGGATTGCCCAGGGGCGCATCTGGTGGATCCACTTCGGGGCTCCTTGGGCCCGGGCGCCTCTTGCTCGCGCCGCGGGGCCCGCGTCGTCTTCGTCGGCCGTCTTGAGGCGGGGGCGCGCGGAGGTCACCGCGAGGTCCTTGAACGCCGAGAGGTCCCTCAACAAGCACTTCATATACATCGCCCTCGAGAGCCCGGCCAGCTGGGCCCCGTGCGTGGCGGGGGGGGGCATGCCGAGATGAGTCGGGCCCTCTCGCCCTTGGAGGCTCAGTTCGTGGACTTCAATACGCGCGGGCTTGGCACTCCGCATCGCAAGACAATTCGCTTCGCATTCGCGTTGCCTGGGCTCGGGGAGCACCTCCGCCATCGGCGCGCGTGCTCCGGGCCCCATCTCATCCTTCGCGAGGCGGTGGCTGTCCAGGAGGGCGCTCGGTCCGGCAGCGTCGCGCGCTGCGCCTAGCCCGCCGCCCCGACGGCGGCGCGGCAGCAGGGCGACGGCGTTCCAGCCATGAGGCGGGCCGCCATGGAGGCCGCCGGCAGGGCCCGGGCTCCGCCAACCTCGGCGCGCGCGCCTCGCTGCCCGCCCCGAATGGCTTACGGCTGGGGGCGCGCTGTCGGCGGACAGGGAGTCAGCTGTCTCATGGGCCGGGCCCGCGTCGGGCCGGGGCGCTCAAGCCCCCGCCGGCAGGCCTGCCAAGGCGAGGCGGGCGGACGACGCCAGCGAGGCCAAGGTGCCCGCCCGTCGTCCAGCAGCCGCGGCGCCGGTCGAGGACGCGACGGCGCTGGCGGACGAGCCGTTCACATTGGCGGCGGCCCCCAGCGGCCGACGGTCGGCGCCAGCGGCTCGCGACGGAAAGCCCACGGCACGGAGGCGCCTGGCGGCGCTGGGTCTAGCCGCGCTCGCGGTGGCCCGCGCGGCCCGTCGAGCGAGCGCCGCTGCCGCCGAGCCAGCGCTGACGGACCTGGGGCAGGCGGGGGCGAGCACGGCGTCCGACGCGACCCGCTGGCTTCGCGAGACGTCGCTCCAGGATTTTGATCGAGCCGCGCGCGATTCGCCGGGAGGTGACGCTCGACCGCTTGGACGCCGACGAGCTGGACTTGCCTGTAGCGCCGCGCATCGCCGACGAGATGCACCTCGCGGGCCTCGTAGTCTCGGCGCCCAGGAACCTGCCGGGAGCAATCCTCTGCGCCGAAGGGCGCTCTGAAGGGCGACCCCCCTCGGCCGGAGGGCCCCGCCCCGCTCGAGGCCGCGGCCGCCCTCGGCTTCGACATGCTGTCGCAGCCCACGGTCAGAGCCAAGTTGGGCGAGTTCGACGGCGCCGTCGCCACCGGCCTCGAGGGTCTCAAACTTCCATTCACCCCGCAGCCCCTGCTCGATCTGAGGTGCCTGGCGCCCGGGGGCGCGGCCGTTCTCGCCCCGCTCGCACTGCCATGTTTCGAGGAGGAGATCAAGGCCGCTGCGGTGAGGTGTCAGCCCCCCGCCTTAGACATCACGCCGCGCTCCGCATGCCGCGGCGGGCCGTCCGCGGCCGACCGCCGGCATTGCTCAGCCTAGCCAGCCTAGAAGCGAGGCCGCTGGTGGACGTCAATGTGCGTCGCTACGAGAAGACAGGCAAGCCCCCGCGGCAGGTTGCCATCATGGGCTACAGAGATCCAACGCGCGGCGACAGCTTCTGGATTCCCGCGGCGCCGCCGCGTCCAAGCTAGCACCCCATGCCCACCGGATGGCAAATAACCTTCGCAAGCACCGCAAGCGGCTGCCAGCGCAGCAGTGACCTGATGCCTGAGACAGCTGCTATCTTTCGCTGAGTGCTCGCCTTGGTTAGGTCTACGATTTTTGTGCGTGTGCACTTTTTGTCCAGCTTGCAGAGGAAGGGCGCCCATTGTTCTCTACAACTGTCTCTGTAAGTCGCGCTCTTGGCTCAAGAGTGCTCGCCTGCCAGGCCCACCGCGCACCGCGACAGTGCGTGGATTGGCTCGCACGAGGGCTGACCGGGGTGGCCAACGCCGGAGCGTTCGCCCTTGTCTCTCGCCTGGCCTCTGCGCCAGCTCACACCTGTGCGTGCTCTTTCGAGGCCCCGTCAGCTGGCGAGAAGGTGCTGGCTGTTTTGCAGAGCCAGCTCGAGAGGTGCGGCCCCGATCGACTGATCCAGCAGGTCTGCCCGAGCTGCGATTGCAACTGTGTCTACCCTCCTGCCGCAGGTTTCAGCTACGCGTCCGCGTTTGTGTTCGGCCTCTTGTGCATCGCCCTCGGTGTGCTCGTCGGTGCCACGTGGAGCCGCTTGCATCAGGTTCAGCCTGTTGTCCTTTCCGGCCCGCGGGAGATTACTTCAGACACCGCGCAGCCAGCAGCTGCGCCTCGGGGCCCAGGCCCTCGCACGCCCGCGTCCGTCCGAGCTTTGAGATGCTAAGATGGCGGCCGCTGGAGTACGATCTCTAGACATTGCAGAGCGACAGTGTCTCATAGTTTTTTCAAAAACGAAAATGGCTTCCACTGGCATCATCGCGTGCTGCTGAAGCCCACGCCGGTGCCAGGCCGTTGGATCATACGCACTCCGACCTGAGCGTGCAGGTGGCCGACCTCAACGCCCATCGGATCATCGCCTTGGAACGGGACATGGCCATTCCCGCTCCGTATGCTCGGCAGGCTTATGTTTTCGACCCTTAGCAGCCTGCCGAACTGGAGCAGATACGTGCACAGGCAGTCGCCTTGCTGGACATCCTCGGGATCACCAGCGAGGGCGCCGCCCTGCCTGTGCAGGCCGCCTGGAGAGTGGCAGACCCTGCTCACGCTGGCTTCGACGACGAGCTGCCGACTGCCATCGCCGCCGGCCGCGACTCTTTCATCCAGTCGCCCGACGGCGCGGTGGCCATGGCACTGATCGACGACGAGTCGGTCGCGGTCGCCTCGGTCGCTCCCGACAGCCACGACGACTGGCTACGTCAGAAGCGAGCTGGGGCCGGCCGCGACTCGCGATTGGTGGGAGACGCGCGGGTCAACGGGGCGCGCTTCATGTCCATGATCGACGCCGTCTCCGCATCCTCGGTCGCGTCGGTGCCAGGTGGGCCTTTCCAGGGAGAGCGACTTGTGCCCGAGTTCGTTGCTTCGCTGCGCGGCGCAGGGTTCGAGTGGACGTCGCACCACCTGGACTTAGTGCGCAAGAGTGGCATCGGACGTCAGTCGGGCTCGGCCGGGATTCACCGCCGCATCTCCGAGGTGATGACCCACGTGCAGTGCTTCGACCAGCTGAACGTCTACAACTTGGCGCCGGCCGAACTCTCGACTCGATTTCTCCACCAGATCGAGAGCGCCGTTCGGAAGAACCCGAAGAACCCAGACATGAACGCGACGAGAACGGCGGCACCATCACGACCAAGTACCAGCATTGGGTCAGCACCGTGCAGCGCGACCGCGCCCAGGCCATGAAGCAGGAACGCCTGTGCGCCGAGGAGCAGGGCCACGCCGCCAGCCGAGGCCGCGGCTCTGGCTCTGCCGGCCGCGACGGCCCCCATGGCGGGGGCCGAGGCCGCGGCGGCAACGGGCGAGGTGGCGGCCGCGGTGGCGGCCGAGGCCGGGGAGCGGACGGCCCCGCCGTCGCCGCCTCCTGGCGCCCGCGGCGCTGCACCTCGCGGCCGTTAAGCCCAGCGTGGTCGCCCGCGCCTCCCGCTACAAGGAGCGCTAGAGGTTCAGCGAGGTCGACATCAGCCACGGACATCGCGATGGCTCCGAGGTCCCCATGACCTCCGCCGACTCGTCCCCAGCAGTGTGCCGACTCGCAGACGACCTGGACGAGGTTTCGCCACTCGAGCACGACAGGAGCGGCGCGCCCCCCCGCCGGAGGATGAGATCCTCTCCGCCGGCCGGTGGCACAGGGTCGTCTGCGGCGCTTGGCAGTCCGTCGCCGCCATCCATGACAAGGAGTCTGGAGTCCAGCTTCTCGGGCTGCGCTTCGCCGGCCGTGGACTTGCCTTCTATGGCAGGAAGGTTTTGTCGATGGGGGGCAACGTGGGGGCCGTGCCCAGCTTCGAGAAGGGTCGCGCCAAGTCGCGGGCCCTGAGGCGGAACTGCCGCGTCGCAGCCTCGTACCAGCTCGCGCGGGAGATCTCCCTGCGGCAGCGCAATGCAGAGTCGGCCCGCAACCCCGCAGACGCGGACAGCCACCTGGCCGACGCCTGCACGCTTCGGCCAGGCGCTGTTCGACGCGGGCGTGCCCGCGACATCGAGGTGATCTTGGAGGGCAACCAGGTGTTGGCCGCTCCCCCTTCAGCCTCTTCAGCAGCGTCGCTCGCCGGCGCCCCCGAGGCATTTGAGCTCGGGCGCCCGCGGCAGCACCGGCGCAGCTCGGCGCCACCCCAGGGGCGAATTTCCAGCCTGACCCGCCAGCTGTGCTATATGAGGCTGACGCGCGTTGGGCGCGCAGCCCGCGGCCGGCCGCCGCGAGACATAAGCCGCCATGCCCCTCCTGTCCCCCAATCGCACGAAGGCCTCCGCAGTCCATATCCGAACCCTGCTCCTCCTCAGCTTCGCCCAGCATCGCGGCGAGCCGTGCTAGAGGTGTTCGCTGGCTGCGGCCGGCTGTCCGCGGCCATGTCGCCGCAGGGGCGCAGGGGCGCAGGGCGCATGTCGCCGCTCCGGTTGACAGACCGAGGGCCTCACATGCACGTCTTGGATGGCCGTGTCTTCTCCGCGTTGAAATCATGGATTGCCAGCAGGAAGATTTGGTAAGTTCATGTCGGCACGCCTTGCACATTCTGGAGTGAGGCTACTAGCACTTCTCGGGGAAACCACTCACGAACCGGTCAGCTATGCGCTACCCGGACAGTATCTCTTCTGCGCCTGTGTTGTCGCTATCATGTACGCTGGTCGCTCGAGAACCCCGCCTGCTCTCGGATCAGGAAGTGGGGGGGGGCCTTACAACAGTGTCTTACTCAACAGCATCATGCTACCGTTCGCTACGATTGCTGTGCGCATGGATGTACTTACGTCAAGCCAGCTATCATCGTTACCGACATCGACGATTGGTTGCTGTTGTCACGTCGCTGCGAGGGTGGCCATCGCCATGATGATCTTCAAGGTAAAGTCGACATCCCGTCGTGCTCAGCGCCATCATCGAGCGTCGCATCACATGCCCCAGGGGCCGCAGTATAGGAGACCACATTGGCCGGGAAGTAGCCTCCGTCACTCTGCCGCCACAGGGCTTTGATCCTCGCTTCAGTGGCTCCTCGCGGGACATCCGCTCAGCATGGCCGTGGTGCGCTGTCCAGTCGCGGGGAAGTGGAGCTGGCGGTCGCCTGCCAGCACGACCTCCAGTAGCCGCTCAGGGCCGCCGACGTCTCGCGCCCTCCTGGCTCGCCGCCAGAGTGGGCGGCCAACGCCAAGCAGCGCGGCGCAGGCTGGGGGCCGTGGATCCCCCCCAGGCGCGGGGAGCCAACGACGTCTGCAGCGGCCCACCATCGCCAAGCTGCGGCGACAGGCAGTTGGAGACGGCCCGCGCCCCGCAGGATACCTACGAGCACAATCGGCGCCGCCAACGATTCAAACTCGCTATCGGGACGCTTGCGAGAAGTGCAAGGGTTTCGCCAGCGAGCACGGTCTCAGCGCCCTGGCAGGGGCCGCGGTCGACGCCAGCCTGCAGGTCTACCTGGATCACCCGTGGTTCGACGGCAGGGGCATCCACGACGCTCGGGTCGCCGCGCACGGGGCCGCGCACGTGCAGCGCAGCAACCTGAAGGGCCCGGCCGCGCTGGAGCTCGCCCGCGCCGCGCTGCGCGGCTGGCAGAAGCGCGTGGGAAACGTTTCTCGAGACCCCATGCCACAGCGAGCTCTTTTTCTTGCCTGCGACTGGCTGTGCGACACCGGCGACATGGCCGACCCCAGTTCGACGGGTGTCTGCGACCAGGCGAGGTGTGTCAGATCACCGCGAACGACATCAAGGTTGCCCCCCCGCGCCTGCGGGGCGCCGGCTGCCCCCCTGCCACCATCGTGATAGCAGAGTATTCGGAGGGCGACGACGGCGGGGCTTCGCGGCGGCGCGAAACCGAGGCCGGGGAGCAGGACGACACTAAGGTCTTCGGGGGCGCTGCCTCCAAGAAGGCCGGCCGCGACCAGGCGGCTGGCTTCCTCGCCGATCTCGAAGCAGCGAAGCGAGGCAGCTCCGCGCCTCTGTTCGGCCTGACCCTGGCGGAGTACGAGCGCCGCTGCAAGGCTGCCTTCGACGCCTGCAGTCTTGGCGCCCTCCGCCTCACACCGCACATGGCGCGCCATGGCGGGCCATCCGCTGATGCTGCGCTCGGCCTTCGCCCCGAGGATCAGATCCAGTCGCGAGGGCGCTGGAAGGCCAGCAAAAGCGTCCTTCGATATATGAAGCAAGGCCGTCTCATGCGACAGATTGGGAAGCGGGCCCCCGCTCAGCTGCAGAAGTGCAAATCAGTCTCCACTTCTTTGTTCAGGAAGCTTCTCCTCTTCTGAGGCGCGCGCCCTCCCTACCCTGCCCCTGCTTCACCCACTCGCCGAACCATGCGCATGGGATATGGGTGCTGGCCGACTGACACTGAGCTGCTCGAGTGTGCAACTCGAGATTTTCCGCCTGCCAGACTTTGCTTTCGAGGGTCTCGAGACCACGGTTGCCGCGTTCAAAGAATGTGTTGGCAGGCTGTCGCTGCCTCCTTTGCGAGTTTGAAAAAGGAGAGCTCGAGGCCGCTTTGGCGTGGGCTCTCTAGGGCGTGGGGCTCCTCTTCGGGCTCGCTGGGGTCCTCTGCTCCGCCCTCGTTTCATTCGCGCAGCCTGCTGGCCTTCCGCCCGTCCGCGTACTGTGCCGAAGGGTTGTGGAGCAATTTCGCGCGTGCACTTTTTGTCCAGCTTGCAGAGGAAGGGCGTCCTTTGTTCTCTACAGTTGTCTCTGTAAGTAGCGCTCTTGGCCCTCCCTGCCCATCCCAATGGGTGCCGGCCGACTGACACTGAGCTGCTCGAGCTTTCCGCCTGCCAGACTTTGCTTTCGAGGGTCTCGAGACCACGAATGCCGCGTTCAAAGAACGTGCTGGCAGGCTGTCGCTGCCCCCTTTGCGAGTTGTGAAAGAGGAGAGCTCGAGGCCGCTTTGGCGCGGGCTCTCAGGGGTGTGGGGCTCCTCTTTGGGCTCGCTGGGGTCCTCTGCTCCGCCCTCGATTCATTCGCACAGCCTGCCGGCCTTCCGCCCTTCCGCGTACTGCGCCGAAGGGTTGTGGAACTCTCTCTGTCTCTCTCTTTCTCTCTCTCTCTCTCTCTCTATCTCTCTCTATGTATATTTATATATATAGAGAGAGAGTTCTCTTTCTATTTATATATATATATAGATATGAGTGCGTTGGCCCCTAATCCCGCCCACCCTGCAAAAAGACAAATGCAAAACGAGACTCTGGCGATTTCGCAAGCGTGTCGTCTCAAGAGATTCGGCGCACGGTTTCGACAATGTTATTCAATCACTTCGCTCATTCCGCCGGCCCGTAGTGGTGCACGGCTGTCGGGTGCCCGTGTGATCGTTGTCAATGGGGTGTTGCTGGGTCGTTTTCTTGTCTATGGATGGCTGGTTTTGGGTGATTTCGCAGGCGGGAACCGTTTTTTGCCCGCTTGAACCTTCTGTTTCGGAAGGTGGCGGCTCAGGAATACGATCGCACGGAACAAGACAACATTCTGCAGTTTCTTTTTTGCATTATTCGGGTCCCTTGTCGTTTGTTGGGGCCTCTTAGGAGCCTCTGGGGGCGTCCAGGAGGCCTCTTGGAGTGGAAGGCTCGGATTTTCGGTTCGTGGTCTCCGTCTTGGGCCCCTCTTGAGGCCCTCGTGGGGTCCTTTTGGACCGTCTTGGGCGCCTCTTGGGCTGTCGTGGGGCCCTCTTGGGCGGTCTTGCGTTTCTCTTGGAGGCCTCTTGGGCCGTCTTGGGGTGGTCTTGGAGGCTTCTTGGGCCGTCTTGGAGCGTCGGAAACGCGAAAAGGCGAGGAAGCCACAAATCTTGAAAACCCATCGGAAATCAATGGTTTTGGCGTTTTGAGGCTTCGTGGACGTTCATTGGGATCTCGTTGGATGCCTCTCGAGGGCTTCTTGGAGACTCTCGGGAGTCGTTGTCGAGCCTCTTGGAGTCTCTTTCGGGCCCCTTGTCGCCTTTTGGGGCCTCTTGGAGCCTCCAGGAGGCCTCTTGGAGCGGAAGGCTCGGATTCTCGGTTCGTGGTCTCCATGTTGGGCCCCTCTTGAGGCCCTCTTGGGGTCCTTTTGGACCGTCTTGGGCGCCTCTTGGGCTGTCGTGGGGCCCTCTTGGGCGGTCTTGGGGTTCTCTTGGAGGCCTCTTGGGCCGTCTTGGGGTGGTCTTGGAGGCTTCTTGGGCCGTCTTGGAGCGTCGGAAACGCGAAAAGGCGAGGAAGCCACAAATCTTGAAAAACCTAATGGAAATCAATGATCTTGGCCTCTTGGGGCTCTCTTGGAAAGGGTCGGGGCTCTCTTGGGACGTCTTGGAAGCTTTTTGGGCCGTCTTGAGGCCGTGTTGGGCGTCTTGGGCCGATCGTTCGGTGATTCGGAACCCTCTTGGACCGTCTTGGAAGCCTGTTGGGGCCCTCTTGGCGCGCTCCGGGGAGCGTGGAAGGCCGCACCCAGGAGGAAAACCATCTCTGATCTGAGTTTGCCAGGAGTGTCCCAGGACCTTGCCGGGGTACTTTCCAGCCCGGGACCCCCAGGGGCCGCTCCGCGCGCGCGAAGTATAGAGTTATTGTTAACCAGTTACCTTGGTCCGGCGAATTTTGTGTTGCTCTGATTTTTGCTATTGCAACACACGTTACTGTCATCGTGAGTCCGGGTAAATACGTGTGTTGACTCGAGCCCTCGATGTTCTTCCCTCCTTTTTGCCCGGGGCCTTCGTGGGCCCGCTGATTTTTGCCCGGGGCCCCTTGGGGCCCTTCTTGGGGGCTTCGAGGGGGTGGCGGGTCCTTGCAGGGTTCTTCCTGGGCCTCTGTGTTTTTTGATATGGTCTCCTTCCTTCTCCTGATCGGGGTTCCCGTAATGGCCCCATTAGTTGCCGCATTCGTTTTTAATGGTTGGAGGATTGGGGCTTCTGAGAGGGGTGCTGAGGGGGGGTCCGAGAGCACTTTGAACCGTCTTGTGGCCCTCGTCGGGCCTTTTGGGGGTATGTCGGAAGCTATCTTCGATCATCCTCGGTCATCTTCAGTCGCCTTGGAGTCCATTTTGGAGCATCGGAGGCCCTCCTGGAGCCACCTTGGGCGAAACAGGAACCCTCTTAAACACCTCGAGAATCCCCAGAAAACCTCAGGGAGGGTAGACAGAGGGTGCCCCTCCCCGAATGGAATCTGGCTCCTGATGGAGAAAGCCATCTACGCCCAGGGGGCTGGCGGGATGCTACAGCTGCTGATCCTGCATCCTTGGTTAATCGCATCTTTGCTTGGCCGCACCCCGACAGAACCCGGCGCACCAGACCAGTTCCTTACAGCGCAAGTAAGGAGCATCGAAAGCGCAAAAGCATTGCGCGGCGTGTGGAGGTAGGGCAGGAGGTGCACTTCGCGGAGAGGAGGCGGAGGGGGGAGGCTGGGCGGGAGAGGCGTGGGCAGGCCAGGGTGGGGAGGGGGGGGGAGGGATGGGCAAGCTGGGTGCGCAATCTTCGGAGGAGGACGACGACGAGGAGGCTCTGACTCCTGACCACGGCGTAGATATCCTCCCTATTCGCACAGTCGGATGTCGAGCAGGGCAATGATCCCGAGAGGCTACGAAGTGCACGAAAGTGCATGGCGTAGCATGAGAGACGGATGGGGGAGGACGAGAAGGAAGAGTAGGGAGGAACCTGGGCCGGGGGCTCCAGGACAAGGACAAGCCAGCGGGCGAGGATTGCAGCGAGAGCTCGGGCTCCAATTCCGAGGCTGGGGCCGCCTGTCGCCATCGCCGCCGTCGCCATCGTCGCCGCCGCCGTCGCCGCCGTCGTCGCAGTCGTGGGTGCCGTGGTCAGCAGGGTACCGCCGTGGTCGTGTCGTCGTCGTCGTCGTCGGCCTCGGCGTCGGCGTCGTCGTTGCCACTGCGCAGCGCAGAACCGCGGTCAGTCCCCGAGGGGGCAGTGAGAGGCGGAGGCGCAGGGAGGATGTTTTGCCACGCTTGCGTCGCATTGCCGGGAAGCGGGAAGGAGCAGGAGGCGGAGGAGGTGGAGGCGGAGGAAGATTGGGAGAGAAGGAAGCAAGGAGAGGGAAGGGATTGGGAACAGGGAGGAGGGAGGAGAAAGGAGGATTGTAAGGAGGAGGATTGGAGTGAAACCAGTTGGTGCCCAAAATATAGTTCATACGTAGTCAAGTTTGATTGGACCAGAGAATGTGCACGCGCTTGTCTGACCTTTCTGTTTATCGATTTGTTCAGTAACAAGTCGGTATATGGCCATGCGCATGAAGTCCCCAGAAACATTTACTATCATTACAAGGAGCTCTCCATGAAAGACCAGCTCTCGTTGGGCCTGTCATTCAAGCGAAAGCCCCATGTTGAACAATACTTTGTTTGCATCCTTGCATCGCGTAATCAGGAATACGGAAGGGTATGATCATACAGTTCAACGGGGTGTCAAGTGGTTTGCCCGTTTTGAATGGGAACCGGTCTAGATGTGTGTATCGTGTGTACACGCACACTTCTGGCCATGAGTTTCGAGGACGGCTCAAGCGAGAGCCCCATGTGGAAGAAGGAGCCGCTCGCCATCTGTGCAGATGTCGATGCTTCTGGGTTTTCTTGGCGCACGGAAGGCAAGAGCGAGAGGCCTATTCTGAAAAGAAGGCTCCTTACACCCTTGTAATTGCTGCAAGCTCTCAGGGCGACCGTGCGCGGCGCCAAGGCGAGATCCGAATGCTGGAAAAGAGCCGCCCCTCATCTTTGCAGCTCTTGCATGCTCTCAGAACCTCTGTGCGCTGCGTGACGGGGAGATCCCATTGCTGACAAGGAGCCGCCCCTCATTCTTGCAGCTCGTGCATGCTCTCAGAACGACTGTGCGCGGCGTGACGGCGAGATCCCACTGCTGACAAGGAGCCCGCCTTCATCTTTGCAGCTCTTGCATGCTCTCAGAACGACTGTGCGCGGCACGAGGGCGTGCGCGCGAGGGCAGAAGCCCCGTGCTGGAGACGGCCGGTGCTCCATCCGTGCAGTTTTTGCAGACGTCGCGGAGGCGAGAGCCCCTAAGAACGGCCCCTGCGTCACCCTTCCAACGGTTGCACGCCTGGCCTGCCCTACCGACACGTCAGCGGGGTGCGATAGGTATCGTATCTATATAGATAGATCGATATATAGATAGATAGATCTGTATCTATGTGTAAGTGTATATCTATATCTATATATATATATTTATGTTTATATATCTATCTATCTATCTATATATATATATCGATCTAGCTATCTATCTATATATCTATCTATATATCTATCTATATAGCTATGTTTGTATACCCATATATAGTTATCTATATGTATGTCTATCTATCTATGTATGTATATGTCTATCTATCTATCTATATATCTATCATATATATATATACATATGCGCTTTATAGGTGTGTATATCTATATCTATATATACACATAGGAGTAGGCCGGGAGGGGCGGGGGACGGGCCGCTGCCTGTACCCTTCATGGGCGCCGCCCGGGGCTTCTGGAGGGGTCCGGGAGCTCCCGAGACGGCCTGGGCCCGCCCCGAAACAGGCCACGACAGGCTAAGAGGGTCCCAAGAGGGCCCAAGACGGTCCCAAGAGGCCCCGAAGACGCCCAAGATGCCCTCAAGACGGCCGACGAGGATTCCAACGCGCTTCATCACGGACTCAAGAGGCTCCCCAAGAGGGCCCTGTGAGACAAAATTCGCATATTTTCCTGTGGATTCTGAAGGATTTGGGCGTTCTCGCGTTTCCCGCTTCCCAGCGCTCCCTGATGGCCCCAGAGGTCCTTCAGATCGCTCCAAGACGCCCCACGAGGCCCCGAAGAGGGCCCCAAGACGGCCCAGGAGGCTCCCCAGACAACCCAAGTGTGCCCCAAGAGCGCCCCAAGAGGGGGCCCAGAGGAGGACCGCGAACCGATGTTTCACGGTCTCTGGTCCTAGACTTTCCACGAAGCCCTGTGAGGCCCCCACGAGGCCCCCAGAAAGCTCCAAGAGGCCCCCAAGGGGCACCCAGGGAACGCCCAAGAGGCCCCCCAACACACCCCAACAAATCATGTCCTCAGAAAACCTTCAGGGGACATGCTTCATCATGGGCCCGAGAGTCTGCGGAGGCTCCAAAACCATCGCGCTACCAGAGAGTTGTCTGGGAAGTTGATTGGGAGCATGACTGATCGCCTTCTCGCGGCACTCCGCGGCTCGTTTCGCACAAAGTTGGCCTAAGTGCCCTCTTGAACCGACGACGACGACAAAGATGACGAAACGACGAAGACGAGGAGGAGGAGGAGGACGACGACGACGACGGCGCGCCCCAAGAGACGACGACGACGACGACATTTCGACGACGACGACGACGACGACGACGACGACGACGACGACGACGACGGCACGTCCCAACAGGCTCCCCAAGACGCCCCCAAAACCCATGTTCCAAGAAGGCCTTCTGGGAACCCCGTTCATCAGGCCTCCGCCCGCCTGCGCAACGCAACCATCTTCCCCGAAAGTTTTCCGGAATGCGGATTGGCATGCATGGACTTCTCACTGCCCATAATGCGTTTAGCGTTATGGGCATTTCTTAACATCCCGTTCAAGTCATATGTGGTCCATTACTTCAGTGCAGCAGTGAACTCGTCAAGGCCTGGGGTTTGCTAGAACCTGAGCGCGCGCGATGATTCTAGTACATATTTGTCTACATATACGTATACACATCTATTCAGAGTCTGCCAGATGGGTTTCGGAATGCCAGCTGTTTCATCCAGCCTCGTCTCGACTTCTGGACACCACTGTCGGTGTATGTTGTACTCACTGTGGCTCAAGATCGTTTGGCGGCGATCTGCGTGGCAACCGCGGCAGGTGACTCCGAGCTGGCTTTCTGCACTTGAGTTTGCCCTCCTTGCTGGCTCGGCGGCGCTGTACTGGACCCAGGCGGCCTGGTGGGGCATCGCCCACTTCGGGCCTGAGGTCTCCAAGGCCGTGAGCTTGGCGGGGGCGCGCGGCCTCACCGCGGTCGGCCGCGGAGCTCAGGCGGCCGCCGCCTGGGGTTTGCGGGCCTTGCAGGCATTGGCCAGCGTCGCGAGTTCCTTGGCGGCCCTCGCGTGGGAGCACCGCGAGGGGGCGGCGGCTTCGCGGTCGCCACGTGGTTCGACCGGCCGAGTACTTGCGTCGTCGCGAGCTCGCAGCAGCTTCAACCGCTCTGGAATACGTGCTGCTGGAGATGGCGCTGGCTGGCGGCGTGGTCCTCATCTTCGGGTGGGTTCGGGGCAAGGACCACAGCCTTGGCCTCGCGACCGACGGCATCGCGGCGAACTTTGTGTGGGTGCTGGTGCGACTGCTGCCTGGGCATTTCCGAGCGGCGGTGGTGCCAGGTGGCGGGGTTTTGCGTGGCCCCCCCTCGGCTTCGCGGCTGGCACGGTGAACTCGGCATGCGAGCCGCCGCACGCGGCGGCCCAACGGGGCCCGACGGTGGCCGAGCTCGCCGCGCTCCGCTTGGAGGCCCAGGGCGTGGACGTGGTGCCGCTGACCGCGGCCGTGCCAGCGGGCGTCGCGACCAACGCGGGCTCGCAGCTGGCCTAGCTGCCGACCTTCATGCACGCGGGAGGTCCGTTGCCGCCGCCAGGAGCGGGCGCTTTGGTGGCTGCGGCGCCGCAGGGAGCAGGCGCGGCGCCCGCAGCCCCGCCGGGCGCCCTGTTGCGGGGCCAGGCGCGGGCGCGGCGGCGCCCGCGGTCGCCGCGGGCCCGGGCTTCGCGGCGGCGGGCGCGCCCGACGCGGCGGCGGGGGCGGCGGGGGCTGCGCCGCTGCATTTGGCCACGTTGGCGCAGGAAGCGCGCGGCATTCAGAGCCAGCCGCAGAACGGAGGCGGCTCGAAGAGTGGGGGAGGCAAGATGGAGAACATGAGAAAGGGCAAGTAGGAGGACAAGAATAATAAGAATAATGAGAAAAATGATAATGCTGAGACTGCTAACAAGCCGGACCCTGGCGACTCATCGAGCAGCGACGCCGGCGGCGCGTCGAGCAGCGGCGAGCACTTGCAGCGGAAGGGGCCGAAGGCCAAGAGTCGCCGGGCGGGCCCCGTCCAGGGGCGCAGGTTCGAGACCGAGAAGTTCAAGGCAGAAGGGGACCTCCTGGCGTTCGCGACCAAGTGCCCATGCTCGTTGTCGGGGCACTTCCTGGCGATGGTGCACGGCAAGCTGAGCGGCGGACGCTCGTCGGAGACGACGCAGGTGCGTCCGGAGTCGGCCGCGCCCTGGCGGCGCAGGCGCATTCGGGCTTGACGGAGCTCCGAGACCAGCGCGAGGTGCAGGCGCCGGCGCTGGCGATGGACCCGATCAACACCCAGGACCTGGCCACCGCGACGGGCGCGCCGGCGCAGCGCATCATCGCCGCCCAGCGGGCCGCGGCCACGGGCGGCCCCGGGGAGAAGGCCGAGGCCGCGGGGCTACTGGCGGGCGCGGGGGGGAGGGGTCGCGGCGGGCGGGCCCCTCGAGCTCGCCGCGCGACGCGCTGGAGGAAGTCGCGGCAGAGGGGGCTGCGCCGCAGGGGCCTGGAGTTGAATATGGCCCCCGTCGCGGTCGGTCAGGGCGACTGGCTGCGCTTCGCATGGGGGCCGCTGGAGGCGCCTCCACGTCAGGGAGACCTCGGCCTCGCGCGGTGGAGTTCGCGGGCCTTCGTCGGAGATCCGCCCTGCCCCGCTGCTTCGGCGTCGCGGCGCTGAGCTCGCAAAGTTCGGGCGCGAGCGCCGGGGCGCGGGGCAATCTGCGCGCCGTTGCTCTCGACGACCTCCACGGAGCCGCCGGCGACTACAACGACTTGCCTTTGCTGGCCCAGCGACGCGCGCAAAGGCGCGGGCTGCCGGGCGCCCGCCGCTTCCTTGAGCCCAAGCTGTTTTGGCCCGAGGCGGCGACTGTTCAAGAGTTCCTGCGCTGCGCCGACGGCCGCGGGCCGATCGAGCGCGTCGCGGGCCCCCCCTCGGCGAGCGCGGAGGACTTCCTGGCCGCGCCGCGGCCGTTGATTTGGCGGGCCATCTCCGCGAGCACTTCCCGGGCTTGCAGGCCAGGCGCGGCGCCGGCGCTCTCTGCCCACGAGCGCGGGCCAGCGTCCCGCCGCGCGCCAGTGGCCCTGCGCGCTGGCGGGGCCCGCTTGCCCATCTCTTGCGGCTCGCAGCGTGGCTGCCGGCCCCCAAGTGCGCCGCCGCGCCCCCCTCGTCGCCAGGGCCTTCGGCGCGAAAATGTCCGTCGCTGAGCAGCGGGTGATCTCGGACACGCCAGCGATCCAGCAGCTGGGGCCCGCCGCCCCCCCCGGTTGTGCGCGGCCAAGGCGCGGCCTGTCGCGCGGGCGGAGCTTCGGGGGCGCGCCCTGCGACGCTACTTCCACCGGCTGGCGATCGGCAAGGGCTGGCGCAAGTGCGCGGCCCATCCTCCAACGCCTGATCCTCGCGGTGGGTCCTCGGAGGTCTGCGGGCTTCGCGCCGACGGCGGGCTGGGCGCGGGCGGCGTCCGACACCGCCTTCCCCAAGGCGGAGCTGCCGCAGGATCGCGGGGCGACTTTCGACAAGCCCCGCCCGACCGAGTTGCCGCTCTGGGGGTCAATCGTCGATGATCTGCGGGCTCTGGGCGAGCTCTCGGCTGGCGACCGAGCCCAGAGTTCGGCGGCTTCATGGCCAGGGCAAGCGGGCCCGGGGCCGCACGGGCGCCCCTGCGCATCGGCATGTCCGTCGACGGTGGCCAGGGCGAGTTCCATGGGGCGGAGGTGCATCCAACTCAGAACGGGGCTGGAGCTTCTCGACGGCGGCGGCTTGAGTTGGCCACCGCCCTTCAGCCTCCTGGCCCAGAAGGTCTACTCGCGAGCGCCTGCGTCGTGGGGGGTCAGACTCGCCCGACTGCGCGTGGAGATATCTGCAGATGCCTGGTCTCTTGCATACCGGTACCGCGCTGTTGGATCTCAAAGTTGGGGCGTGGTCTGACTGGGTGGGCATGCTCTTCGTCGTTAGTGGTTTGAGTTGGGCCCCCGGCGCCAGATTGAACATTGCAAGAATTGAAAGCATTAAAAACCGAGGCTTTCGGGTCGAAAATTGAAAAAATGAAAATTGAAAACCTCAATCGTGGAATTGCAATTTGATAATCGAATAACCGAACATGTAAATCCCGGCGTCGCCGATTGAAAAATTAAAAAACATGTGTGATTTTTCAATTTATCAATTCGTCCAGCCGGGTAGGTCGGAAATTGATATTTTGAATTCTCCGGTTTGTCATCTCGGCGTATTCTGACGGGCGGGCAGGTTAGGTCGAGCAGACGGCCCCTGGCGGGCGGAACGCGCGGGACGGCGGGACATTAAATGCACTCTCATACCGCGATGGGGCACGTTGTGTCCAGTCGGGCGGGCAGGCGGGACATTGAATGCAGCCCTCCCTCTGTGAAGGGGCAAGCTGCTGGACAGGCGCGCTCCGGGTTTCCTGGAGGTCGCCGACGGCGTTTCCACTCCCCCCCGTAAGGATCCCCAGGGGGATGTTTTCCAAAGGGCACTTGTGGAGCACTCTACGGCCGTCCCTGGGCTGTCAGAGTCCGCGCCGCAGCCCTCTTGAGGCGTTCCTCGGCTCTTCCTGGGCTTTCAGGGTCTCGATGATGGTGATAATGTTGGCGACGATGATGATGAGGATGAGGATGAGGATGATGACGATGACGACGACGATGACGGTGACGATGGCGGCGACGGTCGCGATGCTCATGGCGTCGGTGATAATTCCTCCACCCCACTCGTCTTCTTCCTCTCCATCATTATCTTCGAACCAGTGCTTTGGGAGAAGGAGGAATGAGGAGGAGGAAGAGGGAGGAGGAGAGGGATAGTAGGAGGGAGTCGGCAATAGGGGGAGGATCAGGAGAGGGAAGAGGAGAAGGAGGAGGAGGAGGAGGGGATCGAGGAGGAGGGGGAAGAAGAAGGGCTAGGTGCCGGGCGCCCAGACGCCTCCGCTGGGCGATGTCGTCGTCGATGCAGTTGCTGACGCCGCCGCCGCCGTCGTCGTCTTCGTCGTCGTCGCCGCCGCCGCGGCCGACCGTTGCGCGCTCACCGACCTCCCTGACCGGAAGGCTCTTAAAGAGGGGTGGGGGGGGGGGGGGCGGGAATCCCAAAGACCCGTTTGGAGCACTCTTCGGCTTTCCTACCTGGGGGTCGCCGATTGCGTTCCCACCCGGAAAGGGCTTGGGCCCAGGGTTCTCTTAGTTTCGACGATGATGATGAGGAGGAAGAGGAGGAGGAGGTGAAGCAGCAGGTCACGCGGGTTCCCGAGTGCCCCCACTCTAATTTGCCCTCTGCCCCTCGCTGGAACCATTTGTTTTTACGTGTCCAGGCCATGCGCCACATAGATTGCACCAAATAGCTTACACCGCATAGATCTCAGCGCGTATTTCAAATCGCATAAATAGCACCACTTAGATGGGCACCACGTAGTTTGCGCCACATAACTTACGCCACATAGATAACACCACTTAGCTTACATCACATAGCTCACACCCCATAGGTAGCACCACATAGCTTACAACGCATACATTGCACGACATACATCGCACCACATAGATTGCACCACGTAGATCGCATTACTTTAGCTTGCACCGCATGGTGCACACCACATATATTGCACCAATTAGCCTTGCATCCTGGGGGTCGCCAGATGTGTGTGAAAACGCCCCTTCGGATTTTTAGGGGGGGTGGGTCCAACGGGCTTTCTTGGAGCAGTCTTCGACCTGCCCTGGGATCTCAGGGTCTGCGCCGAGGCAACCTGGGGCACAGTTCGGCCTGGGCCCCGGGCCTTCAGGGTCTGCGTCGCGTGGAAGCGAGGGTCGAGGATGTCGGTTCGCAAAGGACGCTATGGTTTTGGTCCCCCACAGGCTGACCCGGCTGAGATAGAAAGGGCAATCCGGAATTTCCCAAATCGAGCATTGAAACATTGAAGAACACGTATGTGTTTTCAATATTCCAATGTGTGGTGGCGGAGCCGGGGAATTGAGAAATTGAAAAAAAGCTAGAGTTGGTTTAATGTTTCAATCGGGGAAGTGCGGGATTGAACATTCAAATGTTCAATTCGTCCAATTTGGGAAGTCCTGGATTGACCTTTCAAATGTTCTACAACTCAGTTCGGAGATTTCTGACTTGATATTTAAAGTCTCGACTTTGGGCTCAATCAGTTCTCAACTGTTGAAGATTATTCAATGGTTCAATAATCGAGCGGCCCAGAACTAGTCAATCTAACTCTTGTTCTGTCTGGCCTATGTGGAGCTATCGCTTGATTGGGGAGTGCGGCGAGGCAGTGGCCTGCACGGGCAGTTTCTCGCGTTGTCATGACGTCTCAATGCCCTTCTGGATAAACAAAAGCCTGCGTTTCTTTTTTATTCGCGTACGTTTCGCGTGCTGCCTCCCCTTGATAAGGGTCGGAGGGTATGATGTAGTTGACGTTCCGAGATGGACAGAGCTTGCTAGATGGTTTTCGGAACGCCAGTGTTTCATCCAACCTCGTCTCGACTTCTGGACATCACCGTCGGTGCATGTTGTAATCAGTTTGGCCCCGCTGCGCTCCCAACCACCCGTGGTGGTCCGAAACTCATCAGTGGAGTGCGCAGAGCCTTGCATGTGATTTGTATGGCGAGGCATTGACTTGCGTTGGCATTTCCTCGTGTTGGCATGACGTCTCGATTCCCTGCCTTTATACGTATGCATGTATGTGTATGTATATATATATATATATATCCATATATATATATATACATATATGTATATGTGTATGTATGTGTATACAGGTGTAAGTACATATGTATTCCCTACTGTATGATTTTATAGTCTGGGACCGTGCGATCCCCCCCTTTAACGGTACCCTTCCTGATCCTTGGCCCCAGGGGCATCCTGGATGCGTGGATGCTTTTGCAGACGGTCCCCTAACGGCCCCAAAACGGTCAGGAGGGCGGCTGGACGGCCCCGCGAGAGCCTAGAGGGACCCCATACACCCACCAGAGGCCCGATGACGACCCAAAGAAGACCCCCAAGCAGTTATCGAAACGCAAAAAAACAGTGAGGTCCTTTCTGGTTGTTTTATGTTTGGGGGGAGTCTCAATTCTTCGGTCGCTCGGGCGTCCGAGACCGCCCAGGAGGCCAGAGCATCGCCCCACATTCAACCAAGAGGGTTTCCAGGTTGCCCTAGAGGAGCCCCAAGACGGCCCAGCAGGGCTCCAATATGGCCCGAAGATAGCCCCATGACGGCGCAAGATGGCCCCAAGACGCCTCCCGAGTCATTCCAAATCGTGACCCGGTTCTTCAGGGAAGCCGCGCTTGGAAGCAGGATGTGGCCCGAGGAAATCCCCAGAGGCCCCCAGAAAAGGAACCCGAGATGCTTCCAGAAAATCCCAACAAGCCTTTCAAAACCTTCGTGAGATTTACAAGAGGCGCTCCTAGGATGAGCCTCCACAAAAAGAGCTGAGCTGAGAATGGGGGCGATTTCGAACTGTAGGGCGAGAACGAGGAAGAGGAAGAGGAAACATGAGAGAAGGATAACGAATCACGTCATGACAACGACGATGCCAGAAAAGGTAACAACAAGTTATCGTTGAATCATCCGTCAGGAGGAAGAGGCAAAGG
This sequence comes from Prorocentrum cordatum, assembly GCA_963575745.1. Lineage (NCBI taxonomy): Eukaryota > Dinophyceae > Prorocentrales > Prorocentraceae > Prorocentrum > Prorocentrum cordatum. The sequence continues at coordinate 327,285 of CAUYUJ010005313.1, forward strand.
AGCTCGTCGGTGAGGAGACGGAGGCGGTGGATGATGAGAAGTGGGGCTGATACGAGGAGCGGGAGGAGCAACAGTAGGTAGTTCTGGCAGAAAGCGACTCTGTCGCGCCTGGGGGGGCCTGGCCTGGGCGTCCACGCCAACCCCGAGGTGTACCTAGATGTCACGTGCATCGAGAACGAGGTCCATTTCGACCGGTTCAAAGCGCGGCAGGAGGCCTGCGCCACCGTCGTTCTTTGCGGTTTGGCCCAGTAGCCAGGGAAAGAAGAGGTGTCCCCCCTTTTGCTTGGTTGTCTTCCTGTCCTCCCTTCTTCTTTTTTTCTTCCTGTCGTCTCCCACGGCCTTTCCCGTCTCCTCCTCCGTTTTCTTCTAGCCTCTCTCTCCTCTTCCCTCGGCCCTCTCCTCTCCCCCCGGCCCTCTCCGTTCCTCACCTCCTCTTCCTCCTTCTCCTCATCATGAGCATCAGCATAAGCATCAGCATCAGCATCATCAGCAGCATTATCATCATCGTCTTCGTCGTCATCGTGATTGTCATCGTCATCATCATCTTCTTCTATCCTCCTCCCCTCTCTCACTTCCTCTCCACTGTCATCCCTCTCCCCTGAGTCACCCCTTGCACCCCTCGCCGGTCCGTTCCTCCGTGGACTCCCACGGACACGACTGGCGCGTGCGTTTGGCGGCGCTGTTCCCCTCTGGACCAGCGCGCGCCCAGAGCCCCCGCGGCGGAACGCTCCGGGGCCCTGCGGCCCTTTCGCGAGACTGCCGACAGCGGGCGGCCCGGTGCGCATCGATTCCAGCGGGGGCGACGTTGGGGGAGGAGTCGGCTCAGGGAGCGACGCTTTAGGGCTCGGAGCCCGAGGCTTTCGAGCGTGTTCGTCGGCACCCGGTTTTCGAGCGTTTCGGGGTGCTCTCCAGCGGCTGCGCCATGCCGAGAGCGTTCGGGGGGTTTGCCCAGAGATCGTGCCGAGCGGCCGCCTGGAATAGCCGAGGGCTAGCCTCAAGAATCGAAGAGGCAGCGTCAGGGGGAGGTCGGCTCCGGGAGGGATGCATCGGTCCCTAATCGCCCATTCGTCACCGACAGGGGCCCGACAGCCCGCCCCTCCCAGGAGCGTGCGGTTGCGCCATCGCCAGGCCCAGCGCCGATCTATCGGCGACGCACCGCCGATGCCAGGTCGAGGTTTCCCCCCCGGGCCAGTCCCCCCCTGACGTCCCACCGCACCGTTGCACACCGACTCCAGCGTGTGCGGCAGTGAGCAGCGCCAACAGCGCCCCGGCGCGGGGTCCCGGGACCCTCACCTTCGACACCGGCTCGCGAGTGCGGCCCGACTCGGACGGACATGCTCGGCGTGTCGAGTCGACGCCGGCCTGGATCACGGAGCCCGACGTCCACCACGAGGAGGTGTTCTTGACCTGGCTGGCCCACTCAGTGGCCCAGCGCCGCCCAAGGGAGCTGAGGGGCCGTACCTTTTCTCCACAGCACCCGCTCGGCGTCGAGGCGCCGCTAGCCTGGACTGTTGACCCCGAGCTGGCCTGGACCACCGAGCCTGACATCCACCACGAGGAGGTGCTCATGCCCCTGCTGGCTTACTCGTCAGCATCGTTTCACCGATCCCCATCGCTAATAGGCCATGGTATCTCAGCCCCGTCGGCCCACCCTAAAGATGGGGATGGGCCCCGCGAAACCAGAAGGGAACAGCATACATCCCCATCTGGGGGGTAAATCGTCCAGTGGGGTCAAGGCCATGCCAGTGAAGACAAGAAAGCCGTGCATCCATGATTGACGCGTGGGCACAAAACGAATCTAAGAAGTTGCCAGAGCCGGCGCCTCTAGGAGGGGGAAGACAGGGGAGGAAAAATAATGATGACAACAAGTTGCAGATATTCACATGATCGAGACCGTATACGGCCATGCCAGTGGGGGTGGGAATAGGTCAAACGATGTTCAGCTTGGTGGCCCAGCGCCGTCCGAAGGGGCCGAGAGACCCTGCGTCCGCAGCACCCGCGCCGAGCTCCTGCCGCCCACCCGCGGCGGCAACTGGCGGCTCACGGCCGACGGGCGCCGCGAGGCCAGCGGCCGCTGCCACCCCGGCGCGAGCCGTCGGGCTCACGCCGCGACGGAGCCGTGGAAGTCGAAGAAGATAAGGCGCCACAAATCTAAACTTTTGGCGCTCCGCGCGGATTTCTTAGATCCGCGCTACCCCCCCCCTGGCGGCGTCTCCGGCGCAGGGAGGGGGTCCAGCGCAGATCCAAGAAATCCGCGCGGAGCGTCAAAAGTATATACTTATGGCGTCTTGTTTCTTCTTCTTCTAGGAAGAGCGCCCCTTGCCGCCGCCCGACGGCGGCAGCAACTAAACTCGACCAGGCGAAACTCGGCGAGGCTGAACTCAGCCGAGTTTCGCCTGGCCGAATCTTCTTGTCCAGGACCCCAGGCACAGCTGTCAGAGGAGGGCCGGTTGAGTCGCAGATCAATAGGGCTCGACAAATGCCGCAGAAAAAAAAGGTCCAGGGCGTTGGTAGTGTTTTTGTTCGCGATGTTGTATGTATTGTCAATCTCGGATTTTGTGCGTAAGGCAAGTTGAGACAGCGGTAGTTTGCCTTCGGGGGGGCCCTCGTTGTCACGGGGAGCGTTTGCCTCGGAAAAGTGTTGCGTTTGGACTCGGGGAGCGGTCCAGAAACCGATTTTGAGTTGCCGTTGTCTCAGCTTGCCCTCCTCCGAGCTCGGGGTGCGGGTCGTCGCAGAAAGATCCACAGTTCGTTGCGAGTGCGCCGCAATCCCTCCGTCGCCAAGGGGTACTATACCAGCCGGGCAATCTCCGTGGACCTGGTGCGCGAAGCCAATCTACTGCCAGATCGCCCGCGCTTACGTCCGCTACGATTGCTGCTCCGTCTGCGAGCCCACCCACCAGTAAGGCTTTCCGCCTGCAGGACACCTGCGGCCTGGGCGACATGGCCCCGTGCTGCGATATTGCGGGCGCTCTGTTGCAGAAAGCAGCCGTGGAGCCGTGGACGCGGCGGAAGACCATGACCCGCTGGTGGCGAAGCGGCAGCTGCTCACGCACCACGACCGCCCTGGGAGGCGGACCCTGACCTGCCCTCGGACCAAGTAGGGCGACTAAAGGCCCACAGGCGGGACAGTGATGCGCGCAACAGCCGAGGAGCTACCACTTCGAGGCTGTCGCGGCGGCCCACCAGCCGTGGCCGACCGTGGCGCGACCGTGTGGAGATCGCCGCCCCTGTCGCGGCGCCCTCGCACTCCCCGCCGCGCGGTGCTCACGCCCATCCCCACCGTCGGCCACAGCCGTGGCCGCCCGCCGGGTCTCCCAGCGTGACGACACCGCAAGGCGCAGTGGTGCCTGCGTCGGGCCGCGACGCCGCTGCGCCAGCCCTGCCAGCGAGCGCGCGGGTGGACGGCAGAGGAAAGCCGCAGCCAGGCTCTCTCCGCCCCCCGGGGGGCAGTGCCCCCCTCGATGGTCCTTAGGGCTTGTGTTAGCCCAACGTGAAAATGTGTGTGTGTGTGTGCGCGCGCGTTGCCCCGTGCGGTTGCACCTATGCTATGCAGTTTTCCTCGGCCCTCACAATGCCGCCTGCGTCGAGAAGTTCGAGGAGCAACCACAGAATTGATTTACCCCAAACTTGACTTCCCAGCCGAATCTGCGGAAAATGCGTATACTGCCCCGCAGATCTACGAACAGTCTACGCGTTTCTCGCATATTCTGCGGGGAGATCCATTATGGAGTTGATCCCCCATTCGAGTATTGAAGGTCCTCGGTGATCAGCACACACCTTGCTGCTAACACCTGCTACGAGGATCGTCCGGCCCCCACGACGCGCGCTTATCCCCGAGGCTGAGGCTGACCGCACCCGGGCTGCCCCGCAGCCCCGGGACGGCCCCCCCGAGGGTCCTTTCCAGGAGCCGATTGGAGTTGCTTTTATTCGAAGAACCGATACCGTGGACACCCATGCGAAGAAACACCCCAATCGCCCAGTCAGCGCCCATTCATCGCCCATGCATCGACCCCCAATCGCCCATTCATCGCCGACAGGGGCCCGCCCGTCCCTCCCAGGAGCGTGCGGTTTCACCATCGCATGCCCAGCGCCGATCTATCGGCAATGTACAGTGGACACCCATGCCAAGAAACACCTTGCTGTTTGCCTCCAGGGTGCCCTGGGTGTCTTGGGTGTCGATGGTTATCCCCCTCTTCCTCCTCCTCCTCCTCCTCCTCCATCTCCCCTCATTTCTGTTCTATGCGAAGCAATGCGAAGTAGTGCACAAAGCAAGGCAAAGGAACGCAGGCCCACTCGGCGACGGGGCGGCGACCGTGACGGCGACCACACGGCCGCCGGACTAGCGGGCAGGCCCAAAAGACAGGCGGCGACGAGGCGGCGACGGCGACCACATGGCTGCCAGACCGACGGGCACGAAGTCCATAGAAATACAACCCCCTCGGTACAGGCGTTGCTTGGGGAGAGACGGCATAAGCATAATTTCTCTGAGGTCCGCGCTGATTTCTTCGTTCGGCGTTGGGCCCCCCCTGACGCCGCACCTGCCGCGCTCCGCGCACCAAGGAGGGGGCCCCAGCGCCGATCCAAGAAATTCGCGTTGATCTCCGAGAACATAGGCTCATACCGTTGTGTGTGCTTCCATGTAACGCAGACTTTCGGCCACCACTGCCCTACATTCCCACAAAAGCATAGTGTAGTGGTTACTCGCCGAAGGCGTCTCTGATAGCGGGCACTGTTTGGCTCCAACAAAAGTTTCTCTGGAAAGTCTCACGGGGAAGTATGCACAAGTGCACGCAATGACCGCGTGACCTCATAGCCCCAAAGTGCATCACTCGGACCCACCTCTAAGCGAAACTGAGATGACCCCATGACCCAACATGATCCCGAATGCGATGACCAGTCTGGTAAGCAGCCGGCGATGCCGAGACGGCCCCAAGGCCAGAAGATGGACCCATGAAAATTAAGGGCGAGTCCAATCTGACCGAGCGACGCCCGCACAATCCAAACACGACGCGAGTGCGATACGAAAACGACCTGGAGACAACTCCAAGCAGCACCCAGTATCGTTCGCAAGTCGACGCAGTGGGCGGTCCCGCGACCTGCATATCATGCGAAGTTGATCTTCAGATGACCCAGCATGGCTACAAGAGGCCCTGGCGAGGGGTCCGCGGCGACAGGGCGGCGCGCGCATCGCCTGAAGATGGCATCGATACGGCCCCACCACAGCAGGAGTCCGTGAACTTGTGAACCCCAGCTTGCGTCCAGCCGATGCCAACATGGCGGGATCCCTCAAGGGCCGGGGATTTTGGTGTAGTTGTTTTCCATGGGTGAGTTGTTGATTTGGCTGAATCAAACTTATAATATAATAGTAAGAAGGGGCTGAGCTCGGCGGGATCCCGCCCGACCCAGGAAAGAAGATAATATTGCTAGGCTTCTACGGGGGCAAGGGGTTCGGAAGGCGCACTGTTACTACCGCCGGCTTTCGCCGCCCTCGCAATACGTCTGACGTCTTCCGCGCGGCGAACGCCATCATAAATTCTAGACGCTTCGCGTATCCCCACCAGCCCGTCCAGAAACGACGCCCAGGCGAGTAGAGGGTCGTCCTGAGGGGCTTTTCGGCGTCTTGGGTGCCTCGGGGGGGCCTCTGTGGGCCGTTTGGGATCCTGTCTGGGGCCTCCTGGGGGCCTCTTGGGGCCTCTTGGGGCCATCTTGGGGCCTTTGGGGGCCTCCTGGACGCTTCTTGGGGCCATCTTTGCCCCCTCAGGAGGCCAAAACGGGGCCAAAATCTAAGTAAAATCAATGATTTTGGCTTCCTCGCCGAGGCCGTTTTGGACGCTCTGACCGCTCGCGGCCCCCCCCGTCCAGGTCCACGGGGAGGGGGTAGGGGGAGGGGTAAACCCCTCCCCGAAGGGAAAGAGGGAGGGGTGGAAGAGGAAACGCCTTAAACCACCGACGCCCAGAGGGCTGGTGGGATTGCCTCGATCAGGGAAGTGGACAGCACACAAAGGAAGCCAGTATGAGACATCTTGGGATTTCCTGAGCCATCTTGGAGGTCATTTTGGGCTCTCCGAGGCGCTCTTGGAGTCATCTTAATCAGTGCCCCCCCCAAGAGGCCAACATGTGGCTAAAACCTTAGTGGAAACAATGGTTTGACATTATCGCCGAGGCCTCTGGGAGCACCTTGGGTGCCCCTGGGGGGTCTCTTGGGGCCTCTTGGGGGTCTCTTGGGGGCCTCCTGGGGGCCTCTTGGGGGGCCTCTTGGGGCCATCTTGGGGCCATCCTGCGGCCTCTTGGGGCATCCTGGGGGCCTCTTGCGGCCATCGTGGAGGAAATCGATCAAAGAAGAGGGGAGCTTGAATTAGCCCTGCCCCCTCAGAAGGCCAAAATGGGGCCAAAACCATATTAAAATCAATGATTTTGGCTTCCTCGCCGAGGCAGTTTTGGACGCTCTGACCGCTCCCCGCCCCTCCTGTCCAGGTCAGTGGGGAGGGGGTAGGGGGAGGGGTAAACCCCTCCCCGAAGGGGAAGAGGGAGGGGTGGAAGAGGAAACGCCCTAAACCACCGACGCCCAGAGGGCTGGTGGGATTCTAGGAACTTCCATTGGACCGATTTAGTTCATGCTTCGGTACCCTGCCAGCGCGCATGTTGTGTGCATGTGCGCAGTAGGCGCGAAGTGAACACCTTCTTCCTGTCTTTATTCGCACCGACTTCATTATTTGTCAGCGATGGTGCGTGAAGCCCACCACTTCACAGCGGCAATTTCTGTGCAGACCTTGTGGGCCACATCGGGGTAAGATTGTAGACCTCTTGTGTGACCTGTAGCGCAGCCCTTGGAGCCTCCCGCGAATCCCCCGAGGGGCCGTCAACAGTCCGCCACAGAAGCCCCCAAGACGAAGATCACCGACGAAGTCTCGAAAAGACCCCCCCAGATGCTTCAAGGCAGCCCAAACGACCCCAGACCGTCCAACCGACCCTCCTGAGCGCATATAGCGCCTCTCGAGGCCAAGGGGACCCGAAAGGTCCCCGCAGAAACCTGACCTGCGCGACCCGCCACGGTGAACACATTCCAGATGGCACGATCTAGGCCAGAGTTGACTGTTGTTGGCTCTCCTGGATGATTCCGGGTTCTGCGGGGAGACCATTGGTAGGTTCGGCTCTCGGCGCTCTCTCTCTCTCTCTCGAACGTTGTCTCTGCTTCTGCGCGCTCGCCTGTCCGCAACGCTGCAGGCCTTCAGGACCGCGTTCTCGGAGGTGCGGCGGCTATTCGAGGCCCGCGCAGCCCGCCCAGAAGCGCGGCATGGCTCACGCAACGATTCCGTCGATTCTCATGTCATGCGCCTTCTATTGCGTGGCGTGGTTGTCGTAGTTCACCCGTGGGGATGCGAAGATACTCGTGCGTCACGAGCTGGGCCAAAGAGGTTGCCGTTCTCCGAGGGGCGTCGCGAGGGCGCAAAGATAGCCGCCCGTCGCGCATCGCAGGGCGCGATGTGTCCGAAGATGGTGATGCAGTTGTCTTTGCGCTCTACACCCACGGTCCTGGGCACACGGCAGTGCGGCGACGTCGAGGCAGCCCGTGGCAGTTTCTCGCGTCTTGCTCGCCCCCCCGAGCCGCACCGAGCGGTCAGACGCGTGCCAGCCCAGGGGCCACATTCCTTCAGCCAGGGTTCTTCTTCCAAGCCTCCCAGACGGGGTCGGAGCACATAGGGTCGGAGGATCGCACCCCATCGCCGATGCGATCGCGAATCGGCTAAATGTGGATCCCGATTTTCTTCACGGCGACGGATCCGAAGTATCGCTGACGTCACCAGTGCTTTCCCGATGCATCGCTGATGCATCTGCGATGCGGCGCGATTATCCGACCCCACCTACTCGGGCCCCACTTGGGAAGCCTCTATGCTCCGCACCCGGGGGTCGACTTTATTGGCCGTTTGGGTGCTTTTGGTTGGGCGCCCCGGATACCTCCAGTGACCACATATGCCCTCTTCGGGCGGGGCTAGGACCGGGATAAATCAGTCCAGAGCGTTCCAGAAAGCTCTGGGAGCGTTCCGGAGCGTTCTGGAACGGCTGCGGCGCCGCCCTATACATCTTTTGGAGCCTCCACGCCTCATAGATCCCCGATTCGTCCTTGTCCTGGCCTCGTCGTACCCCTCCGCCCTCCGCCCTCTCTGCTTCTCTCATCATCGATTGACCTATCCCCGTCCCCACTGGTCCATGACATCGCAGCCCCGCCAGCCCGACCTCCTAAGTAGGGATGGGCCCTGCGAAACCTCAAGGCACAAGTATTTATCCCCACCTAGAGCCAGTGGCGAGCCTTCGCCTGCACCTCCGCGCCACGGCGGCATCGCAGCCTGCTCGGCTGACCGCAAACTCCGTGGCGGAGCCAACGCGGCTGACCACATGCTCCGTTGCAGCCTGCGGGTGGATGCCGACCCATGTTCTTGCCACTCCTCCTCCTCCTCCTCCTCCTCCTCCGCTTCCTCCTCCTCCTCCTCCTCCTCCTCCTCCTCCTCCTCCTCCGCTTCCTCCTCCTCCGCTTCCTCCTCCTCCGCTTCCTCCTCCTCCTCCTCCTCCTCCTCCTCCAGGTGGCTCGCGGCGGGCCAAGCCGTTTTGCCCCGCGGCGGGGCTCGGCGGGGCCCGCGTGCGATAGCCCCCAGCGCCGCCCGAGGGGTGTGCGCGACGGCGGCTGCAGACCGCGAGGGGGGGTCGCGGTCGCCAGCTTGGCATCGGCGCCTGCGACGCCTGCGCTCCCAGGCGCGCAGGCGTCTGCAGCTCCAGCGCGACGTCGCGCGTCTGGCAGGCCACCACGGCAGCGCGCCGCCGATGCATGCGGCCGCATGCGCGCAGGCTGGGCGCGGGGGCGTGCCTGACGCCTGCCAGCACTGCGGCTGCCGCAGGAACGAGACATGGTGGTCGTGGTGCTACCACTGCAAGAGGCCGCTGGCCCTCGTCGGCGACGGCCCGTCTGGCCCTGGCAGCCCTGGTGGCACTGGCGGCGGCAGTGCAGCTGGCCACTCGCGCAGGCCGCCCAGCCGAGGCGCAGGAGCCAAGGGCGGCCCGCCTTGGCGTGAGCGGGACAACGCTGGCAGCGCCTCAGCCAGCGCGCGCGAGCCGTCCGCGGGCCGCGGCCGAGGTGGTCGCCGCGCTCGGGCGCCGAGGGGCGCCTGCTCCCACGCCCTGCCGCCTGCTGGAGCCGAGGACCCCGAGGAGACCGAGCTCACCCAGCTGGTGGAGCTGCTTCGTCTCAGCGGCGAGGGCCCAGAGGTGGCGAAGTACCAGGCTAGGCTCGACGCACGGCGGGCGCAGCGGGAGGCCAAGCCCATGTCCGTCGACGAGGCCGCCAAGGCCAAGGATGCGGCGGCCGAGTCGCTCCAGGCCGTCCTGCAGGCGGCGGAGGGGCTGCACCTACAGCTGGACGAGGCCAAGACGTGCGTGGCGGAGCGCTCCGAGTCCCTCGCGCGCGCCACCCAGGCGTACACGGAGGCAGTGCAGGCGCTGGCGACGACGGTGGCCCCGCAGGCAGTGGCATCGTCGGCGGTGCCGAAGCTAAGCATCTCGGCCGTCCTGGCGGGTGAGACCGCGTGGGCGCTGGACGACGAGGGCCTCGTCGGCCTGGAGGAGCTGGACGGATTCGTGGTTGAGGACATCGACCGCCAGGAGGTCCAGCGTCGGCGCCAGGACCTACAGGACAAGTTCGGCTCACTGGCGCGGGAGGCTTTCGGCCAGTTCAAGGAAGACGTCAAGAAGCTGGAGGAGGCACATCGAGAGCTGCGAGAACGCCTCAAGTCCAAGAAGCGCAGGACGGACGGGGCCGAGAACGGCGACCCCACGGCCGAGGGCGCGACCGCCGCGGCGCCGGCGGCAGCGCGGGAGGTGGACGCCCCAGCGACAGCCGCGGCGCCGCCTGCGGCCGCGGCCTCGGCGACGTCGGCGGCAGCAGCGTCGGAGGCCCCAGGCGCCACACCACCCCCAGCCCCAGACGTCCTGGCACAGGGGCGGGCACGCCTGGCCGCAGCGGGGAAGGCGGCTGGGGGGCCCCCGCCAGCCAAGGCGGCCCCGCCTGCAGCCGCAGCCATGGGCGGCGGGCGCAGCGGCGGCGCCGCGGCGTGAGCTCCGCTTCGCACGACGCACGAGGCGAGGCCTGCGCCGCCGCGCGCCCGCGCAGGCAGCGCACGCCGAGGCCATCGCCAGGGAGTCGGACGACCTGGCCAAGGGACGGTACATCCGCCACGGTATGAATCACAATGGGCTGGAGGTCTACTCGGGGGAGTGCGAGGCCAGCCCCTACTTCTACTACGACCGTGGGACCGCGTCGGCGTTCGGCTACTCAGGGGAGTGCTACGGCGCCAACTGGACCTCACCTACCACCACGACCGCCCCCGCGACCGCCCCCACGACCTCTGGCACAAGGCGTACGAGAGGACAGCGCTGTCGAAGATCAAGGCCATGGGCTAGCCCCGCTATAGCTGGTGCTGCGAGTGAGGAGGAACCTAGCGGCTGCGGTCAGCCGACAGGGGAGCCCACAGTCGCAGCACCGACGCTCAAGGCACACGTCGGCGGGGATGAACACCTTCGACCAGGCGCTTTGCCCCGCAGCGTGCGGCCCTCTACGGAGGTTGAGCCACCTCGGGGTCCCCGCAGCGCGCGGCCCTCTTCGGAGGTCGAGCCGCCTCGGGCATGGACTGGGTCATCGCTCCCTCCCCGCAGCGTGCGGCCCTCGTCAGAGGTCGAGCCACCTCGGGGCACCCGCAGCGCGAGGCCCTCCACAGAGGTCGAGCCGCCTCAGGCACGAACGGGGACATCGGCCCGCAAGGGCAGCTGCGACACCATGATGGTCATGACGGTGAACGTCACGGGCTGGGGCCCCTGTCTGGAGCAGCTGGAGCGCGGCCACGTCGACGACGAGGTCCAGGCCATACTACTGCAGGAACACCGCCTACACGACGACCTACGTCTGGCGGCAGCTGCGCGTGCGGCCAAGCGGGCGGGCTGTGTGGCGGACCTCATCCCAGCGTCCGCCACGGCCGCTGGCGGCGTGTCCTCAGGCGTGGGGATCTTGGTGCGGCCGCGGGCGCGGGTTCGACGTGTCGAGTTCAGTGACGACATCATGTCCACCCGCTGCTCGGCTCGCATGGGTTTCTGGATGACCTCGCTGGGCTCGACAGCGGGCACTCTCATGGTTTCGGCGTACTTTCACACCAGCCAGGGCTTGAGCGACTTCAACCTGGACATGCTCACCAACCTGGGCTCAGTCATCAGGGCAATGCACCGCCCCTTCGTCGCGGGGGCCGACTGGAACATGCTGCCCGACGTGGTGAACGAGGCACGCCTGCTACCTGCCGCGGGTGCTCGGCTGGCGCGTTCGGGCGAGGCAACCTGCATCACGGCGACGTCGGCGCGGGAGCTCGACTACTTCTGCGTGGACGTCGACACGCCCGTCCTGAACGTCAGCAGGTGCGACCACTTCGACGCCAGGACGCGCCGCGCGGTCCTCCTGCCGCTGGCGCTGCCCAGGCCTGGCGGGCTGGTGGCGCGGGTGCACGAGGCACTGGCCGCCCCTGCTACGGCCCTGATCGGGCCTCAGCTGCCTGGGCCTGAATGGGCTGACATCCACGCCGACCTGGACTCAGTCTCCACGCCTGCGAGCCTCGACGCCGCATGCGCGAAGGTCCTAGACAGGCGCGAGGACGAGCTGCTGAGGCACTTCGACCTGGAGGGCACGCGCGAGGCCAGCAGGTACATTGGCAGGAGTGAGGGCGTGAAGCTTGTCCAGACGCAGCTGGAGCGCCACCGATCCAGCAACTGGCAGCCCACCGAGCGGCCAGACTCAGCTGATGCACACTGGGGCTGGTTGGCGGACAGGGCACAGGAGTGGCGGCTACTGCGGGCAGGCGGACTGGCTGCTCGGGCCCACGCCAGGAGCCTGCAGGTGAAGCTCCTGCGCTTCAAGCCACCCGTCCCTGGCTGCGAGCAGACGGCGTGGCACACCTGGCGGCGGCTGGCGCGGCGCCTGCATCGCCTCACCGAGGACGAGTGCGACGAGCTGCTGGCCCTCCTGCGCCATCAAGCGGCGGCGGCGGCAGGGAGAGCGTCGCACAGACGCTACGCGGCCTGGATCGACTGGACGCGCGACGCCACGGCAGCAGATGGCATGCGCAAGGCGTTCCGCTGGATCCGCGAGCCAGCCCCATGGGCAGCGGCACGCTGGTCGCCAGCGGCGGGGCTGCAGTCGGCACAAGAGGCTGCGGACGCGGCCATCAGACCGCTGCGCGCCTTGTGGGGCCAGGGCGAGGGGTTGGAGGCAATCCGGTGGCCCAGGGAGCTCGGCGATCCCCCTCCACTGCCGACGCCCGACGAGCTGCGGAAGGTGGGCCATTCCTTCCCGCACATGACGGGCATGGGGGGCGACGCCTTCCACCCGCGGCACGTCACCTTCCTGTCGGACGGCGCGTTGTTGGCCCTGACAGCGCTATGGCGGCACATGCTGGCCCTCGACCATGTGCCGAAGGCGTTGGCCGTGCTGCAGACCGCTCATCCCGGAGGCCGAGTCGGGGTTCCGCACCATCGGGCTGTTCGCTGGCGCCCTGAGGCCTTTCACGCGCTGGACGCGCGGCACGCTTGGGGCCCGCTGGGCATGTGACCACCAGAGGGACTACGTCTACGGCACAGCTGGCCAGAGCTGCGAGACGTGCGCGTGGATCCAGGCGGCCAACGCAGCGGTGGCAACTCATCGGAGACAGGCGTCCTGCACGGTGCTCATGGACCTCTCCAAGGCCTACGAACACATCCCGTGGGCGCTGCTGGTCGTGCGGGCCAGTGCAATGAGCTTCAACATGATGCTGATGAGATTGCTCGTCAGGCTGTACGCCTTGCCGAGGCTGGCCACCGTGGATGGCATCGCCATGGGCAGGTGCAGCCCGAGGCGCGGTGCGGTGGCGGGCTGCAGCTTTGCCGACCTATGCATGCGCATATTCCTCGTCCCGCGGCTGGACGAGATCGCGGCGCTACGCTCGGCGGGCGTGGGCAACACGGTCGACGACATCCAGCGCAGCAAGGTCGGGCCACCAAGGGTCGTGGCAGCCAGCGCCAGCGCGGCCTACAAGAGGATTCGCGACGTCCTCTCGGCGGACGGGCTCGTCGTCAACGACGGCAAGGGCGTCGTGCTGTCCAACTCGTTTGGCTGCGGGCGCGAGGTCACGAGGCGCTGTCGCCCCCTGCGCGGCAATCTCAAGAGCTCGGCGAGGAACCTGGGCATCGACTTCGCCAGCGGGCGCCGCGCGGGAGTGAGCACGCGGGCCAAGCGCGCCGCTACAGTCCTGCGCCGTGCTGCACGCATTCGCGTGCTCCGTGTTGCTCGAGGGAGAACACGACAGCTGGTCAGCCTTGGGCTGACGCCAGCGGGATGTTGGGGAGTGGGTGTGACTGGGAGGGCGTGGAGTGGGATCGAACCAATGAGGCGCGCTGCGCACTCTGCCTTGTTTGTGCATACCGCTCGCCGATCGCTCGACATCGACCTCCACCTCGCCCCTGCCTCCCCGTGGTCATCGGACCCCTCCTATGCATGCACGGCGGGACCCAGCATCACGCTGGCTCGGGCGATTTGGTCCACGTGGATTCCCAGGGACTCGATTGCCAGGCTGACGTTTGTTTCTGAGGCCGCTTTCCTGGCCGACCCGTCCAACAGAGACTGGCCCCTGGTCAAGGGCCCGATCTCGGCCGCCGTCGCCAGCTGCCGTCGGATTGGGTGGAGGCTCGGCCCAGGAGCGCGCATGCTTTTAACGCACGAGGGGGCGACAGTCTACCTCACTCCATGTGCCCACGTTCAGCGCTGCACGTTGTCCGATTCGCCATCGAGGACTGGCTGTTGGATCGTGCTCAAAGGAGTTGCGAGTTCCTGTCGGGCCTCTGTCACCGACCTTATTTGTTTCCCCTCCGCAGGCTTTGCAACGGACAGTGCGGCCCAGATTGGACCCCTCGGCACCAGGCCAGTCCCCGTGCGATAGCCGCGAACGGGATATGGGACCAGGCTCGGAAGTTTCGTCATGGTCTGACGACCGAGCCGTCGTGCCCCCTGTGCGGATCCTGCCCAGACACCTTCGCCGCGTGGGTCGCGGGAGATTGCCTGGCGCCTCGGCAGTACGTGCGAGAATACGACCTCACCCCCTCCGTCTGGTCGGGTCTCCGCGAGCACCCCGGCTGGGCCCTCTGGCGGCATGGCCTGGTTCCCGACCCTCGGCCTTGGGTGCTTGGCCCGTCCCTCTCCCTCCTGGTCCGCTGGATCAAGCGCCCGCTGGATGGACACTTCGAAGGAGAGGCTTTCGGAGACGGCTCGCGCACAGCTCTCGTGCAGGGCGACCAGCGCCTCAGTCGGGCGGGCTGTTGTGTGTAGCGCAAGTGGACGACTGCGGGTCGCTCGTGGCGTCCCTGTGCGGCTTGCTGCCTGGTCTGCACCAGGCCTCGGACCTTGCTGAAGCGCACGGCCTGCTTCTGTATCTCACGCACGTTTCGCCTGGCCCTTTTCGCTACCACACGGATTGCGAATGGGTGGTCACGGGTTTCCAGCGAGGCCGAGCTGAGACCACGGGCGCCTCGTGCGAGGGTGCTGACGCGTGGTCTCAGATATGGGAACGGGTGGACGACCTGGGGGGAGGGGTCGAAGTGCTGAAAGTCAAGGGCCATGCCCGACGCCGTCACGATGTTGCGCAGGAGCGTGGTGCCGTCGCGAGGTGGGGGGAACCATCACGCCGACGAGGGCGCTCGCATGGGCGCGGCACTGCACCCGTCGGATGCCGATGCGAATGCGCGCGTGCAGCGCTCTGTCAAGCTGGTCACGTTTGTGGCCAAATTTCTGGCCAGGACTCTGCAGGCCGCCGGCCCCAAGTCGCAGTCGTTGCCCCGTCATGGGCAGCTGCGGCGGGTGCAGAAGCGGGGGCCGACGCCAGTCCTCTCGGCGGACAAGGAGCCGCGAGATGGTGTGCATGTGCCCGTGCCCGCGCCCAAGGGTGGTGTTAGATGTGCGAGGTGCTTCCGTGTCGCTCGACACAGCGAGGCCTTCGACCCTCCCGCGTGTGCCCCTGGCGGAGGGCACCGTGTCTGGCACGTGGGCCGCGGTGCGCACTCGTGCGAGAATGCGCAGCTGCTGGCGCAGCCTTGCCACGGCGGGGTGCCACCCAAGACGCGCCTGCGTTTAGACCGTCTCTGGGAGGGTCTCCACCCTCGCACTGGGCGGCCGCTGCTGCCTCCTGCCAAGGGTCAGCCGAGGCCGCGCCAATTTGGCGAGGTCGTCGTCGACGCCACCCTTGGGGGATTGGCTGTGGTCGACGACGATCATGCCGAGTATGGGGTGGCTTCCTGACCCGTCCTCGTGTGGCACTCCCGTCGGGAGGCGCCCCAGATATTTATTCGTGTCAGGCTTCCGCCTGAGTCCGCCTGCGTCGCCTCGCACGCTCGTGGCCCCGCCTGGATTAAAAACTCCTCCTCCTCCTCCTCCGCTTCCTCCTCCTCCTCCTCCTCCTCCTCCTCCTCCTCCTCCTCCTCTTCCTCCTCCTCCTCCGCTTCCTCCTCCTCTTCCTCCTCCTCCTCCTCCTCCTCCTCCGCTTCCTCCTCCTCGGGGATCCAGCCGTGTTAGGGCGCGTCGGTCAATCAGTCCTCCTCCTCCTCGTCCCCCTCCTGCCAGTGGGCCAGTGCCGACGGACACTGAGGGGACGTCCTGCGAGAGGGGCCGACGATCGAGCGAGGCGCCGATCCAGCCAGTGGGCGCGGAGGGCGGCCTCAACGCCCTGCCCGCTCCGGGACAAACCGCCCGCGTCGGCCCGCCGCCAGCGCCGCGGGGCGGCCGCCCGCGGCGAGGGCCCGCGGGACCAACGCCTCTCCGGTGAGGATGCGGATCGGTAAAATCATGCTGATTGGAGAGGCCTTGCCGCCGATGCCGCCGACCCTGAGCGACGACGACGACGACGACGACGACGACGACGACGACGACACCGACGACACCGACGACACCGACGACGACGACGACACGGACACGGACACGGACAACACCGGCGGCGGCGGCGGTGGGGAATGAGGATCAGCTAAATTGTGCTGGCTCTCAGCGGGCCACTGGAACGGCAGGGCCGTTTCCTTGCGGTTTTCAAACAATCTCTTCTGCATACAAAGGGTTAGGCCAAACAGAAAACAGCAAAGTAAAGACTCCTGTCGACAAAAGCGGCTGGAGCCGGAACAGGGAGGGACCGACCAAAAGATAATACGGAGCCAGGAAAAGACGACGCCGGAAGCGGCGACAAAGACGACTAAAGAAAATTGGTATAAGTGGTGTTGCAGTTTCCGGTCCCTCGTGTTCATTCCTTGTCTTCTCCCTGGGCTTCGAGGAGGCCTCCGCGACCAGCTTTCGCCGAGGACCACAGGTCCTCGGGGGTGGCGCTGGTTCCATCCGTTCCCACATCCCTCGAGGGTCGAGGGTCTAGGGACGACGACGACAAAGACGTTGATGACCACGTCGGCTCGCAGGTGTTCGAGCGTTTCTGGGGGTTCTTGTCGCCACGGCTGGCCGCAGCTTGAAAAAGTAGCCAGGATGATCGCCGGGAGGGGTCTGGAGACTGTTTGAGCGAAGTCCGAAGAGTCGAGGATCGCGGTTCGACGATCGAGTATGTTGGATGGTCTGGATTTCGGCTGGGCCCCGAGAGGCCTCCAGATACCTCCAGGGACATCCACTCTCCGTCGCGTTTCCTTGCGTCCTTGCCTTCCCGTGCCGTTTCCCTTTTCTCTCCTTGAGAATTTGTTTTGTACCCTCTGGGCCATACAGCACGTTATGCTCCCTCCCCTCCCCCCCTCCCCCCCATAACGTAACGCTCCCCCCCTCAGTGCGTCCCTAGAATCTAGAACTGCCGCAGTGCGTTTGGCACCACAGTCGGGGGGGGGGGGGGCGCCACGTATGCCCCTTCCCGCCCCCACCTCCCCCTCCCCCCCATGACGCCCATAAAAAATGCAATGCGCTCTTGCACCTTGTGCATCCGGTGGTAGTGGTGAGTTTCCTCATCCGTGTGGATCATCCTCCCGCAAGGGGCACCCCTCGCCTCCCCACTCCAGATCGACTCCTGGACCTCTCCTGGAGCGCGTGCTGACCAGGATTTGGAAGAGAATCTGGCCTTGGCGACAAGCCCCTGTTCCCTTCGTCTTTTTCTCCTCCTCTTCCCCCTCCTTCTGCTCTTGAGCCGGCGTCCATATATTGTCGGCTTAAGCCGTCGTGGCTCAGGCCGCAGGCAAGCGCTACGTCGCGCACCCCCACCAGAGTGCGACCCTGCCAGCAATGATCTCCGCGCCTTTCGGACTCTTCGCCTTGGCGTCCCTGGCTGCCGCAAGCCCCGATGCCATGGCTGCCATGCACGGGAACTGCTACTCGCTGCTGAAGGGCATGAGCAAGTCTCCGTACAGCAAGACGGAGCTTTCAATGATTCCTCTCGCTTCGCGGGGTGCACGTCCGGAGCACCTGCAGTCCAGACGTTGTGGGGCCTGGTGGAAGCCTCTGTGGGCCTCTTGGGGGCTTCTCTGGGGCCTTTGGGGGACGTCATGGGCCGTCTTGCGGCGCTCTTGCGCGCTGCTTGGCTTCTTCGGAGGCCATCCTGTGGGCCTCTCGCGGCCGTTTTAGGGCTCTCTTGGGGTCCTCTTGGGCCTCTTGGACCGTCCTGAGGGCCTCTTTGGGCCGTCCTGGGGCCCTGTTGGGCCGTATTGGGGTCCTCTTGGGGGCCTCTGGGGCCGCTCTGGGACCATTTTGGAGTCTGCTTGGGCCGTCATGGACTTCTAAGGATAGAAAAAGACGAGAGCGCTACACTCCTTCAACAACCCAAAGAAAAGCAATGATTTTTACATCTGGAGGCGCTCTTGGGGGTCCTCTTGGGGCCCTCTGGGGCCTTCTTACGTGCTTTTTGGGCCCTCTTAGGGCCATCCTGGGCAGTTGTGGGGTCGTATTGACCCGTCTTGAAGGCATCTTGAGCCGTCTTGACGCACTCTTGGACCCCCACGAGGCCCCAGGGGCCCAAATAACAGATTTCCCATAGGTTTTTGCACGTTCTTGGGTTGGGGAGGGTATCCTGGTCGTCAGATGTGGCGTGGCCCCTCGCGGGGGGTTATAGGGGGAGACAGAATAATAAATCGTAAGACAGCATGTGCAAAGTATGCAATCATTGGACATGCTTCCTGCAACTCGTCACTTACGTGAATTCCTCTCGTTTCGTGGGGTGCACGTCCGGAGCACGTGCAGTCCAGACGTTGTTGGGCTTGGTGGGAGCCTCTTTGGGGCCTCTTGAGGGACTCTTGTAGGCTTCTCGGGGCCTCTTGGGGGCTTCTTTGGGGCCTCTTCGGAGGGTTTAGGGCAGTGTTGCGGCGCTCTTGCGCCGCTTGGTTTCTTCGGAGGCCATCATGTGGGCCTTTCGCGGCCGCCTTAGGGCTCTTTTGGGGTCCTCTTGGGCCGTCTTGGGGGCATCTTGGACCGTCCTGGGGGCCTCTTTGGGCCGTCTTGGGGCCCTCTTTGGCCGTTTTGGGGCCGAGACCGAGATTCCCCGAAAAGCAGTGCCATCGTCCAACCGCGGCAACGCAGGCTTGGTGTGCCCTGCTTGCTGGAAGTCTTAGTCCGTACCAGAGTGGCCTGTCGTTTGCGGCCGCAGGGAAAAATACAATTGGCGCAGTGTGTCGGTGTGAGATGGTTTGACTTGCTCGTCTGCCGCCGCGTGGGTTTCGCACGCCGTTCGGCCGTCTCGGCGTCGTCCAGAGTGAGTGCATGTTGCGCGCGTCGTGGAAGTCATCTGGGGCCTCTCGGGGGCCCCTGTGGGCTGGTCGGAGAAGTTCGGAGCATTTACAATCCAGTCGTTTGGAGGGCTCCTGGGAGACTCCTGGGGCCCTTTTGAGGGGCCTCCTGGGGGTCTCTCTTGGAGGCGTCTTGGACCGACCTGGGGCGATTTACGTTTCGTGGGGACTTTTGGGGAGATTCTGGGGGGCCTCTGGGAGGCCTCTTGGGGGCCTCTCGGAGCACCGTGCGGGCGTCTTCGGCCGTCTCGGTGCGCATTTGCGTTGTCTGGTCCCTTCGGAGGCCGTCTTGGGGGCCTGGGGCTTTCTGGGGGCCTTCTAGGCCGTCTTGGGTCCCCCTGGGGCTGTTTTGTGACCTTCTTAAATGGCTTGTTGGGCCGTCTTGGGGCCATGTTGGAGTCTGTTTCGGCCGTCCTGGACCTCTAAGAATCGAAAGAAAGCGAGAACGTTAGAATCCTTCAAGAAACCTACTGGGAAGTCTATGACTTCGGCCTCTGGAGGCGCTCTTGGGCGTCCTCTTGGGGCCCTATTGGAGCGTCTTGGGAGTTTTTGTTGGCCCTCTTGGGGCCATCTTTGGCCATCTCGGAGCCGTCCTGGGCCGTCGCGGGGCCATCTGGAGCCGTCTTGAGGCCCTGTTGGACCCCCAGGAGGGCCACCGGGTCCACATCATTGATTCCCCATAGGCTTTTGAGCCGCTGGAGGGGCGTCTCCAGCCTGGGTCGACGGATGTGGCGTAGCGCCGAGGGGGTATGGGGGGAGACATCGTATTGCAAATCAATACCATAGTTAACAATTGCGCAATCATTGGATACATTGGGTACGTTTCGTTCGTACGTGGGATCCACTGCATTACAGCATCTGCGGACGTGCCTCCGGCAACACGTCAACTCCAGACGTGGATTCCTCTCGCTTCGCGGGGTGCAAGTCCAGAGCACGTAAAGATTGGGCGTCTGGTGGTTTTCCCTGCACGTCTGCCGCGCCGGTCTGCCGTGTCGTTCTGCCCGAGCGGGGGCGCTGCCAACGCCGCTGGGGCCTCTGGAGACCTCTGCTTGGGGGTGTGTTGAACCGTCTTGGGTGGTTTCCTGGGGCCTCTTGGAGGCTTCTTGGGGGCCTTTGGGGGGCCTCTTGGGGGCCTCCTGCGGCTTCTTGGGGAGCGTCTTGGGCCGTGGTGGGGCGCTCTTGCGCCGTTCGGCCCTTTCGGCGGCTGTCTTCGGGGCCTCTCGGGGCCGCCTTGGGGTGATCTTTGGGGCTTCTCGGGCCGTCTTGGGAGCCTTTGGGACCGTTTGGGGGTTTCTTTGGGCCACATTGGGGCCTTCTTGGGCTGTCATTGGGTCCTCTTCTGGGTTTCTTGGGCCGTCTTGGGGCAATTTCGGAGGCTGCTTGGACCGCCATGGGCCTCTGACAGTCGAGAAGGGCGAGAACGTGCAGGTCCTTGAAAACCCCTTATGGAAAATCAATGATGTTGGTCTCTGGAAGGGTTCTTGGGGGTCCTCTAAGAGCCCTCTGGGGCCTTCTTAGGTGTTTTTGGGGGCCCTCCTGGGGCCATCCTGGACTGTCTTGGGGGCGTCTTCGCCCGTCTCATCTGGAGCCGTCATGCGGCCCTCTTGGGTACCCCAAGAGGGCGAACAGGCCGAAAGCATAGATTTTCTTTAGGTTTTGGTAGGTTCTTGGGCCCCGGGAGGGGGGGGGGTCAGGTCGGGTCGACGGATGTGGCGTAGCGCGGGGGGGGGTAGGGGAGGAGTCATCATAATGTAACCCAATACAACATGCACAAACTATGTAAGAACGGGATACATTGCAATTGTGCAATAATTGGGCACATTGGATACGTTGCATTATCGCTTCCGCAGAAAACGCTGCCGCTCAGAACGTCACTTCCGGACGTGGATTCCTCTCGCTTCGCGGGGTGCACGTCCGGAGCACGTACAATCAAGTCGTTTTGGGGGTTTCCGGGAGTCTCTTGGGGACTTGTTTGGGGTCCCTTTGGGATTCTTGGGGGCGTTTTGGGCCGTATTGGGCGCTTCTGCGCCGTTTGGCCCATGTGGAGGCCGAACAGGGGCCTCTCGCGGTTGCCTGGGGGCTCTCTTGGGGTCATTTTGGGCCGTCTAGGGGCCCCTTGGGCCGTCTTGGGGACCTCTTTGGGTCGTCTTGGGGCCCTCTGGAGCCGTCTTGGGATCCTCTCGGGCGTTTCTTGAGCTGTCATGGGGCGATTTTAGAATCTGATTGGGTCATCAGGAGTCGAAAAGGGCGAGAACGCGAAGATCCTTCAACACCCTGTGGATAATAATGATTTGGGCTTGAGGAGGCGCTATTGGGGCTCCTCTGGGGGCCATCTTTGGCCGTCTCGGGGCCGTCGTGGGCTGTCTAGAGCCCATCGTGGGCCAGTTTGAAGCCCTCTTGGGCCGTCTAGGGGGCCCCTTGGGCCGTCTTGGGCACCTCTTGGGCCGTCTTGGGGCCCTCTGGAGCCGTCTTGGGGTCCTCTCGGGCGTTTCTTGAGCTGTCATGGGGCGATTTTAGAGGCTGATTGGGTCGTCAGGAGTCGAAAAGGGCGAGAACGCGAAGATCCTTCAAGACCCTTCGGAAAATAATGATTTGGGCTTGCGCAGGCACTATTGGGGCTCCTCTTGGTGCCATCTTGGGCTGGCTAGAGCCCATCGTGGGCCAGTTTGAATCCCTCTTGGGCCCCCGGGAGGGCCACGGGGCCCAAATCATAGATTCTCCATCGGTTTTGGCAATTTTTGAAGCCCAGAAGGGGTCCACCATCTGTGGGTCGGTGGATGTGGCGTGGCCCTTGGGGGGGGGTTAGGGGGGAGATATCATAATGTAGCACATTACAACATGTAGCAATTCTGCAATCCTCGGATACATTGAACACGTTACATTAAGGCGTTCGCTGGAAAACGCTGCCGCTCAGCACGTCACTTCCGGACGCGGGATTCCTCTCGCTTCGCGGGGTGCACGTCCGGAGCACGTACAGTCCTGTCGTTGTCGGGCCTCTGGGAACTTCTTGGGGGCCCCTTGGAGGCCTCTTTGGAGCCTCTTGCGTCCTCGTGGGAGCGTCTGGGAGGCCTCTTGGGGGCCTCTCGGAGCCCCGTGTGGGCGTCTTGGGGGCGCTCTTGCGCTGTCTGGTCCCTTCGGAGATTGTCCTGGTGTGCTTTTGGGCCGTCTTGAGAGCCTCTTGGGGCATCTCGGCGGCCTCTTTGGACTGTCTGGGGGCCCTCTTGGGCCGTTTTTGGGCTGTCTGGGGGCCCTCTTGGGCCGTTTTGGGGCCCTCTTGAGGGCTTTTGGGCCGTCTGGGGGCCGCATCGGAGGCTGTGTCGGCCGTCCTGGACCTCTGAGAGTCGAAATAGGCGGGACTGCTGAAATCTTCAATAAACCATCGGAAAATCAAAGATTTGGGCTTCTGGAGGCGCTCTTGGGAGTCCTGTTGGGGCCGTCTTGGGCCTTCTTGGGGCCTTCCTGGCCCTCCTTGGGGCCATCTTGGGCCGTCTTGGGGCCGTCTTGGCCCGCGCAGAGGCTATCTTGAGCCGTCCTGACGCCCTCGTGGCCCCCAAGAGGCCCAAGAAGCCGAAATCATTGATGTTACATAGGTTTTGGTAGGCATTGGGGCTTCTAAATGGAAGTCGCCAGGTTTGGTCAATGGATGTGGCGTAGCCCCTTAGGGGGGGAGACATAATAATGTAACGCAAGACAAAAAGTAGCAATATTATACAATTGTGAGATACAATGGATACGTTGCATTATCGCTTCCGCAGAAAACGCTGCCGCTCAGCACGTCACTTCCGGACGCGGGATTCCTATCGTTTCGCGGGGTGCACGTCCGGAGCACGTACAGTCCTGTCGTTGTCGGGCCTCTGGGAACTTCTTGGGGGCCCCTTGGAGGCTTCTTTGGGGCTTCTTGGGTCCTCGCGGGGGCGTCTGGGAGACCTTTTGGGGGCCTCTGGGAGGCCTCTTGGGGGCCTCTCAGAGCCCCGTGTGGGCGTCTTGGGGGCGATCTTGCGCTGGCCCTCTTGGGCCGTTTTGGGGCCCTCTTGAGGGCTTCTTGGGCCGTCTGGGGGCCGCTTCGGAGGCTGTGTCGGCCGTCCTGGACTTCTGAGAGTCGAAATCGGCGGGAACGCTGGACTCTTCAAAAAACAATGGGACAATCAGTTGTTTTTACCTAACAGCGAAGACTGATGGGTTTCTAATGGGCTAAAAAGAGAGCAGCACATTACTCCACAGGGGGGTCTGGGCAGCCGTTGGGGACGAGTTGGGGTTTGCCGGCGGGGATCGTTTTTCGCATACAGTCACACACTTCGTGCTCTTCGATTTCCCAGAACTCCATTCCCGGGCCACATTTTGAATGCCCGGAGCCAACTGTAGGCCACTTCGTGGTCTTCGAGTCCCAGAACTCCATTCCCGGGCCACATTTTGAATGCCCGGAGCCAACTGTAGGCCACTTCGTGCTCTTCGAGTTCCCAGAACTCCATTCCCGGGCCACATTTTGAATGCCCGGAGCCAACTGTAGGCCACTTCGTGGTCTTCGAGTTCCCAGAACTCCATTCCTGGGCATGATTTTGAATGCCCGGAGCCAACTGTAGGCCACTTCGTGTTCTTCGAGTTCCCAGAAGGCTGAGGCAGGCAGGCTGCTGAGGCAGGCTGAGGCTGAGGCTGAGGCTGAGGCTGAGGCTGATGCAGGCTGAGGCTGCTGAGGCTGAGGCGAGGCTGAAGGCAGCTGAGGCTGAGGCTGAAGCAGGCTGAGGCTGAGGCTGAGGCAGGCTGAGGCTGAGGCAGGCTGAGGCTGAGGCTGAGGCAGGCTGAGGCTGAGGCTGTGTCTGTGACTGCCGTTGCCACTGCGACTGTCATCGCGAATGCGACTACGACTGCGAGAACAGCACAATTCTACAACTGGATTCTCATCTGAATCTTAAGGGAAATGCTTCCAGATATGCTCCTACACATCGCTGTTAGGTTGCTTTGCCGGGATAATTGGCTTCTGGGGGTGCTCTTGGGGGTCCTCTGGGGGCCCTCTTGGGGCGTCTTGGGGTCTTTTTAGGCCCTCTTGGGGCCGTCTTGGGGCCGTCTTGGGGTCGTCTTGGGGCCGTCTTGGGCCGTCTTGGGGCCATCTTGAGCCGCCGTCCTGACGCCCTCGTGGCCCCCAAGAGGCCTAAGAAGCCGAAATCATAGATTTTACTTAGGTTTTGGAAGGTTTTGGGGCCCCAAAAGGAGGTCACAACTTTTGAATCGACGGATGTGGCGTGATCCTTGGGGGGGCTAGGGGGGGAGACATAATAATGCAACACAATACAATATGTAGCAATTATGCAACAAGTGGATACATTGGGTACGTTGCACTATCGCCTCCGCAGAAAACGCTGCTGCTCAGCACGTCACTTCCGGACGCGGGATTCCTCTCGCTTCGCGGGGTGCACGTCCGGAGCACGTACAGTCCAGTCGTTCTCGGGCCTCTGGGAACTTCTTGGGGGCCCCTTGGAGGCCTCTTTGGGCCTCTTGGGTCCTCG
Source organism: Prorocentrum cordatum (assembly GCA_963575745.1). Taxonomy (NCBI): domain Eukaryota; class Dinophyceae; order Prorocentrales; family Prorocentraceae; genus Prorocentrum; species Prorocentrum cordatum. Next base: position 351,584 of record CAUYUJ010005313.1, read on the forward strand.
CGGGGGCGTCTGGGAGGCCTCTTGGGGGCCTCTGGGAGGCCTCTTGGGGGCATCTCGGAGCCCCGTTTGGGCGTCTTGGGGGCGCTCTTGCGCTGTCTGGTCCCTTCGGAGACTGTCTTGGGGTACTCTTGGGCCGTCTTGGGGGCTTCTTGGTGCATCTCGGCGGCCTCTTTGGGCTGCCTGGGGGAACCTCTTGGGCCGTTTTGGGGCCCTACACGGGGGGTACTATAGTTTTGACCATAAGACGTCATGCTGTCGACGCCCCCTGCCCCCCCGTAGAATCTTAGCGACATGTTTTGGGTCGGGCGGCGGTTCGACTCCGATGGGCTCTCACCCTGTAAGAATATAATAATTATTCCGTCCCATTTACAATAGGGCCGGAAAACACTCCGACTTGAACCCATTCACAGTAAACCACTCCGCTTGGGTTACGTTTGATCGTCCGTGTCATCATCCCCATCGACCCTGTCCTTATCATGCCAACGCGATGCTTCATTGTATTCCTTGTTGCATTGATGCTGTGAGACCCTGGGCATCCTTCTCCAATGCGGTCGCTCTCGGTTCACTGGTTGGCCGTCCCAGAGGGCCCACAAAGGCTCGCGAATCCGCATCAAGGCACCTTTGCATCCTGATCGGTCCTCCGCGGCACGCGTGACCAGCGAGGCAATTGTCATCTTATGGTCAAAAACTTTAGTACCCCCGAAGTATTGAGGGCTTCTTGGGCCGTCTGGGGGCCATTTCGGAGGCTGTTTCGGCCGTCCTGGACTTCCGAGAGTCGAAATCGGCGGGAAGGCTGAAATCTTCAAAAAGCAATGAGAAAATCCATGGTTTTTGGCTTCTGGAGGTGCTCTTGGGGGTCATCTGGGGGACCTCTTGGGGCGTCTTGGGGTCTTTGTAGGCCCTCTTGGGGCCATCTTGGGCCGTCTTGGGGCCGTCGTGGGCCGTCTTGGGACCATCTCGAGCCGTCTTGAGGCCCTGTTGGACCCCCAAGAGGGCCAACAGGCCCAACTCATTGATTTCCTATAGGTGTTGGTAGGTTGTTAGGCCCACAAGGTCCGTGGAAGTGGCGTGGCCTCGGGGGGGGAGAGGAGAGGAGACGTAATGATGTAACACACTACAGTATGCAGCAAGTGTGCAGTCATTGGACCCATTGGATACGTTGCATTATCGCCTCCGCAGACCTGCCTCCGGCAACACGTCACCTCCAGACGTGCGTGGACTCCCCATATCCCCTTCCAGCGCCAGCTCTAATCATGGGCGCCGCCGTGACCAATTTCCACCTGGCTGGCGCTGCGCCGCACTTCGACCAGGGGGGGGAAATGACAGTGCACTCCAGTCGCTGTGTAGGCTTCGGGGGGCTTGTATGGGGCCTTTTGGCGGCTTCTTGGAGACTTCTTGGAGGCCTCTTGGGGGTTTCTTGGGGCCCCTTGGGGGCCTCTTGGGGGCTCCTTGGGGCCTCGTGGGGGCGTCCTGGGCCGCCGTGGGGCGTTTTTCTACCGTGTCGCCCCTTCGGGAGCCGTTTTGGGGGCTTCTCGCGGCCGCCTTGGGGCCCTCTCGGGATCTTTTGTGGGAAGTCATAGGGGCCTCTTGGACCGTTTTGGTGGCCTCTTTGGGCCGTCTTGGGGCCGTCTTGGGGCCCTGTTGGGGATTTTCGGAATGTGTTGGTGCGATTTTGGAAGCTGCTTGGGCCGCAAAGGCGAGAATGCTGAAATATCGCCAGAACCATAGGACAATCAATGATTTTGGCTTCTGGAGGCGCAGTTGCGTACGCTTTTGGGGCCTTCTTGGGCAGTCATTGGAGTTTTTTGGGGGGCTTCTCGGGCCCATCTTGAGCCGTCTTGGCGCCCTCGTGGCCCCCCCGAGGCCCAAGAGGTCGAACTCATTGGTTTTCTATAGGTCGCGGTATGTTCTTGAGCCCAGGGAGGGGGTGGCCACTTTGGGTCCACGGATGTGGCGTAGCCCTTGGTGGGGGGTTAGGGGGGATACATAATCATCCAACACAATACAATATGTTGCAATTGTGCAATCTTTGGATACACTGGATACGTTGCATGAAGGCGTTCGCTGGAAAACGCTGCCGCTCAGCACGTCACCTCCGGACGTGGATTTCTCTCGCTTCGCGGGGTGCACGTCCGGAGCACGTACAGTCACGTCGTCGCGGGGCCTCTTGGGAGCCTCCTGGGGGCCTCCTGGAAGCCTTTGGGGGTTTTGGGGGGGCCTCCTGGGGGCTTCTTTGGGGCCTCTCCCCCTCCTCCTTTTTCATACTCCCTCCCCATCTCCCCTTCCAGCGCCGGCTCTCATCATGGGCGTCGCCGTGGCCAATTTCCACCTGGCTGGCGTTGCGCCGCAGTTCGCCCAAGGGGAGAAAGATAATATTACACACTCCTGTCGTTGTGTGGCCTGGTGGGGGCTTTTTCGAGGCCTCTTGGAGGCTTATTGGGGACATTTTGGAGGCCTCTTGGGTTTTATGTTGGAGCCCCCGTGGGGGCCTCTTGGGGGCCTCTTGGGGGCGTTTTGGGCCGTCTTGGCGCGTTTTTGCGCCGTTCCGCCCCTTTGGAGGCCGTTTTGGGGGCCTCTCGCGGCCGCCTTGGGGTTCCCCTGGGGTCCTCTTGGGTCTTGGGCCGTCTCAGGGTTTTTTTTTACCGCCTTGAGATCTCTTTGGGCCGTTTTGGGTTCCTCCTGGGCCGTTTGGGGGCCCTCTTGGGTTTTTTTTAATTTTTTGGGGGGTCAAGTTTGGCGGCTGCTTGGGCGGCCATGAGCTTCGGAGAGTCGAGAAAGGCGACAACGCTAACATCATCCAAAAACTATACCGAAATTGATGAGATTGGCCTCTGGAGGCACTCTCGGGGGTCGTCTTGGGGCCCTCCTGGGACGTCTTAGGAGTTTATTGGGCCCTTTTGGGGCCATCATGGACCGTCTTGGAGCCGTCTTGCCCCGTCTTGAAGCCATATGGAGCCGTTTTGAGGCCCCACTGGGCCTCCCAGAGGGCCCAAAGTCACGAATCATCGATTTTACATAAGTTTTGGTACGCTTTTGAACCCCAAATGGGGGTCTCCATCTTGGGTCGACGGATGTGGCGTAGCCCCTGGGGGGGGTAGGGGGGAGACATAATAATGTAACGCAATACGATACGTGTGTGGCAATGATGCAACAATTGGATACATCGGGTACGTTGCATTATCGCCTCCGCAGAAAACGCTGCCGCTCAGCACGTCACTTCCGGACGTGGATTCCTCTCGCTTCGCGGGGTGCACGTCCGGAGTGCGCACAGTAAAGTCGTACAGTGAGGCGTTTGGAGGGCCTCTTTGGGCCGGCTTGAGCCCTCTTCGGCCGCCTGCGGGCCCTTTTGAGGGCCCTCTTGAGGGTTTATTGGGCCGTCTTGGAGCCATTTCGGAGGCTTCTTGGGCCGTCCTGGGGCTCGGGGAGTCGACAAAAGCGAGAACGCCAAAATCTTTCAAAAATCAAATGGGAAATCAATGATGCTTGTTTCTGGAAGCGCTCTTGGAGGTCCTCTTGGCGCCCTCTTGGGGCGTCTGGGTTTTTTGGGGGGCCCTCTTGGGGCCATCCTGTACCGTCTTGGTCACGTTGTCGCGGGGCCTCTTGGGGGCCTCCTGGAGGCCTCGTGGAAGCTTCTTTGAGCCTCTTGGGGGCGTCTTTAGGGCCTCTCCCCCTTCCCTCCTTGTCATACTCCCTCCCCATGTCCCCTTCCAGCGCCAGCTCTAATCATGGGCGCCGCCGTGACCAACTTCCACCTGGCTGGCGCTGCGCCGCACTTCGCCCAGGGGTTCAGTCGCTGCGTGGGATTTGGGGAGCTTTTATTTAGCCTTTTGGAGGCTTCTTGGAGACTTCTTGGAGGCCTCCTGGGGGTTTCTTGGGGCCCCTTGGGGGCCTCTTGGGGGCCTCTTGGGGCCTCTTGGGGGCGTCCTGGGCCGGCTTAGGGCGTTTTTCTGTTGTGTCGCCCCTTCGGAGGCAGTTTTGGGGGCATCTCGCGGCCGCCTTGGGGCCCTCTTGGGGTCCTTTTGGGTTGTCTTAGGGGCCTCTTGGACCGTCTTGGGGGCTTCCTTGTGCCGTATTGGGGCCCTCTTGGGCCGTCTTGGGGCCCTCTTGGGTTTTTTTTTGGTTGTTTTGGTGCGATGTTGGAAGCTGCTTGGGCCGCAAAGGCGAGAACGCCGAAATATCGTTCAAAAACCCCAAGACAATCAATGATTTCGGCCTCTGGAGGCGCAGTTGGGGGCGTGTTTGGGGCTTTCTTGGGCCGTCATTGGGGATTTGTGGGCCCTCTTGGGCCCATCTTGAGCCGTCTTGGCGCCCTCGTGGCCCCCCAAGAGGCCCAAAGTCCCGAATCATCAATGTTGCATGGGTTTTGGTACGTTTTCGAGTTCCAAATGGGGGTCTCCATCTTGGGTCCACGGGCGTGGCGTAGCCCATGGGGGGGTTAGGGGGAGACATAATAATGTAACGCAATACGATGTGTGGCAATTATGCAACAATTCAATACATCGGGTACGTTGCGCTATCGCCTCCGCAGAAAACGCTGCCGCTCAGCACGTCAGACGTGGATTCTGCAGGCTTACGCCACATCCGCCGACCCCTTCGATTTTGTCGGGGGCTTTCCATCGAAAGGCCCTCGGCCCGTCCCGCCACCGTGCGTTGGTTTTGGGTCAAGGTCTCGACGGGGTGCTGCTTAGGGTTCGGAGCGCTCTCGGGGGCCTGCGGGGGGCAGGTTTTGGGGGTCGTTTGGGTTTTTTTTGAGGGGGCCTCTTGGAAACCTCTTGGAAGCCACTTGGAGCTTCCAGGGGGCCTTTGGGGGCCGAGACTCCTGGGGGCCTCTCGAAGCCGAGGGCTCGAAATGCTCGTTCAGGTCACCCATTTACCAATTTAAGCCCCCTCTTGGAGCCGTCTTGGAGGCCGCTTGGCCGCCTTGGTGCCAAGTTGGGCTGTTTGGGGGGCCTCTTGCAGGCCTCTTTGGCCGTCTTGGGGAGTTGTTGCGGTCCTCTTTGATCGTCTTGGAGCATCTGGAAGCCGAAAAGGCGAGAACGCCAACATCCGTGAAACACCAAAGGGATGTCAATGAATGTTGCCGCTTGGGAGACCTCTTGGAGTCGTCTTGGGGACATTCAGGGCCGTCTGGAAGCCAGAATCTTGGAACGATGTTCCGGCGACTCGGCGCCCTCTTGGACAGTCTTGGGAGTTTTTTGGGGGCCTCTTGGCCCGTTTTAAGGCCCTCTATCCCCCATGGTGCGTTCGTACTGGGCCGTGTGGGGGGGGGGGGGGGGCAGTTTTGGTTTGGAGGCCGGGGGGGGGGCAATAGGGGGGGAAATGAAGCTCACACGCCTAGAGACCCACAAGGCGTCGTTGGGTTTGCCGCGCTCAGCTTCCCATGGAGGTCTGCCACGCGGCGGCGCACGAGCTCGGGGAGAAGCCGTGGAGCCCGGCCACCATTGGTCGCACGTGCGGAAAGTGGGAGGAGCAGATGAACGAGCGCACGTTGTTGATGACTCCCGAAGAGCGCGAGTTGGAGGAGCAAGACTGGCAGGCCAAGATCGACCAGATCATGAAGAAAAAGGCGGCGGTCGGGATCTGCGCGAACCAGACGACGGTCGATGCGTGCGCCAATTACAAGAGGGAGGAGTACCCGAAGTACCACAAGCAGCTGAACGATGCGTACATTAAGAAGCGCGCGGCCTGGGATGCTGCGGGAAAGTTCGAGGTGGTCGGGCACGAGGTGCCCGCGCCGTCCAGCTCGTCCGGCCTGTCGGGTGTGGGCGCCGCGGCACTCTGCGTCGTGGGCGCAGCCGCGCTCGGCGTCCTCGTGCGCAGGAGGGCCCGCCTTCCGCTGGCTGATCCGGCGGGGGACAGCGACGCGGAGCTGACCCGGGGCTGAGCCTATGCAGCGGCCGATGCGCGCTGAGCGTTTTCAGCAGCTGGCCAGAGCCGAGCCTCTGCATGCAGAGGCGGCCTGCTGTATCTCTCTCGCTCTGCCATGTTACACGGAGAGCAGAAGAATCCTTTAGCCCTACTAGCACGATGGAAACGTTGCCTCACTTGGGTCCCCATCTTTGCAGTGGGGATACTAAATCTGCGCGGTTCGGTCAGACACATCTGCAGAAAACACCCCCTTTATCCCTGATGTTTTGGCCCTCCTATCTTGGGTCCCCTCCCACAGGGTCAAGGGTCCTTTTATTGCTACTCATTGATCCCCCCTCAATATCGAAACATTTTTAGGGTGGCCAACGAGACTCGCCACCTCGTCGTACCCGACCAGCAGGTCTGGCACGAGGCCGCGAAGCTGCCGCCCTGTGCCCCTCGCTCGCCTCAGAGATGTATTGTCGGGATCGAAAGTTGCGCCGCTGCCTGACAGCAGCTCTGAGTTGAGCGAGGCTGGCATCCTGCACTAGGTGGACTCGTCCACGCGTGCCAATCGCTTTTGTAGAGACAGTAGTAGTAGGGCGGCGGGCATCCGCGTCGCGCTGGTACGGAGGGAGCGGTGGGTGCCAGCGGAAAAATGCACTCCACTGAGCCGGAGCAACGGTTCACCCATGATACGTCTGACGGGGGAACGGGTGCAGGGTGGCCAGGGGTCGCGACTCCGACCACAAATGTGGGTGTCAAGACGCTCCAAGATACCCCCAACAGGTCCCCAGGCAAATGTCAGCGATTGTCGCTCGGTTCTTCAAGGATTTCAGCGTTCCCCCCTCCTCGATCTTGCTGCACTGCAGAACAGCCCAAAAGACTCACGATCGCTCCAAGACACCTTCTGAGGCTCCGAGGAAGGCTCCAAGCTGGCCTGGAAGGCGCCCGAGAGGCTTCGAAAACCAGCCCCAGGACAGGGGCCGGGCTCTTTCCCCAAAGAAGACCCCCACGAGCCTTGAACGTTATCCTAAAGCTCTCCAGGAGTGGCCGGAGGCACCGATGACCGTCCTAAGAGGCCCCACGGGGCTACAAAGACGCCCCCAAGATGCCCTCCGAGGCATTACAGTCAGGCATTTTACGTTAGTATGGGCCTGCCTGCTACAGACAGCGTGCCAACGACGTTCTTGTAATTTTGCCGCTGGATTGTTTGGGGGTTTGCGCATGCCCCCAGCCTGGATTGTCGCGAAATCATCGCAACATTGATGCGCGTCCGAGGCGTGTTCGTCGCTACGCTTGCCGCGTGTTTGCAGTTTCGTTTTTTTTCCCCAACATCATGAAAGTTGAAACTTTGTCAATTCGGCGCTACAGTGCTTGTCGCAGCCTTTGTCGCATCGCTTGTTGCAGCCACCCTGCGGGCCCGGCCAACGGCTGCCTCGCGGGGAAGAGCGTGTTTACGCAAAACGTTGATGTTTTCTATGTTTCCGGTGTTCGTCGGCACATTCGAGGAACGAGGAACGCCGAGTTGCCAGGATGTCTCAGGCGAAACGGGCCGTACCAGCTCTTCGCGCGGCATCTCTGAACCCCGAGTTGCGAGGATGTCTCAGGTGAAACAGGCCGCACCACCTCCCGCGCGGCACCTCAGAGTTCAGACTTGCAATGACGTTTCATGCGAAACGGGCCGGACCACCTCTCGCGCGGCAGCTCGGAGCTCCGAGTTGCGAGGATGCCTCATGCAAAACGTGTTGATGCGAATTATATTCCATACCACTGAGTTTCGGAAGTGTTCGGAGGTTTCTGATCGAATATTGTTGGATGTGCCCTTCCCCCTCCCGCACAGCAGGCAGCATGATAGCAGGCATGAGTAGAGAGACGGACATACCGTAATTGTTTAGCTCGAGAGGCCTCTCGCGCAGTAAAAACGGGTTCGTTTCCTTCACCCCATGAGAGCTTCGATATTGATTGGCATTGGTAGCCGGAGCAGTTCGGACGGAAACCGTTGTGGAAAAAAATGATATTTACGCGGCGCGAGATCGAGGCGAAGAGAGTGAGAAGGTCGTAGGCCCAGAGATCATGCAAAGCTTGTGGGGCAAAGCGTGGAACGTCGTCGAGGACACCGATAGGATACATCGACAAGGAAACAAGTTTTGGCAATTATCCTGGATGCGCTGACAAATCATACATGTACGACCACATAACGGAGTTGCCGACGGATTTCGGTAATTTGTTTTTCAAAGTGGATCGCAGACCGAAGGAACCGCTGATGGACTCATATACACGATGGCGGAGAAAAGGATAAAGGTACACGACGTGGACCTACCTGACAGAGTGCTGGGCTGGTTCCTCTTTCGGCGAGCTGGTGTGGACTGAGAGCAAAAGCAGCTCATCATGAACCAGATTGGAAACGACCCGAAGGTTTGGACAAAGTCGAGAACGAGATGGAGAAGACGTTCGGATTGGACTTCTTACCACCAGGCAGGGCAAGTTCAGGAGCAGCGGCCCACCATGTGGACGAAGCATACGAGGACGACTCCTACGACAACACCTAGTATGGCGATGATGACGAATATCAGCAGCCCTACACGAAGACGCCGACGACAAACAAGTGGAGTATTCAGCTGGTGCCTGTGGCTTCGATTCAGAGGCCTGCAACTACAGCGAGACGGCGACCATACATAATGTGGACCAAGCGTACAGCGTTGACGAATATGATGATATCTTGGTTGCGTACGCCGATGCTCGCAAGAAGATGAGGTCGGCTCGGGGGCTATATCCTGCCATGGTTGTCGTGTAACCACCGCCGCCACCGCGAGAAGCACGACGCAGATCATAGCCAGAGGCGGAGGCAGGGCTCGCGGCGGAGCTCGAGGAGCATCGCGAGGGCGGGCAGGCGGACGACAACCAGCTAAATGCAGCGGCGAGGCATTGCAGAAATTCCCGCCGCGCAGGCGACGGAGGAGGCCACGTGCTTGAGGCGTGGTGGACGCGGGCAGTTTGCAAGGGATTGCCCACGCCAGAGTAGGAAGAGACAGCACGTAGCAGCAGAACCCGGCGACGCGCGGATGGTCACGGATACGGAGCCCGACCAGATATACAGCGTGGACGGCCAGGGCTCCTCCGGGGCAATCCACGACAGCGCAACGACCTGCGTCATCGCGGGACACTACACGCTAAAAGGGTATTGCAAGATGTTGGTCGACATGGGTTTCGCTGTCAAAAATCGCGAAGTTTTCCCATGCCCCGAGAAGTTCACGCATGGTCACGACTCGACTGGCGAGGCGACGGCGCGTGCAGCGGTGTTTTTTCCAGGAGGCCGCTTTTTGGGAATTCTGACGCACGCGGCCCCAGGCCACGCGCCATTTGTGTTCGCCAGGCCACTCGTGGAAAAGCTCGGCATGGTGACTGAATACAAGAACATGCGGGCATTCTGGGATGGAGATGGCTTGCGGCTTCCACTGCGGCAACAGTCGGCGAAGGGTCACCTCGCGATCGATATGCTGAAGAGTTACGACGGATGCATGAAAGAACGTGCCGGCCAGACATTCTTGCCGCATGATAGACGATGTCCGAGCACAGCATTAGATCAGCCCCCGCGCAATCCCCGGCGGGGAGGTGTTACCATGCGAAGAAGCAGTGGATTTCATTAGAGCCATGGTGAAGATTGATTCTAAGACAAATCTAAGAGACGAGAGCGACAGATTGGCCAGGGACCTCACCCCGAAGCAGGTCAAATGATGCCAGGGCGCCGTGGGCGCAGCCTACAAGGAGACACAAGGCGACCTGGACAGCGCTCGAGACATCTACCCGGCCAAGCGGAAGGTCTGGGAGGTCTACGGCGGCCAATCTCATTTCGCAGAAGATTTACGACGACGCGGACATCGGGCGCGGACGTTCGGCACGCGCGACGGCCGGAACACTGGCAAGCTCAGCGCCCGAGAGGAGAAGTTTCTCAAGTTGGTCGACGAGGAGGGGCCGAATGACTCTCGGTTATGACCCGAGTTCAAGCTGCGGTCGTTCGCGCAGGAGATCAGTTGCAAGACGGGCGCCGACAGGGGCCAGCTTCGTGAGCGACTCCGATAGCACCATGGCGCGCACCTGATGTTCCGCACGAGGGCCCACCCGAAGCAGCGCGCCGCTGGCCGGCGCGCGCGCCCGGGGCAGCCGTCTACGGCGAGAAGTTGGAAGACGGGAGCCCACTGCAATCTCCTTGGTCATCACGTTCTTCTCGGCCAGCGCGCGACTGGACTGGGGGCGCCAGGCGACGGGCCCGCTCGCAGGAGGGCTGGGGCCCACTCCGCGCGACGAGGGCTAGCTGAGGGACTCCGCGGCTTCCAGCGCGACGGCTTGCGCCGGCGCGCTCGCTCGAAGGGGGGGCATCATGGGGCCGACCTCCGCCGGGCGAGGTTCGCCGAGAACTACCGGCCACAGCTCGCCAGCGTCCTGAGGGGCCTGCTCGGCCCACCCTCAGATGCCGGGCGGGGCTTTCGACGCGCCGGGGCCGGGGGCGGACGAGGGCCGCGCCCGTTGCGCCCGTAGCTCCTCGGCGGGCATCGACGAGGACAAAGCGCAGGACATCTGCACCAACAGGGATCTGAATGGGCGAGTTCGGCCAGGGCGCGTTCGAGCGCGCGAGGCGACTTCGCAAGAACCTGGGCCGCCCCAGCGCGGAGACGTTCGCGCGCGCTAGCAGGCGCGAGCGCGCGCGAGGGGGTCATCGCCCGCGCCGGGCGCCGCGCGCGCTCGACCTGCGCCGAGCGACGCAGGGCGCCCCAGCCGCTGCAGGCGGCACCGACGACCTGGAAGAAGTTCAACGCGGCGCTCGGCCTAGATTTCTTCGAGATCAAGCCGCGCGCGGGCGCGGCGAAGATCGCGCGCGCGCGCCGGGCGGCGCGCGCTGTTTCCAGATGGGCAGGATCGCGGCTCGAGAGACGACGGGCGAGGCGATTGAGCCCATCGACAAGGCCTGGGTCCAATGCCACGGCGCGCCCGAGCGTCTCGTCGTGGACGAGCGCGGCGTGGCGCGCAGTCAGGAGATGCTCGACTGGGCCTGCTGGCGCAATATCGAGATGAAGATAGCCCCGGGCGAAGCGCGCCACGCGCCTGGACCCGTCGGGCGCGCCCACCAGGCACTGCGAGAGACGCTGGGGCCCCGATTCGAGGGGGCCGGCCTCGAGCGCAACATCGAGGACCTGAAAACGGCGCTGGGTTGCGCACCGCCCCCGATCAACTGAGCGACGCACCGCAAGAGCTACAGTCCGTCGCAGTGGGCCTTGGGCCGCAACCTCGGGCTCAATGACTCATTGTCCGCCGACGCGCTGCGCGCGCTGGCGTCGGGGGCCCGCTCGGGGGGCGGCGACTTCCAGCGGGCGACGCAGCGCCGCGCGGCTGCTGCCGCCGCCTGCATCGTGGCGGACGCGACGGAGCGCCTGTGCAGCGCTTTTCCGCGCATGCGGCGAGGCGCGCGCGCGACTCGGTCAGCGTCGGCGAGATGTGCCGCTACTGGCGCGGCCGAGGAGCGAGCCGACTCCAGATCTCTCGCTGGAGGGGCCCCGCCACGGCGGCTCTACGCGAGGATAGAGAACGGCGCGCTCCACGTGCATTGGATCACGCGCGGCGGATGCTTACTACGGCGGAGCCCCGACCAGATGCGCCCGAACGCGGGGGCCATCGGCGAGCACGAGAGCGCCGAGAATACGCGGCGAGCTCGAGGTTCTTTGCAGGGCCTGCGACGCGGTGGCATCGCGCTTCTTCGACGTCAGCCGGCCTCCAGCGCCGACGGCGGACGACTGCGACGAGTCCCGGGGCCCTTCCCCGGGGCCCCAGCTTGCCCCTGGAGGCGGGGCAGCCGCCCCGACCCCCGAGCAAGCCATGGCGGACCGCGCGCGCCAGGTGTCGGGCGCGCAGGGCCCCGAGCCCCAAGTCGAGCCTGAGCGCCAGGGGGCGGCCAACGCGGCGATTCCTGCGGCCGAGGGCCCCGACCTGGCGCCGACAGAGGCGCCATAAGTGCGGGCACTTGCGGCGCAGGACGAGACCGCAGACGCGGTCGGCGACTCAGCGGCGCGGTTCAGAGAGGCGCGCCGAGTGCAGGACGTTGCTGAGATGGCCCGCTCAGGACCTGTTCGGCGCAGCGCCAGCACAGGGCAGGGCTCTGCGACGGGCGCGAATTTGCGACGGAGGGCGGCGTTCGTGGACTCGGCCATGGGGCCCGACGGATGGAGCTTCGACGCCGAGCAGCGGGGGTGAGCGAGAAGCACATGGCGGCTGAGGACATGGCGAAGTTCGCAGAGGCGAAGCGCCAGGAGCTACCGCGCTTCTTCGACAACTAGGTTTGGGAGCAGGACGCGAACGAGGTCAAGGATCCCACGAAGGTGCCGAGGGCGCACTTCTTGCTCGAGCGGTCGAAGAACACGGGCGGAAGCTACATGGCGAAGGCGCAGCTGGTGATCCAAGGTTCCCGAGGCCCAGATGCCCCGGCGGGGAAGTTGACCAAATCCTCACCGACAATGACGAGACTGAGCAGGACCTTCATCGCGCTGTTCAGCCGCGTCTACGATTGGACGCTGTTCACCGCATACTCGGGCACCGCACTTCTGCAGGGCAAGCCGCCGTGTGGTGGCATATCGGTGCTTCTGCCAGCGGAGGCGCGCGCGATGCTGGGCTTCGCGACGGGCACGAGGATGAAGTTACTCAAGAGCATGCGCGGCCTGAGCGACGCTCCCAGGCCGCGGTGGGAGGGGGCGACCAATCGCATGACCAGCCGCGGTTTCGTCGCGCACCCCCTCGACCCCTGCCTCTTCATGAGGTGCCGCATTCAGGAGGGCAAGGCAGACAAGCAGTTCGACGGAGCTGTCGGGCTGCATGTCGACGACATGTTCGGAGGCGGCAGCACCGCGACAGGCCAGGCTCGCTTCGCATCGCGGGCCCAGGAGCTCAGGAAAGTGTTCAACTTCAGGACGTGGGAGGATAAGGAGTGACGCACTCAGCTCGAAAGGAGATGGAGGTCTTGACTTACGCAGCAACCAGCCAAGCCGACGCGCGGACGGAGATTGCCAAGTGAGCTGTGGAGCCAGCACGAAGAGTCCGTAGCCATTTGGGCTCAAGTACTAGCTCCGGCCACGTGTTTGGCTCAAGCGCGCTAGGCCCGATTATGCTCCCAGGGCTGAACCAGCTTCCTGCGCTGACTTGGGCCTCCGAGGCGCTGGCACGCGCGCGGCATCCTGCTTCTTTTCCTCGGAGGCGAACGCTGGTAAAGGCTTCTCATCCGTGCGGTAGTGTTCGGGCGTCGTCCTACCACATATCTTACAGCTCGGGATGGCAGTTTCCGCGCCCAGGGTATATGGGGGGGCAGTTTTTTTATTGACCCGCCGTCCTGGGCACTGCTTCAGGGCGTCCTGGCCATGGTCTTCAAGAAGTTGTTCTTCGTGGCCTCCAGGTGCCCCGCCAGCGCTCCTCGTCCACCCGCTGCTCATAGGTTCGCTGGTCGCGGTCGTGGGCATGCATTTATTCGTTATCATTTCCGACGGGGCCTCACTGTTCTGGTGCGTTCTGTCTTCGGTGCTCTGTGCCGCTCGTTCTTCATGTTCGTCGAGATGGCGTTCGGCTGTAGTGTTGGGCTCTCCTGCGTCACATCTGTTCGTGTATGTGGTTGGGCTTATGCTGGTGCAGCGTTGGGGATGTTATTGCATCATGTGGGCTTGCGCGGCGCGTGCCGAGATGGGCATCGCGTGTGGTTTCGTCCTTGCGTCCGACGATGGCTCGGTGTTTCTCTACTTTGCCATGGCGTTGCTTGCGCCCCCTGCGCTGCGCGAGATGGTCTTCGCGATGGCGGAAGGCGCCCCGACTCAAGGATTGATTTGCCCGTCGATGTTTAAAATAAAAAATGTTCACATCAAGACGTCGAAGCCCATCGCGATCACGAAGAACAAGGCGAGCGACATCAAGTTGGCCATCCCCGAGGGCGAACGGCGGCAGCTACGAGGGCGAATAAGCAGCCCGGCGCAGCAGCCTGCAGCGCAGCGCCAGCCTCGGCCAGGGCACGATCAACGAGAACGCCCGGCGCAGGACCTCGCGGAGGCCAACGAGACGCTCAGGTTCGCGAAGGCCGACAGCGACGCGCGCCGGCTCTTCCCCAAGATATGCGACGACCCCGACGAGGTGGCGCTCGCATGCGCGACGGACGCGCCACGGGCGGCACGGAGGGGCGGCACCTCGCAAGGCGGCTGCCTGATCCTGGCAACGCACAAGGGCGTGCACAACGGCGAGACCGTCAAGTGCGCGGTGGTGGACTGGCGCTCATGGAAGCGACCGAGGGTCATCAGGTCTTCGCTGGCGAGCGAGGCGCAGGCCGCTGCCTGCGGGGTGGGCGCGCTGGAGCCCGCGAAGGCGCACTACAGCCTGATGCTCGACCCGGGCTGGGGCCCGAGGCTCGACGGCGCCATGCAAGGGCTGGGCAGGAGCGCGCTCGCGGTGGGCGCCTAGGCTCTCTGCGATGCCGCGCCGATGCCTCGCGCGGGCATCTTCGACGACGAGTGGGCGAGCATCGAGGTGCAGGTGCCGAAGGGGTGCGCGACGGCGAGTGCCACAGGCTGGCGCTGGATCAGCTTGAAGCGACAGGTCGCAGATGGTTTCGCGAAGTGCGTGGCCCGACAGTGATTGGCCGATCGTCTGAGGACTGGAACAACAAGCATGACGTTTGACGACAAGTTCCAGGAAGCCAAGAAGAAGACGGCTAAGGACGGACAGACTGAGGCCCAGCGGCCCGCAATTTCGGGGCCGAGCCGGACAGCGGCAGCGGCGGGGGCTCTGGCGGTGCTTGCCGACGCGGCCGAGGCCCGCGAGGCGACGGCCTGCGCGGTGAAGAAGGAAATCGGCACGGTGAGTTTCGCGTGGTAGGACAGCCCGAAGATCGCGGTCAGCATGCCACTCTCGCCGGCGGTGAAAATGATGATGACGGTACTAACGGCGATCGCGATCGCGGTTGGAACGCGTTGGGACAATCGCCGCGACAAGGCACAGGAGTTGCAGAACATGCCACAATTGTGCCCCGACGCGAAGTCCGAGGCCAAGAAGAAGAAGACGAGGAATACCGACTTCGACACTGGCGCGATGGGCCCGGTCTCGCACAGTGGGATTGGACAGCCAAGCGGAGGGATATGAATTTTCCAGACCCAGGATTTCGCGCGGGCCTACGAGGTGACCCAGGAGTTCTGGAGGGACGATCCCCCCACGGTGATTGAGGCACCCTTTTGCATGTGTTATCCCTTTTCTGTTTCTCTTTCTTTATGTTTCCCCTCCCCCCTTGCAAAGCAGAGGCGATGCAGTCGACGGCTGTCGGTCGCGTCCACAGCCGCTCTTGGGCTGGACAGGACATTGTGCTGCTTGAAGTTTCCAGGTGTTCTGGTGGGCGTGCTTAGTCAATTGACGTCCCCCTTGTCACCAGCGGGAGTTGTAGTCCATTAGACAAAAATTCCGGACGTTTTCGGAGGTTTCTGACATAATATTGCTGGATGTTCCCCTTCCCCACCACGCAGCCTTCATCCGGCTATTGCGCGTGAGCAGAGAGAGAGAGAGAGAGAGAGAGAAAGAGAAAGACAGAGAGAGAGAGAGAGACGGACATGCCGTACTTGTTTAGTTCGAGAGGCTTCTCTCGCAGCCGAAACGGATTCGCTCCCTCACCCCAGTAGGCAGAGCCATGGTTGGGAGAAGCGCGAAGAGAAGTGGCGCAAGTGGTTTGACATTTCGATTCGAGACGATTCAAGACAGAGAGAGCTTCGATACTGATTGACAGCTGGACCACCTCGCGCGGGCCATCTCGGAGCTCCACGGATGTCTCAGGCGAAACTGGGTGGACCACCTCGCGTGCGCCATCTATGAGCCCCGAGTTGCGAGGATGTCTCAGGCGAAACGGGCCACACGGCCAGACCACAGAGTTCAGCGCTGCAAGGACGTGCAGGCGAAACGGGCCAGACCACCTCTCGCGCGGCATTTGTGAGCCTTGAGTTGCGAGAATGTTTTAGGCGAAACGGGCTCGACCACCTCGCGCGGGGCATCTCGGAGCCCCGAGTTGCGAGGGTGTCTTAGGCGAAACTGGCCGGACCGCCTCGCGCGCAGCATTTTTGCGCCCCGAGTTGCGAGGATGTCTCAGGCGAAACTGGCCGGACCACCTTGCGCGCTGCATCTCAGAGCTCAGCGTTGCGAGGACGTGCAAGCGAAATGGGCCAGACCACCTCTCGCGCGGCATCTCTGAGTCCAGAGTTCCGAGGATGTTTCAGACGAAACGGGCCAGATCACCTCGCGCGGGGCATCTCAGAGCCCCGAGTTGCAAGGATGTTTCAGGCGAAATGGGCCGGACCACCTGTCGCGCGGTATTTTTGAGCCTTGAGTTGCGAGGATGTTTTAGGCGAAACGGGCCGGACCACCTCGCGCGGGCCATCTCGGAGCTCCGAATTGAGCTGGCTGGACCACCTCGCGCGCGGCATCTTTGAGCCCCGAGTTGCGAGGATGTTTCAGGCGAAGCGGGCCGTACCACCTCTCGCGCGGCATCTTGGAGTTGAGAGTTTCGAGTGTATCTCAGGCGAAACGGCCCAGACCACCTCGCGCGCGGCGTCTCGGAGGCCAGATGTTTGAGGATCTCTCAGGCGACACGGCCAATCCCTGCCAATTCAGAAACGAGAGTTGCGAGATTTGTTTGGGGATGTCTCGATTCCGTTTTCCCTCGGCCTGAACTAGCTTCAACCACAACAGCATTTTGTTCATCAAGTTGTTTGGGAAAACATGTTGATGATTTTGTGTTGTTGTCCCCATCATCAAAAAAAACCTGTTGATAAATTATCGGAGCCTTGCGCAACAAGCGTTGCAGCAAAGTTGCGCCAAACAGTTTCGGGGGAATCCCGCGGCCAGCGATGTCGCAGGCTGGCGCTGCAGGAATCGCCGCGGCACAGAAACAGCAATGAAAAATGACAGCCTGCATCAAGCGCTGCAACAACCGGCGCACTAAGCAGAATTCAAGCAGCCGAGGAGGCTGCAGCAAAAAAACAATAAAACGTCGAACAAGCCAAACGGGGAAACAAGGATGGCGGCAAAACCAACACCAATGCTGCACCAATGTGTTGTAATCTTGACTGTAGCCTGTAGCAGGCAGGCCCGTGGTAAATTTTAACAATTGTTCCGAAGAGCCCCGAGCAACAACCCACCGAAGAGCACCCGAGGATAGCCAGAGAATCCTGCCAGAGAAATTGCGAAGACAACTCCAGCTTGAGTCAGCTCGAGCCTAAGCGACTCCCCCATCGTTTTGTTTGGACGGCTCCTTGGTGCCTTGTAGGTCCTTGAGCCCCAGGGCAGCCAAGTACGCACCGCTCCTTCGGGGCGTCTTCTCTCGTTTCAGATATCCCCACCTTGTTCACCGCGTGCTTTACTCGCGCGCAGGTCCAAAACAATATACGGATCGCGCACACCGTTCTGGTTCCGACAGTTCGAAGATGGGGCAACGAGGGATGGGGCCCCACGCATAGGAAGTGTGGATTACGAGTTGAAGCTTCACTGCTTGAGGTTCTCGTCCTCAGGGCCCCATCCCTCAGGGCCCCATGTTTGAACCGCTGGCGACTGCCTCCCTACATGCTTCCTGGGCTGTTGGACCTTCGCTCCAGTGGCTCGTCGTTGCGCCGTCGGTCGGTCTCGGCCGGCCGAGTCTGTTTCGCGCGGGGCCTGCCGATTCCCGAGAACGGGGCGTTCGAGTACATAGCTTGGCTGGGGCTTGTTCAGCTCAAGTCGTATGCATACCCCGCCCGAGCGTGAGCCCGAGCCCGCAGCCACAGCCCAAGCCCGAGGCTCTACGCTCCTCTACTCGCTCATCCTCGTCCTTTTCTCTGCTCCTCCTCTATCTCTCTCTTTCTCTGTTGCCGACGATTCAACTTCCGATTGTCCAGCCCAAAGGGTCTTTTCACATCGCCTTCACTTCCCGCTCAACCTGTTCCCGTTCTCATCCTCACTCCTCCACCTTCTTACATCCCAATCCCCTCCACATCCTCTCGAATTCCATTTTGTATCCACGTCACCTCCTCCCTCAGCCCTGCTCAACATCCAAAGTGTAAGGTTTCTTGCCTTCTCGTCTTTCAAGAGGCCACAAAGCGTGCAACAAAGTGTTATCATGTTTGTTTGGCTACATCGTTTCCTGAGGCACTCGTTAGTTACGTGACGAATTCTAGAACCTCCAAGTGTGCGGCCGAAGCAACTCCATAGCATGGCATCCCCAGGATAAGCCATAGAGAGTGTACAGAGGCCCCACGATGGCCTAAGACGTCGGCAATACAAGCTGGACAGAACTTGATCGCACGCGTAGCGCGCGATGATTTCAGTTTGTTTCCGACTGTGGTTGTTGCCGTTTGATCATATGTATGGTTTTCCAGTCCATTCTTGCAGCACGTTGTAACACGAAGATCTTCATGTTAACAGCGAAGAGAAGGAGGAGGATCGAGGACCAGTCAACATCTGCCCAAGACTTGTCCCCAGACCCCTCCTGGGCCAGTGGCAAACTGTTCGAGCTGCGTCCACCCCGTGGCGACGGGCAGTTCCAGGAGGCCCCCGCTGGCGGTCCTCGCCCAGGACCGCAGAGGTCTTCGGGGGTGGGGGCGCTGGCTCCCCTCGCCTCCCTTCCTGAGGAGGGCGGGGCACCTCGTCGCCACAGCTGGACGCAGCTAGAAAAGCTGGTGCGTCGTGACCCTGGAGGGGTCTGAGGATCGATTTTGAGTCACCGTTGTCCCAACTCGCCCTGCGCCCCTCCATCCTGCCCTCCCGTCCTCCCCTCCTATCCCTCCTTCAGCCACCGCACGAGGCTGCATCGGAAGGTAGCGCAGTGCAAAGCAGGGCGGTGCAATGTGCTGCACAGCAGAAGCGGTTCAGATCCAGGAAAATCCACGCCGTAATTTGTGACGGCTTGTTTCTTTTGTGGTCGGTTCGGTGTTGGTTTACGTTTTAGTTTGTTTGTAGCTTGATCTTGATTTCGATTCGGGTTCGGCATTGAACAGAAGAAAACACCTAAGCGGGGTCGGGCCGCACTAGTTCGCGCTCAACCAAGACAGTCTTCGATGTTGTTACAGAAGTGCTCTTGTGGTGAGGCGTGTTAACTAGCGGACGGGGGGATGTATGGTCCAGGGCTTGGGCCCCCCCCCCCCAATCGTCGTCATCGTCGTCGCCGCCGCCAGCCGGCGTCGTCGCCGCCGCAGCCGTCGTCGTCGTCGACGTGGTCGTCGTCGTCGTCGTCGTCGTCGCCGTCGTCGTAGTCGTGGCCGTCGTCGCCGTCGTCGTCGTCGTCGTCTCTCGGACCATACCATCTGGGGGGGGGGGCCGAGGAATCCTGGGACCATACCATCTGGGGGGGGGGCCCGTAGGCCCGGAGCCCGGGACCATGTATTCGCAGCCTTCTCTTTGGCAATACCCATGATTGTGTAGACAAAATGTGGGTTTGGAGTGAGCACGTTACCACGGTGTATTCAAGTGTCGACCCATGTTGAATGAAGACGTCAGGACACATGAGTACACAATTACGTGTTGCGCCAGGTGCTTCCCGCATGTGTAAGTAGTTTCGTTTATTTCTCGTCATGCGGTTGCGTGTCTCGCTATTGTTGTATGTCTGTGTCCACGAATATGATTGATATTGTTGCGCGATTGTGATCTGACATGGTCTGTTGACCAGCTGATTCAGCTGTCGACGATTACTGGTATCGTCGTGAGGCCAAGTTTGGCATTGACGGTGCGCTCGCGTTCGACGTTTACGTCCATCTTTTGAAGGCGCCTCTTGCCATCAATGTGAGCAGGGACGCGCGAATTGGTGTGGAGGGCGTTCACTTATACAGAATTGTGGAGTCCAGCATGGCATAACGAACGCATTGGCAAGGGAAATCAAACAGAGCGCATCGGCATTACACTGGCATGCTCATTCGAAAAGCGCTACTGGCAGTTCGTACAGCCAATGTGCGGCCTCTGGGTCGCCACGGTCGAATTGTGGAGTCAGGAGGGGCGTCTTGCAAGGCAGCAGGGATTATGACAGGGGGGCGGCGGCAATTTGTTTGTCAGCGACGAGAGCACGACTGCACAACGCGGTGGGGTAGCTATCGGGCCGCGCCTGGGCTGCCGGCACACAAAGAAAAAGAGGACGGGCGTGGCGGAGGCAACAGGCGTTGAGAATCTTTGTCGCGAGGAGTGCGCAGGCCGCCTCAGGCACCTGGGGCTGGTGTAGCGCGCCGGCAGCATACCATTGTGGAAGTTCGAGTTGTGACAGCTTCAGCGAGGCCGCCACCAGGAGGACTCCCGTAGCGTAGTGCCGTGTTGTGTGTCGTTCGATACTTGCGTGCGAAGTTGCGCGCCAGTGCCACTGACCGCTGTCACTTTGAAGCAGCCTGGACTCCTGCTAGCGGGTGGCTGGGTAGTGTGGTCTTGTGGCGTCCCTCCGTGGTTTTCTGTCGTGGTATTTTGGGGTGCTTGCCCACGGGGAGTACGTTTAGGTATACGTTCAGGTGTCCCGTGGTGTCCAAAAGTGGTGCCCTGTCAAGGTTGAGGCGACCTTATCACAACCACAAGCATCGATGTTGAGGCGTAACGTAGTTCAAAAGCACCGAATTACGTTGGCAAGCGCGCAAACTGAGTCTGATCATATCGGCATTATCAAACTTTGGCGGAGTTAGATTCACATGATCACAACGCGGAAACTGAAGCCGACGCGTGCACGAATGCGAAATGTCAAGCGGTGGTGCGCGCGAATGCTACAGCCAAAATTCAGATGCGTTTAAAAGTATGTTTCACTTGTTAATGCGGAGTGAAACAGAATTGCGACTACCAGCGAGCATTACACATATATTAGTGGTTGTCGGCGTTGGCTCCACAGTGGTTTATCGCATGTTCTATGCGCGCCCTATGTGAAGCAATCGATTGGATGCTAGACAAATAGTGGAAGCCAGTTTGGTGCAGGCTATGGAATGGCTAGCTAGTTGCGGAATCTATGGGGCGCAATTAATCTTGACCGTCTTGAAGCTGTCCTCTCCACTGCTCGTGCAAACATCCCACCCTCCCACCCGCAACTTGGTCGCAAGACCTCTTCAGACAAGACCGTGACGGTAGGTACCACATGGCACTTGGCCACGACACCGATGCCGACGACGACAGCGACATCGACGACGACGGCGCCGCCGACAGCGACTGCGACGACACCGACGACGTCTCCAATGTTTTCGACGGCGACAACGACGACGACGACACCGACGACGACGACAACGACGCCGACGACGACGACGAAGACGACGACGACGTCGCCAACGGAGACGACGACGAGGGAGGAGAAAAAACGACGACGGCGACAACGACGACAACGACGATGGAGGAGGGAAGACGGCGACGACGCCAACGACGAAGAAGGAGGAAGGACGGCGACGCCGACGACGACAACGACGAGGGAGGAGGGAAGACGACGACGATGACAACGACGACGAAGACGACGACGACGGCGACGAAATGAAAGGACGACGACGAGACGCCGACGACGGACGACGACGACGAGGGAGGAGGATAACGACGAGGGAGGAGTGAAGACCACGACGACGACGACGACGACGACGGCGACGAAATAGGAGGGACAACGACGAGACGCCGACGAAGACAACGAGGGAGGAAGGACGACCACGGCGACAACGACGACGGAAACGACGACGACGCCAAGACGACGACAACGACGACGAGGAAAGACAGAAGACGACGACGGCGACGACGACGACGACGACGACGAGGGAGGAGGGAGGACGACGACGACGACGACGACGACGCAAGAGCGCGCGCGCACGCTTTTGTTGAAAATCCGTGTTGCGAAACCTTAGGTTCTTGTAAGTTTTTTGGACGCACGATTTTGAAATTCTTCCGAAACCGATGGTTTTTGAAGGATTTCGGCATACGCCCGCGACGACGCGCGCGTCTGCACCTCGTCCCATTTTTTGCAGAGGATTCTCGCGACAGCACACGCGCAAGGGCGTTCGACAGATTTCGACATGCGCGCGCGCGAAGCCCGTTTGGTAGCATTTTGTGAAAATCTTGGAAAACCTATGGTTTTCTTAAGAATTCGCAAGACCTCACGCGGAAGTCTTTTTAGCAAATCAGTGTTGCGAAACCATGTGTTTTTGTATGTTTTTCGGAAACTCGATTGCGAAATCCTTCCGGCACCGAAGGTTTTTGAAGGATTTCGGCATGCGCGCGCGACGACGCGCGCGTGTGCACTTCGTCATATTTTTTGCAAAGGGATTCGTTGAAAAGTGTCATGTTAGAACAAAAAATGTCGCCGCATAGTGTTTTTTTATTACAAGGGAACCGCAGGGGGGGGGGGGAACCCGGCCTGGCTGGGATAGTATGAATTCATATTTAGGATGGACATGTGGTCAGAATCATAGGTAATTTACAGCACGCGCGGGGTAACCGATAAGTCCGGGGGGGGGTAGAATCTATTAGTCTTTCAGAAAGGAGAATCTATGCGGTGGGAACCACTTCGACTGTCTTGAAGCTGTCCTCTCCACTGCTCGTGCAAACATCCCACCCTCCCACCCGCAACTTGGTCGCAAGACATCTTCAGACAAGACCGTGACGGTAGGTACTGCGTGGCACTTGGCCACGACACCGATGCCGACGACGACAGCGACATCGACGACGACGGCGCCGCCGACAGCGACTGCGACGACACCGACGACGTCTCCAATGTTTTCGACGACGACGACGACGACGACACCGACGACGACGACAACGACGCCGACGACGACGACGAAGACGACGACGACGTCGCCAACGGAGACGACGACGAGGGAGGAGAAAAAACGACGACGGCGACAACGACGACAACGACGATGGAGGAGGGAAGACGGCGACGACGCCAACGACGAAGAAGGAGGAAGGACGGCGACGCCGACGACGACAACGACGAGGGAGGAGGGAAGACGACGACGATGACAACGACGACGAAGACGACGACGACGGCGACGAAATAGGAGGGACGACGACGAGACGCCGACGACGAACGACGACGACGAGGGAGGAGGATAACGACGAGGGAGGAGTGAAGACACGACGACGACGACGACGACGACGGCGACGAAATAGGAGGGACAACGACGAGACGCCGACGAAGACAACGAGGGAGGAAGGACGACCACGGCGACAACGACGACGGAAACGACGACGACGCCAAAGACGACGAGGAAAGACAGAAGACGACGACGGCGACGACGACGACGACGACGACGAGGGAGGAGGGACGACGACGACGACGACGACGACGCAAGAGCGCGCGCGCACAATTTTGTTGAAAACCCGTGTTGCGAAACCTTGTGTTTTTGTATGTTTTTTGGACGCACGATTTCGAAATTCTTCCGAAACCGAAGGTTTTTGAAGGATTTCGGCATACGCCCGCGACGACGCGCGCGTCTGCACTTCGTCCCATTTTTTGCAGAGGATTCTCGCGACGGCACACGCGCAAGAGCGTTCGACAGATTTCGACATGCGCGCGCGCGAAGCCCGTTTGGTAGCATTTTGTGAAAATCTTGGAAAACCTGTGGTTTTCTTAAGATTTCGCAAGAGCTCGCGCGTAAGTTTTTACCTAACAGCGTAGACTGATAGGTTTCTAGTGGTGTCAAAAGAGGTCACAGATCACTCCACAGGGGGGTCCGGGCAGGTGTTGGGAGTTGCCGGGCGGGCCTGTGCCGAACTCGTTTTTTACCAACAGTCACACACTTCGTGCTCTTCGACTTCCCAGAACTCCATTCCCAGGCTCATTCTGAATACCCGGATGCAACAGTCACACACTTCGTGCTCTTCGAGATCCCAGAACGCCATTCCCGGGCCACATTCTGGAGGGCCGGATGCAACAGTCACACACTTCGTGCTCTTCGACTTCCCAGAACTCCATTCCCGGGCCACATTTTGGATGCCCGGAGCCAACTGTAGGCCACTTCGTGCTCTTCTATTTCCCAGAACTCCATTCCCGGGCCACATTTTGAATGCCCGGAGCCAACTGTAGGCCACTTCGTGCTCTTCGAGTTCCCAGAACTCCATTCCCGGGCCACATTTTGAATGCCCGGAGCCAACTGTAGGCCATTCGAGTTCCCAGAACTCCATTCCCGGGCCACATTTTGGATGCCCGGAGCCAACTGTAGGACTTCGTGCTCTTCGATTTCCCAGAACTCCCATTCCTGGGCCACATTTTCCATTCCCGGGCCACATTTTGAATGCCCGTAGCCAACTGTAGGCAACTTCGTGCTCTTCGACTTCCCAGAACTCCCATTCCTGGGCCACATTTTCAGCAGGGGCAAGAGCACGACGAGGAGGAGGACGAGCAAGACCAGGAGGACGAGGACGAGCAGGAGCAGGACGAGGAGCAGGAGGAGCAGGAGAAGAAGGACGAGCAGGAGGAGGAGGAGGACGAGCAGGAGGAGGAGGACGACCAGGAGGAGGAGGACGACCAGGAAGAGGAGGAGGAGGAGGAGGAGGGGAGGGGGAGGAGTACCAGGAGGAGGAGGAGGAGGAGGAGGAGGAGGAGGAAGAGGAGGAGGAGGAGGAGGAGGACGAGGACGAGGAGGAGGAGGAGGAGGGGGGGGGAGAGTACCAGGAGGAGGAGAACGAGGACCACCAGGAGGAGGAGGAGGAGGAGGAGGAGGAGGAGGAGGAGGAGGAGAGAACACCAGGAGGAGGAGGACGAGCAAGACGAGGAGGACGAGAACGAGGACGACCAGGGAGGAGGAGGAGGAGGAGGAGGAGGAGGGGAGGGGGAGGACTACCAGGAGGAGGAGGAGGAGGAGGAGGAGGAGGAGGAGGAAGAGGAGGAGGAGGACGAGGAGGAGGAGGAGGAGGAGAGACGAGGAGGAGGGGGGAGAGCACCAGGAGGAGGAGAAGGAGGAGGAGGAGGAGGAGGAGGAGGAGGAGGAGGAGGAGAGAGCACCAGGAGGAGGAGGACGAGCAAGACGAGGAGGACGAGAACGAGGACGAGCAGGAGGAAGAGGAGGAGGAGGAGGAGGAGGAGGAGGAGCAGGAGAAAGAGGAGGAGGAGGAAGCAGGCTGAGGCTGAGGCTGTGACTGCGACTGCCGTTGCCGCTGCGACTGTCATCGCGAATGCGACTACGACTGCGAGAACAGCAGAATTCGACAACTTGATTTTCATCTGAATCTTAAGGGGAATGCTTTCAGATATGCTTCTACACATCGCTGTTAGGTTGCTTTGCCGGGATAATTTTTTTAAAAGTCCGTGTTGCGAAACCATGTGTTTTTATATGTTTTTTGGAAATTCAATTTTGAAATCTCTCCGGAACCGAAGGTTTTTGAAGGATTTCGGCATGCGCGCGCCACGACGCTCGCGTGTGCACTTCGTCCCGTTGTTTGCAAGGGATTCGTGAAAAAGTGCTATGTTAGAACAAAACATGTCACCGCATAGTGCTTTTACAGGGGAACCGCAGGTGGGGGGAACCCGGCTTGGCTGGGATGGTACGAATTCACATTTAGGATGGACATGTGGTCATAATCATATGTAATTTACAGCACGCGCAGGGTAACCGATAAGTCCGGGGGGGGGTAGAATCTATTATTATTTTAGAAAGGAGAATCTATGTGATACAGGCTGTTTGGTGCAAAAGGTGGTGCGCAATCTGTGAGGCGCAGGCTATAATATGTGTGGTGGACGATATGGAGTACAAGAGATGTGGTGGAATATAAGTATCGAAGACGCCTACGGCGAATCACCGCCGACCCCTGCCTTTTCGGAATCGCCATGTGCCCGAACGTTGTGGCCGGAGCTCTGCCAATCACCGAGCGCGTTCCGCGGCTTGCAAGGTGCCGACTCGCACACGTCGCACACACGCTTGCTTCGATATAATGTATCGCAAATACACCATGGCGGATTCAGGCCATTTGCGAGTAGTCATTTGGCGAGTCGTGGGACGCGCTTGTCTAGCCTTTGTGGAAAGCTTGCGGGGAACATGTGGGGGAGGATCGCGGGAAAGATCATGAGGATGAGTAGGAGGAGGAGAAGGAGGGAGGAAAGGGAGGGGGCATCTTGGGAGCCTCTGGGGGCTCTCTTGGCGCCTCCTGGGAGCTTCCTGGGGGACTCTTGGATACATCTTGGGGGCCTCCTTGGGCCTCTTGGTGGCCTTTGGGGTCGTCTTGGGGGCCTCTTTGGCCGTCTTAGGGCGTTCCTGGCCCGTCTGACGCTGTTGGGAGCAGTCTTGGGGTCTCTCTGAATTGATTTGGGGCCCTTTTGATGTGCTCCAGGGCTGTCTTAGAGGCCATGCTGGGCGTCTGGGATGCCTCTTGAGCTGACTTGGGGCCCTCTTGGGGCCTTTTTGGGGGCCTCTTGGGCAGTTCTGCAGCCATCTTCTAGGCCTCCCGGGCGATCTTGAGACGATCTTGGGGGTTCTTGGACCGTGTCGGGCCGTCGGAAGGGCGAAAAACAACAAATGCAACATTCCTTCGAAACCTAAGGAGTGTCAATGATTGTTGCCTCTGCACGCCTTCTTGGAGGCCCTTTTGGGGGCCTCTTGGACCGTCTCTGAGACCTCTCGGGGGCCTCTTGGGCCATCTTGAGGCATCTTGAGCCCATTTGAGGCCGTCTTGGCGGTTTCTTGGGCGGACTTGGAGGCATCTTGAACCCTCTTAGGCCGTTTTGGAAGCTATCTTGGACCCTCTTGGGCCGTCTTGTAAGCCATCTTGGGTGAACTTGGAGGCCCTCCTAGATGTTGTCTTTGAAGCGACTGGGCACATTTTTTCGGCGGCTTACGCGGCCTTCGGCCAGCGCAATGCGCCGAAACCCCAGGCGAAGTCCGAAACAATAATCAAAAACAGTTTGCCAGGCACCCCTGTGATAAATCAACACAGGGGCGGCGGATGACAGAAAGCGCGCGTCGTGTCGCGATCCGTTAGCCGGGAGGAATAACAAGGGGGGTAGGCGGGATTAGCACCAGATGACGGAAAGCGCGCGTAGTGCCGCGATCAGTTAGCCGGGAGAAATATCAAAGGGGGGAGGTAGGCAGGACCAGCACCAGATGATGGAAAGCGCGCGTAGCGTCGCGATCCGTTAGGCGGGAGAAATAACCAGGGGGGTTGGGGGGTAGGCAGCCCGACGCCCTGATGACGGAAAGGGCGCGTAGCGTCGCGACCCGTTAGTCGGGAGAAATATCAAGGGCGTGAAGGGGAGGTAGGCAGCCCGACACCCAGATGATGGCAAGCGCGCGTAGCGTCGCGACTTGTCAGTCGGGGGACATCACAAGGGCGGGGGGGGGGGGGTAGGCGACAGCACCCCCTGATGACGGCAAGCGCGCGTAGCGTCGCGATCCGTTAGGCGGGAAAACTTGGGGGCTAGGAGACACGTGCGCGGAAGACGGAAGCGCGCGTAGCGTCGCGATCTGTTAGTCGGGAGAAATAATCAGGGGGGCGGGGGGGGGGGGGCGGGCAGTCCGGGACCCAGATGACAACAAGTCAAACAAAACAACGCGCGTAGCGTCGCGATCCGCTCGTTGAGTGCAATATCAAGACGAGAGGTGGCGGGGTGACAAACCGGGGATCAGGTAACGGAAAGAGCTAGGTACGAGTGATGACGTTATGGTGGGTAGGGGCCCAGGGGAGGGACGAGGCGTTCCCAGATGGGATGTTATAGCAAGTTTTTGTCATATGTGTTCGATCGAAACGGTTCCCAGGCGGCCCCCACGGCCTGATTCCTGCTATTCTTCCGAGTGGGGCGGTTCAAGGGCCCGAGGATGGCACAAGAGGGCCTTTAACGGCCCAAGAGGGCCCCAACAGAGCTTCGGATGGCTTCCGGACGGTACAAGGGAGCCTCGAGACGGGTTCAGAGGCCCTCGAGAGGGCTCCAGGAGGCAAAAAACATTGGTTTGCTTAGGGTTTTTGAAGGGTTGTCTGGTTCTTGCTTTTTCCGGCCCAGACGGGCCCAACACGACCCACGAGGCTCCAAAGCTCGTCCCAAGACGGCCCCAGAGGCCCCCCAAAGGGATTGACAACGGTCCGAGGGGGCCCCCAGACGGCCCAATTGGGCCCCAAAACAGCACCAGAGGGCACCAAGACGGCCCCAAGAGCGCCCCCAGAGGGCCCCAAGAGGCTCCCGAGAGACTCCCAAGGGGATCCGATGAGGCGGCGTGGGGACTGGGCTGTTTGGGTGTGGGGATTGGGTTGGCCCCAAGACGGCCCCAGAATCCAAAAATTGCCTTCAAGGGGGCCCTCGAGAGGGCTTAGGAGGACAACATTGATTGCCCTTGGGTTTTGAAGGTCTTTCGGGTTCTCGTTTTCTCGGGCCCGGACGGGCCCAACACGGCCCGTGGCCGAGCCGGCCAGCCCTGCTGAGGCGCCCGTGGCCTCCCGTTGCCGTCGCGCCCCTGCGAGGCTGCTCGACGCCGGCGAGCCCTTCCAAGCATTCGACGACATCTTGACCGACCCGACCCGCTGCTCTCGTCAAGGGCTGGGCCTGCCACGCCGCCGTCCACTTGAAGGAGGCCCGCGTGGCGCCGATGCAGCTCCACCGTGCCTCGCGCTGCCCTGCGGCGCACGGCGCGCGGCTGCTGGGCCTCGCCGACAACTTGAACGCCCTGCTGGCGTTCATGAAGGGCCGGGCCGGCGACTTCTGGCCCCGGCAGCTGGCGCGGCAGGCAGCCGCGATGGCCGTCGGCATTTTGGCCGTCGGCTCCTAGATCTCGCGGCACCTGCACTACATCGAGAGCCTCCGCAACTGCGCCGACTACGACTCGTGCGCGGCGGACCGCGGCAAGGTCCTCCCAGGTCAGACAGTATTGGGAGACACTCGCGCCTGCCGTCTCGCCCTCGATTCGGCCGAGGAGTCGCCCAGCCCCCCCCCCGTGCCACGTCGGGGGGCGGCCCGGACTGGCCGCGCGCCGCGCCGCGCCAGGGCCGCAAGACCTGTCGCGGCTGCGCGCGCTGCTCTTCCCGTCCGCGGAGCCGCCGCCGCCGCGCTTCGGTTCCCGGGCGCCTTCGCCTCTGTCTCGGAGGCGACCCCCCGCGGCCGCCCCGCCCGCGCTCGGCCGCCGCCTCTACCATGTCCAGCGGCGACGTCGGCAGCGTCAGCAGCGGCTCTCGGCGGCGGCCCCCGCGGGAGGCCACTGGGTTGCGACGTCTGCTTTAGCTTCTAGGCGGCGGCGCTCGCCGCCGCGGCGGCGCGCCCCGGCGCCGCCGCCCTCCGAGCCGGCCTCGGGCGCCCGCCTGCGCCTGGCAGAGCGACCTCCTCGGCCCGTCACCAGCGCCGGCGCGGCTGCTCGGGGCGTTTGGCGGCGCGCTCTTGGACAGGCCAGCTTTCGCCGGCCCTGGCGGGGCGCGAGTTCCGAGCGCTGCTTTCCACGACCTACCAGCGAGCCCCCTACTGCAACTTGCGCCCCTGGAAGACGGTTCGCGCACTGGAGACCTGGATCCGCTTTGGCGTCGTCTGGCGGTCGCACTTGGGCACGCCTTGTGCGGCGCGCAGCATTGCGCGGTGCGGCGCGGTGCTCTCTCTCTCTCTCTCTCTCTCTCTCTCTCTCTCTCTCTCTCTCTTCTCTTCTCTCTCTCTCTATTTTTTTCTCTCTCTCTCTCTCTCTCTCTCCCTCTCTCTCTCTCTCTCTCTTTTTTGTTTCTCTCTCTCTCTCTCTCTCTCTCTCTCTCTCTCTTTCTCCTCGCGATGCTCAACGCCGCCCGCCCCGCGCGAAGGTTGGTCGATTTGCACCGGCGGTTTGGCGCCCTTTGGGTAGTGGGGAACCCTCTGCGCCCCGGCCTCTGGGAACACGATCTCATCCGTCCTCTCTTCCATCGCGCCGGACCTGTCATCGTCAGCCTGGGCGCGCGCGAGTTCGGGGCCCACTATTCGAAGCCCATTGGTATCCCGGGTACCTTGCCGGGCCCCAATCAACTCCATCTCCCTGGCACGGGCGGCCGCTAGCGCGACATCCTGGAAGGGGGGGGGCCTGGGCGGCCCTCGCGGCGCCCCGCGCGCGCCCCACTACGTCTACTACGACAGGAACACGTCATCAGCACTCGTCCGCCTGTTCACGCACGGCACGCCGGCTCGAGCAGTCCGGCGCGCTGCTTCGCGGGCGCCCACCATCCAGGCCCGCGCCGAGACTGGGCCGACGTCGCCGCGGCTTCGGCCCCGCGCGGGGCGCGCCCGGGCGCCCGGGAGGACGGCGACGCAGTGCATCGCGGCCAGCGGCGCCCTGCGCCGCTCCGCGCCGCTGGCGCCGGCCCTGCCCTCCACGGGCACCGGCTCCACGCCTCGCGAGCGGGCGGTCGGCGCCAGGGAGCGGGGCGGGCGAGACCGCCGCTGGGCCCCGCCGCCGTGCCCGGGCCAAGGCGCGAGCGGGGGCGCGGGCGCAGGCGCGGGCGCAGGCCCTGCCGAAGCGCGCCGTCGCGAAGGCCGCGCGCGCTGGCGCGCGCCGCGCCGCCTCGGCCGCCGCGCCCAGGGCCGCCGCCCGCGCCGCCCGCCAGGGCCGCCCCAACACTGGGAGCGCCACTGCCGAGACGGCCGAGGTTTACGAGCAGCGGCGTAAGCGGGCCGCGCGCGCCCGCGGCCGCCCGCCGCCGTTTGCGCTGTCCAAAACCGATCCTGGAGGCTTGCCCGACCGAGCTGTACTCCGGCGGCCAAGCGGTCAGCGCCCGCCGCGCGAAGGCGCCGGCCGTCGCTTTCAGCCAGAACGCCAGCTTCGCCGGCGAGACGAACGCGCCGCGGTCCAAGCGCGCGTTTCGGGGCCGGCGCACGGAGGGCCCGAGCTGGCCCGCGATCCGTTGAGCGGAAGATCGGGGCAAATCGGAACCAGAGATTCTGGGAGAGTTCCAGAGAAAAATAGAACGCCGATTTGCGGAGCGCAGCGCGCGCATTCGCAGAAGTTCCCAGAGAGTGTTCGAGGGCTTGAGGAGCCCAAGTAACACATGGGCGTTGAATTAAACTGTTGGGGGCAGGCAGAAAATCTGGTGTGCACGAGCATTGTGAGCGGGTGCGCGGCTTGCACGGGGGGCACGGTAGGTTTGCGTCTTAGGGACTTGGGCGCTGGCCACTGCGCTGATGGGGGCTCGAGAAAGCGTCACCCCTATTACGCCTGTGGCGCCATGGAGGCCGCATTTGCGGTTGCAGTTGGGCGGGCGCCCCGCCGCGCGCACCGCGGCGGCAGTTCTCTTGGGCGCCCGCCCGCCGCCGTGGACGCAGTGGACCTTGCCAGTCTCTCGGTCGGCGCGCGGCGGGTCGGCAGCCACGGCGTTGGCGGCCTGAAAATGCTTCGAAAGTGTTTCTCCTCGAGCCCGGGGCTATTGTACATTTTCGGTGGCGCGCGCAGGTCGGAGAACAATCGCCTTGTCCGTCGGCGGCCAGTTGACTGTCGTCGCGCAGAAGTGCCGGCGGACGGCGCGGTCCACGCTCAGCGCGGAGAGCGTGTCCATGAGCGTGGACTCGTCGAGGGGCAGGAGGAAGGACCTCGCGGTCAGGACCATCGCGGTCCGCGATGTCCACGGCCTTCACCCTGGGCGCGCGAGGACCTACTGGGCGACGCCGCAGCGCGATTTCAGAGGATCTCGGAACCAGAAATCCGGGCGCGCCAAATTTCGCGGGCCGAAGAACTTTCAGAGAGTTTCGGCCAGCTCCGAGGTTTGGGTTTATGGGAATGTTTCACGCGGGGTGGCTAGTTCAGAGATTTCCAGAGATTCTCAGAGAAGTTCAGGCGCGAGAATTTGGCGCGCCCCGGTTTCTGGTTCCGTGAATATCTGAAAGGCGGTTCCGTAGGTTGTACCGGGCATCCAGGCGTCCTACTGTCAGCCAGAGACGAGCGACTGGCTGGCGCCGCGCCCGATGCTTCTGGAGTTGCGAACTCGGTATTCGATTCCCTGGGGCCCGCGGGCCCCTGGGCCAATCGCGAGGTTGGCGATGCCCCCAGGCGGTTGCGCGCTTGTCTCGGAAACCGGAGTTGGGCATCCATGGTGGACGCCCGCGCGCACGCGCTAGGTGTCCGCGAGATTGTTCGGTGGCGGATATTGCATGGCGCGGGGACTTTCCAACGACTTTCCGGGGTGTTCTTTACGGTTATTTCGGCGCGCCTCGGGAACCTTGGGGCGGCGCGGGGAAGTCGCCCGGCCGCGCGCGGGACTTTTTGTCCAATGCCTTCTTGGGCATTACCTATCGCGGTGTTGCGTGGCCGAAGAGGTCACTGAGTAACGCGCTGTTTGGCATTTTCGTGTTTTTTTTCGTTGCGTTGGTTGCGCGGTTGTTTTGGCGGTCCGCCTCCTTGGGGCCGCCTTGGGGCCTCCAGTTTGTTTCGTTGACGTCGGGCCTTCTGGAGTGAAAGACGCTCGGCGCTGAATTCCCTCGGGCGCGCGCGTGGCCAAAGACGCGCCGTGGCTTCATCCGCGCCGGGGCGCATTTCTTCCCTCGCGAAGCCGACGGCGCCCAAGGCGTGGCAGGCCCGTTCGGCGGCGCCCCCGGTGATTTGAAAAACCGAGCACGATTTTCATCCCGGTCAAATTTTGCCCCGATCCCGGCTTCATCTTACGCGACGCGCGTCCGGAGGCGGTGTTTGCGCTCGTGGTCGAGCGGGCCGTGAAGGAGGGCGGCGACGGTTCCGCGGCGGCGCGGGCCTGGGCGCTCATGGAGGGCGGCTACTTCTGGCTGGCCGACGCGATCGACCTCCGCCGCGGCGACGTCGCCGACGCCTCGGCCGCTAGGAGGCTAAGGCGCCCGCTCGGGACTTCGCCAAGGGCGACCGCGCGTCGCGCCTGTTGCGCGTGGTCGAGAAGCTCACTGACGAGCGACGGCGTCGCGGCATCGGGCCCCCGCGCAGGGCGCCGTTGGTTCTTGGCCAGTCGGCCCGTTGAATCGCGCCGGCAATAGAATGCGACGCGCCCACCCGAGCCCGACGCTCCGATGTATACGCGATGCGCCAGTGCAAGATCTCGCTGGCAATTTCGAGAGGTCTTTGCCATCTGCGCTTCGCTTTTGATGCGCGCCTGCTCGCCGATGCACCCAACCGGCCCCTCGCCTCTCGCGAGTGCGCCGGCTCGCCAGTGTCTCAGCTCGCGGTAAAGGGGCGCCTCTAATTTCGACCAGCGCAATTAGCGCGATCAAGCGTAGGTAATCTTGATGCGCTGATTTGTGCAGTGAGAAGGGGGCTGGGAGGCACGGCGATCTGCTGCGTCGCCCGTAGTCACGCGGCCCGCCCACCCTATCCCCGATTTTGGCCAGTAAGAGATCTCTCGTTGGCAACTTCGAGTGGTTTCAGCCTGCTGTGCTTCGCCTTTGCTGCACGCTTGCTTGCCGATGCTCTCAGCCGGCCCGTCGCCTCTCGCGAGTGCGACGATTCGCCGGTGCGTCGGCTCGTCGCAAGCAGTAGCGCGAATCGAAATGCTGCCTCTCGTGACAAAAAGGGGCACCTCTAATCTCTACCAGCGCCATTGTTGAGATCGGGCATTATCATCATCAGCTGGAGGTGTAAATTGACGAAACATAACTCTGCTACTCATCGTTCCTCGCTCGCGCGCGCCATACATTCTTTTGGTTCGATCAAAGAGAGTTTGCCACCGACGATTCGTAAGACGCCAAGATAATGGCAACTTTGACGTGCTAGTTGCAGCCACATTGTTCATAAAGCTCGTCTGCAAGCCGCCCCTGCAAACCAATGGGATGTAAAGCTACTCTTCGCTCTGTTTGTAGTTATATTGCGTCTCGCCGATGTATGGTATCGCATAGGGATGCACAGTCGCCCACGCGCTGGATGGGCCACGAGCTCGGATCGATATCGTCGATTGTCCTGTTCGGGTAGTTAGTGTTCAGCGACGAGGCTCGTATCACGATGGCTGCTCCTAGCGAATCAGCTACACTCATAGTCTCAGCGGCAAACGTGCTCCATCACACTTGTCTGATGACAGCGGATCGCCAGTCCGCTGGGGCAGCCTTGCCTTCTCCATCTGTCAGGATCGTTTTCGCGGCCACATCAGGAATCCTGTTTGATTCTTGGCCTTGCGAAGTTTGGGCGCCTCCGATGCGAATGCCGTTTTGGCACGGCGTGCGCGCCACCGTGCCACGCCGGATACCTTGTCGTCAGGCTCGCCCACGTTAGTCCAGGCAGCGTCGTGGAACACCAGGATGCACAGGTCGCCCTCCAGCTTCGGGACAGTGACTTCTTCTCCCTGCAGCGTCTAGCCTCGGACACGATGCGGCTTGTATCGGTGAAGTCGGCCACTTGGCGAATTCTGAATTTTATGCGACATTGAAACTGTTGCTGTTAGATTCGGCCGCGTCTGAGTTCCAAACCAGCCTTAACTCCCAACCAGGCCCCTGTTCGCAACAATATCAGGGTTGAAAGCCGGGCAACTGAAATCTCTTTTGCGCTCTTTCGTTAGGTCGAGTGGCTGCATCTTTTCGGCGAGCCCTTCCTGACATCAGTCTTTGAAACGGCGCTCGTGAAGGTTCAGAGGATCGAGCTTGCTACGGGGACCGTACTCTGCATTTAGTACTGGTGGACGGCATGTGCAGCCCGTATACCCTTGAACAACCACCTCTGTTGAAACGAAGCAAACATACAACATACAGGACCATTCGCATTGCCGCCAAGCTGGACGGATAAATATGAATGAGGACAGGAGAAGGGTGAGGAGGAGGAGGAGGAAGAGGAAAGAAAAGGAGGAGAGAGGTTGATGAGGGAGGAACGGATGGAGAAATATGGAAAAGGAGGAGCGGAGTAGGAGGAGGAGGAGGAGGGAGGAAAAGGAAGAAGGAGGGATAGGGATGCAACGGGAGGGAGGAGGATGAAAAGGAAGGGGGAGGGAGGGCGGAAAGGGAGGAGGTCCGTGTTGCTCCCTCGGAAACGCCCGGAAGGCGTTCGCTGCGAAGGTGCCTGGGAACACCCTGACCGGCTTCCAGGCCGAGGGGTGCGGCTGGCCAGCGGGAACATTTGGGCGTGGGGGCCGCATTTTGCCAAGTTTGCTTCCCGCGTCCTCCGTCCTCCGGATCCTCATTCTCCATGTTTCTTCCTTTTATTAGCAATTGTCCTTGCCGCACCCCCAAGCGTGTCCGTATGGCTCGCCAGGCGTTTCGCCAGACATTGTTTGGCCATGTATGGCCCCGAAGCTCGAACTTGCCAACAGCTTTGCTGATGGAGGGCGGGTCGAGTTCAAAATGTGGTTCTCGCTTTACTGCCACGCACATTCGTCTTCAAGTTCGCATAGTTTCACGGATGGAAAGCGGGTGGTTTTCAAAATGTGGTTCTCGTTTTAGTACCGCGTGCCTTCGTTCCGACAGTTTGTAACAGCTCCAAGGATGGAGGGCACGTCTTTTTCAACACGGCGTTCTCGCCTTAGCGCCGCGTGCACCCATCCGCGCTAAGAGTGTGATCAGTTTCACGGATGGAACGCGGGTGGTTGTCAAAGTGCGGTTATCGTTTGAACGCCGCGCGCATTCGTTTCAAGCATATGTTGCAGCTTTCAGGATGGAGAATGGTTTTTTTTCAAAGTGTGGTTCTCGCCCCAGCGCCTCGCACATTATCTTAAACCTTCAAAGTTGATCCAAGGATTCGTATGGTCAGCGAGTGGTGTTATGGCACGATGTTGGTTAGTCGGGGGGGCAATAGTCAGGTTGATTCACGGTGTTGAAGTCGCAATATTGGCGTTCACGATTTAGGATTGTCAGGACGTTGATCTGCGGCGTTGAAGTCCCAGGAACGGTGCCCTGGCACGATTGAGGATTTTCAGACGGTTGTTTTCTAAGGATCCCCTCCTCCAGTGTGTTTCCATTATTATTATCCTACGTCTGTGTACTCGTTATAGAATGCTCCTCGTGTTGTCTTCCTCCTCGCTCGAGTGTGCGTGTTGTTTGGCTCACAACGGGCCGGTGCACTTGTACGACATGTAAAAAATGGAAGACCGCCGCTCTGTAGTCTCTCATGTTACACTTGCCGCTCTTTGGCCGCTGACCACTGCCATCCGCAGTTCCAGTTTGTAGCAACGTTGGGAGCGACCCCACCTCGCGATCCACGGGATTGCGCAGAATGCGATGTGGACGCGCGTATTCACTCCCCCCGAATCTTTGCATCGGTACGACCCTCCGTTCCCCGAGCAGCCTGCGCTGATTGCTGTTTTGCAAACCGTCTGGTAATTCGTCCTCGACGCTCACAGACTACGATGACGACAAAAGCCGTATGCCATGTGACACGTGCGAAAGTCCACCTGCGCAGGGAAATAGCAGCTGCAAGCGTTACCGCGATGTGGAACGACCCGCCCACGGAAACGCCACGACGTCCCCCGACCCATCGCACCCCACAGGCAGTGGCCGCAGCTTCGCGTCGGGCATAACTGCGTGGTTCCTCCCTGGGCCACTGCCGTGACACGTGACGCGCGCGACTGTGATGGATGTCCTGAATTCGAGCACGTCGCACCATTCGAGTGGAGCACTGATTGCTAATGAACCTATATCACTACCTGTGGCACCTGTCAAAAGCAACAGCACGACCGCGGCTGCCACCTGCTTCAACATAGCGTTCGTCCCTGCGCAAACCCCAACCCCAAAGCGCTTCCGCAGCTCACGCCGCGGCGGGGTCTTTGGATATCAATATTGGCGCTCGGGGGCAGCAAACTACTGATCACCAGCCCGATGCACGTTCTTGTCCTGACTGGACCGCAGCCGGCTGAACGCGCATCCGGCGAAGGTTGCAGACGCGTCGTCCAGATGCAGCCAGCACGTCGGCTACGGGACGACCGTTGCCCAATAGGTTTTGTTCGTCTCATTCGCCTCCTCGACGAGTTCGGCAATTTCGGACTGCAGTACTTTGGCTTGTTCGGTTTGTTCTTCGACGCGCTTCGACGGATGACTCGCTGGCCCCAACTCCATCGCCTATTCAGGATAAGGCGTCCAGGCACGTCGCTGGCACCCATTGCTGCCGCGCCGCGCTCGGCCCGGGGCCTCCTCGCAAACTTTTCCCCACGGAGCAGGGGGGTCGCCCAGTCCACGCGTTGCGCCGCGCGCGGTCTTGGCCACGGCCGCGCGTCGGCATCGCCGCCTGCGCGCCGCCCGTTCCTCCACGCAACAGGGTTGCACGCCGAGTGTGATTTGCAGGCAATCGGGGCAGAGATGCGCCGGCCCCTCGACATCTAGACCTGTTGCCCCGCGCTCTGGCGCACGACGCGCGCCCTCGCGCTCTGGCGTGCCAACATGTGCAGCTTGCGATGACACGTTTGTTGTGCCTTCGGCTGCAAGATCACACTTGCGCCTCCCGCTGCCCCATTCGGTCTAGGCGCGCTGCCACGCTGCAATATGCGCACCTTCTGCCGCGGCAGTTTCGAACGGAGATGAGCGCGCGTGCCCCGTCGGCAGCAATTGCCCCATCGCCCCCGACCTCGCTGGCGGGGGGCGCGACTGCGCACTGCCAGCTCGCGGAGGCGGAGGCCTCGCGGCGCGCGCAACCTACGCGCACCCTGCGCGCCCACGTTGGACGCGCGATTGCCGTGCCTAGCGATGCAGCTGCGCAAGCACGGCGCGTCGTGCCTTGGCACTCCTGGGCGCGGCGCTACGCGCGCCGGGGCATGGCCCGCGCCTGGCGGCGCCAGCGCGCGCGCCGCGCTGCGCCCGCGCGCGCCAACGCGCCCCGCCGCGCGCGATGGGCATCAGCGCGCTCAGCTGCTGCGCCCCAGGGCGGGCGCAAGTGCAGAGCTTGCGACCCACATCGCATTGTGCCGCGCGCGAAGGGGCGCCGTCGCGCCCCGCGGCGCGCCCGTGCACGCGCGAGCACGCGCGAGCACGCGCTCGCGTCTGGCCGGGCTCGTCTCCAACCACTTCTCATAGCGCCTGCTGGCTCAGGCGTCGGCCCCCCCGCCCGCGCGCGGGCTGCAATCGGCTGCGCCGCGCGGGGCGCTGCTCACAGAAGGGCTTTTTTTTCGCGGGCCGGGCCGGCCAGCATGCATCTTCAGTCCGCGCGCACCTTCACCTGATTGCAAGCATTTCTGCGCATCTCTTCCTCGAGCCACCTACTCAGCCACGTCGCCGTCAATAAGAACAGTTCATGCGTGTGCCAGCCGACGCGGGCAGTGCTACCTTGCTGCGCACCGCCTCTCAGCTGCGCGTTCACCATTCGGCGCGATCTACCCCCGGCGCGCAGCCCGCTGCGGGCCCGGTGTTTGATTCGCCCAGCGCGCGGCCACCTGCTGGGCCTACGCCCGGCGGGGGGGGGCCTCCACTGAGGTTTCGCAGGCCGGCCCGCCGGCTCGGGGCCCCCTCGCGAAGGGCGCGCCCCGTCGGCCCGCGCCGCTCGCAGTCTGCACTTGCAGAGGAGCCGAGAATCGACGATCCAAGCGATCGAGCTTCACAGAGCTGCCCGCCCCTTTCCCGACGGACCGCCACTTCCACGCATCGCCGGGCATAACGCGCTCGCCCTGCGCATTGCGCGCATTGTCTTGCAAGCGAAGGATATGATTGCGGCTCTGCCATCCCGCCCGCCCTGATTACTCCCGCGAAAGCGGCTGCCAGGTGGGCGCAGATTTTGCCAGTGCCCAAGCCCGCCCGCAAACGTTTCCTGCTCGCGTGGGCGCCGAGCCCGAGAGGCGCCGCGCGCCGCCGCTGCCCTGATCTCCAGTCAATCGCACCGCGCCGACTGCTGAACCACAATCATTATCCGCAGTCGCCAGCGCGACCCCCGCGGGGTCCAACGCGCCCGCTGACGCGAGCGGCGGCCGGGGTCGCCCCCCGGCCCAAAGCCGCAAGAACACGCGCCCGTGGCTCACGTGTCCGGACGCAGGTCAGGCCACCCGCGGGGCGAGGCCAACGCCATCGTTGCGTTGGCATGTCGCGTCTACTGCGACAGCATGCCCGGGATCGATTGCCAGCAGAACCCAGCAACAGCAGTGAGGTGCGCCGTCCACCGTGCAACCCGCCACGCTGCGACCACAGCTTGGGCACGGGCGCATCGGCCCTGCCAGCGCGCCCCCCGCGTTCGCGCTGGAAGGCGATTACAACGTCGAGGCGTTCATCATCTTCACCTGCGCCATCGGCGCGTCGCAGCCCACAGGGCCGCCCAGCGGGGCCGCCTTGGCACGCGCGCCCGACAGCCGCGCCGGCGCGCGGCAGCCGCAGCGCGTTGCGAAAGCGCTGCGCGACCCAGACGGTCGACGTCCTCAGCGGTGCCGCAGCTGGCGCGCTGGAGTTGCAGCGTGCGCACCACCGCCTTGCGACCCACTCAACCTTGCAGCGCAGGAGGGTCGCGTCGCGTCTGCCATGCATGCGCGCGCGCAATCGCAACGGCCTGTTCTCGCCGGGAGTAAGACCGCAAAATCCCCCCCTCCTTTCAGACGAGAGGGCAGCGGCCCTGCGAGTCAGGCGCCCAGATTACCGCGCGCGTCGCCAACGCGAAGACGAGCGCGCTTCCGCCTGACCGGCCCCCAGAAAGAAGGGGGACTTGTCAGATGTTTGCCCAAATTTGCTCAGGGCAACAGCTCATTCGTCCGCGCCGGCCAGCGGATCCAGCGCCGACCGCGGGGCGAACGAATCAAGAAACCGCCGGGGTGATCGCGCTTCGACCTGCCGCGCGCCTCAGATGTCGGCCGCGGAGCGCGGGTCGCCTGGCAAAGCGCCGCCACAATTCGGCGGGCAGCTGGCGCTGCCGCGCGCCACGGTGGTTGTCGGTGAGCAACTTGGCCCCCTTCCCGCGCTTCGATATCCAGCGCGCGTTGTCAAGGGGCTGTTCTAGTGGAAAGGGAACTCTGCCGCGCCGGCGCGCCATGTTCGCCGCGCTTGGAACGTTGCCGACACGCCTCGCCCATGTCTGAAAGTCCAGCAGGGGCGGAAATCGAACGCCCGCGGCAGTTCACAACTGGGCGCTGCCACTAACGGCATTTTCAGTTGATGTCGTGGCGCGAAGTGGGGTTTGCAAGCTCATGCATGCATGGTGCTAGTTTTCTCCCCCGTGCTACCCAAACGCCCTCAACGAAAACACCGCGCACACCTTGGCCCGACGCGCACGCGGCGGCATCCGGCTGCCAGCAGGCTGCTGCCTACACTGCGCGTTTCGCACCAGACCTGAATGCGAACAACTGCAGGCCAGTGGCGCCGACAGTGGGAGTCACCAGCTGCGCCTGCATCGGCGCGCCAGTCGCTTATGGCTTGCCTCAGTCAGGTCAGATCCGGGGCGCGTGCCGGGCATCTGGCGCGTCTCGCACGGCGGCTCCACCGCAGAAGGGCCCATGCCGTCGTTGGGCACGGGCCCCTGGCGCGTCCTGCCCGGGGGCCGCTGCCGGCGGCCGCGCAACCACTTGGCTTCCGCCTCCGATCGGCGCGGGACTTTGGCAGGGTCTGCCTGGGGACCGCTACCATCGACCACGCAACAACAGGGCCCGTGCTTCCTGCGCCATCGCCCCAGCTGCGCAGCCAATTTTGGAAGGGGGACTTGTCTGTGTAATCCTGCAACCGCAACTGGCACCGCGCAGCCTGTGCCATCGCCGCGAGCGCATCGACGGCACATCGACAACGCGCATGAGCGCCGCGAAAGTTACCGCGACAACGAGCGCGGCAACGACGATCGCAATTGATTCTAAGTTTTGCGGCACTACATAATGTACCCCGACGTGCGTTTGTAAGCCAAACAGGGAAATCATGGTTGAACCATAGCCAACAAACGAGAGGCTTCCACAGCGCGCGCGTTCTCGCCAGGCCACCGGCGCGACTGCGCGCCCACCAACGCCACGCCGCCTGAACGCCTGGTTTGCTGGCCCGTCCTCCACGACCCGGCCAGCGCCCCGGGCGCGCGGGCGCTCGCTGAGTGGACGCGCGACTGCGCGATCGGGCTAGCTCGTCGCTGGCGCGCCGGAGCACCTCAGCACGCGCGGCCAATAATGCCCAACGCCCAACGCAACCTTTAGAGCGCCGGCCCAAGTCCGACCCTTGCGCGCGGAGCTGAGCTCCATCAGCCTCGGCCGCATGAACAGCAAACGTTGGGCGACCAGGCCAAGCGCTGATGGCAGCTGGGCAGGGCTGCCCTGGCGCGCAGCGCTGGTTCGCCCAACCGCAGCACGGCAGGACTGATGCGCTGTGAAAACACGCCCGCGCGACCCTGACCGGACGTCGACAGTCTACCGAGGGCGAGCAAGAAGTGACGCGCCATTCGCCCGTAGACCCCGACTCGACTCTATTATTCGGGAGACGTTGAGATGTGCGACGGCGCGCTCTCGTTTTTTTGGAGTACAAATTGTGTCACTCGCTTCCAATGCTGGGACACTTTGGAAGTATAACCGCTCGCTCATATTCCCTCGCGGGAGATATTTCGAAGTATGTCTACTCGATATCAATTATATGTTTCTCTCTCTCTCTCTCTCGCTCTTTCTCTCTCTCTCTCTCTCTCTCTCTCTCTCTCTCTCTCTCTCCAGACTCTCTCCAGAAGAGAGAGAGAGAGAGAGAGATTTCGACTTGCGCATACTTGCCATGACACGTTTGAATGCACAGCGAGACTCGCGACATAGATGCCGCCGACGACTTGCGCTGGGCATCGGTCAGAAAGAAGCACGCGACGTGCACTGCCACGCGCGCGCCCATCGCGCGCGCACCGTCGGATCCGCTGCGTCGACGAGAGCCATCGCAGGCACCGCGTAAAATGCATTATGCAGGGTTGGAAAGTTATACGCCTCGAGTGATCAAACCTACGGCTTTGACAGCTTCCAGCAGGCCTGGATATGTGAGTACTTGCGACTGCGTCGACACTTGACGCGCTCTCGTTCTCCGCATGTCAGCGGCTCAACAAGATCGCGATGTTCAGCAGCGATCGCCGCGAGAGCACCCACATGAAAAGGTCATCTTCGCCACCGGCCACACTCTGGCAGTCATTACTTCCAAGAGCATCGGTATTCTCAGGTGCCCCGATTGGCGTTTGGGAGCACGCGCGCGGGCGGTCACCGCGCAGGGCGCGACCCATTCGACCTCGCGCGCCTGGTCGGCGTTTACGACGGAAAGAAGAGGGAGAGGTTGGCCCCTCTGCGCGCCGCCGACCCAATCGAGCGACGACCACAAT
The DNA here is from genome assembly GCA_963575745.1 of Prorocentrum cordatum. NCBI lineage: Eukaryota > Dinophyceae > Prorocentrales > Prorocentraceae > Prorocentrum > Prorocentrum cordatum. The sequence goes on from CAUYUJ010005313.1 coordinate 393,451, forward strand.
CACGACGCGTCTACCATTAATCGAGCAGGGGCCCGCGCGCACGTCGGCCGCCATCCCAGCCCGCGCGCGCGCGCTGCACTGCCGCTGCATTGGTCGGCCACAGCGCGCGCCGACCAAGGAACCTCGCAGTCCATCACATCCATGGGAAGAGCGCCGGTCCCGCCGGCGCCCCTCCGAGTTACGCGGCCCCGAAGGGGTCGCGCGGCTGCGCAGCGCGTTTGCGGCGCGCCCCCTGGCGCGCCGCGACGCCGCCGCCTGGCTGCGTCGCGCAAGGACAATCAACGAGCAACAAGGCCGCAGAACGCGCGCCGCATGGCCGCGCCGTCACGGCGCGGCCACGCGCGCCTGCGCTGCGCCTTGAAGACGACGCAGACGGAAACGAGCGGGGGGCGGGGGTAGGAGGCGGAGGAGGAGGAGGAGCGGGGGGGGAGAGGACGGGCGGGGGAGGCGGAGGAGGAAGGAGGAGGAGGAGGAGGAGGAGGAGGAGGAGGAGGAGGAGGAGGAGGGGGGGGGGAGGAGCAGAGGGAGGGGGGGCAGGGGGGGGGGCGAGGAGGAAGAGGAGGAGGAGGAGGAGGTGGCGTCGCCGTATTCTGGGGCCCTTTTGGAAATGGCTTTTCTTGATTTCGGGGGCGCTCGAGGGGGAAAGCATTCGGGCGGCGTCTCCGACGTGATTTGGAGGCCTCGACCTTCGACGGAGAAGGGGGGGGGCGGGGGCAAAACCTTTCCGAAAATCAGTGAACGCGGCCTCTCCAGGCCTTCTCGAGAGTCTTCTTTGGATCTCTTTCGACGCGTCTGGGGCCCCCCATTTGGCCGCCCATAGGCCTGCCGGCGGGGCGCGGGCCGCCTAGGGGTTCTTACAGAGGGCCCCTTCGTAGAAACCGCAAACGGGGGATGGCGCGCGGACCGGGGGCCGGGCCATCCCCTGGATTTGAACTGGCACACCGGTGATGCCCGCCGGCATGGCAGCCAATGGCATGTGAAGTATTCGGCGCGCGCTCTGTTGCATGCCAGTCTGTGAATGATGCATGTGTCTTGCAGTAGCTCAGCCCGGTTCGCGCGCCGATTTACAACTCGCGAGCGCGGGCTCGACTTCTGGGCGACTCGCACGAGCCAATGGCTACGCCGCTACGATCACGAAGCGCGAGACCAGGCTAGCGAGTCTCACGCGCACAGCGCGACTCGCTGCGCAACCATTATTCCACTTTGACCCAGTGCTGACATGCAGCACGGCCCCGAGCGCCCGGGCGACCAGGCATGCATGCACGCGCGCGCGGATATGCGCGCAGAGCACAATATCCGAGAACACGCATGCCCGCTCGTTGGAGTCAGCACAGCAACGACCTGGAACGCGCGAGGGCCCTCCCAGGGCGGGCGGGCGGCTCCTGAGTCGAGCGAAGAACGCAACCGACAAATCAGTCGACCTCCGGCGAGCAGCGCCGCAGTCGTGGCCAAGGAGGCCCCTGCGCACGTCGAGGAATCGCCCGACCTCCAGGCAGACTCCCGCGCCCGCCCCGCAGCGCGTCGCCTCGCCGAGGGAGGTTCGGGGCGCTGGAACCGTCTAGCACAGCGGCCCGAGCCCGAGTCTTCAGGGACAGTCGGGCATTCCGCCGCGCTGCCTCGCCGTCGGCGCCGACGCGCTAGCGCCGCGACCGCCGCCCTCGCCGCGGCCCTCGCGCCGCGCTGGGCAGGGCGCGGAGCAGCGCGGCCGCCGGCGGCGCAGAGCAGGCCGACCGCGCGGCGCCAACCAGGGACGTCGGGCCCAGCTTCTCCAACGCCCTCGAGGAGGTCGTCGGCGACGGCGCCGCGGCTGACAGACGCCTCGGGCGCGTCGAGGCCGACGCGCGGCATGCCTGCCAGGAGCTCCCCAAGAATTCGGCCGGGCAGCTTGAGCCGCAGGCAGCGCGCCACATCGTGCACGGCCACTCTGCCAAGGAGCGCGGCCGGCTGCTCAGCGGCCTCGAATGCGGCACGCAGCATCGCGTGTCAGAGGCGCGCGAGGTCGACATCCCGCAGGACAAGACCCCCGCGCTCGTGGAGGAGCTCCTCGATGCGCGCCGCGCCAGGCGCGGGCTGTCGCTGGGCGACAACGCGGCGACGGCCGCGACTCTGGAAATGCCGATCGCGAACGAGTCGCTGGACCCGCTCCAGACTGCTCACGTTCTGAAAGAGCGCGCCGCGGCGGACATTCTCGACGCCCACGACCTGCGCCACGTCTTGTCCACGCACCTCCTCGCGCCTCCCCATCGTCGAGCGGCGCGCCCGCAGCGACGACGCAGAGGCGCGGCGGCGCCAGACCATCGCGAACGCCGTGGCCAGCGCCAGCGGCAAGTTGGCGGCGCCGTCACCATTCGGGGCCGACGCGACGCGGAACCGCGATTTCGAATGCCGCGTTTGGACGAGCCCTTTGGCGGCGAGGACGCACGGCCTTGGAGCGGCGCCGGGGGTCGCCGAGGGCGTCGCGCCGTCGCGCCGGACAACGGCGTGAGATTGCACGTGGAGCGCTGCCAGATGAAGGGGGAGCTCGTCCGCCTGGACCCCGACGGGTCGAGCCACGCGCCGCTCGCGGTCTTCAGCTCCCAGCCGCCGACGGCCGACTGCCAGTTCGCCGAGTCCGTCGAGCGCCCGCGCGCGGTCGGCGCGCTCGACGAGCCCACCGGCGGCGCCCAGAAAGCGAACAACATGGCCGGGTTTTCCAACTGCATCTCTGCGCGGCGCCCCAGCGCGACTGCGAGGGCACGATGGACTAGCTCGCGGGCGAGGCTCCGTCGCCCGCCGCCCCCCAGCCCCGTGGAGGCGACCGCCGCCTCCTGCGCCCAGATCGCCAGCCCCCGGGCGAGCATCAGCGACCAGAGCAAGGAGATTATCCACGCGCGCTCCTCAATGCACGACGCCCGGCAGACTTCGGAGCTGATCCAACCGAAAGCGGGCGAGGTCTACCTCGCGAGGCCCGTCGTGACCAAAATCGTCACTTCACGCGCTGCTGGCGACCTCGCATGTCGCGCCATAGTCAACGAAGGCCGACGAGGACTCCTGAAGGAAGGGCCGCGTGACGGGCGCCAGCGCGACTCTGTGCTTGGAGATCTGCGACTCTGCCGAAAAAGGTCTGGCACGCCAGCGCAGTTCAATGCGCGGCAGCGCTGGGCTAACCCCTCGCACGTCGCTCCCGCGCGAGCCCTTGGAGCGGGCGCCCCCTCGACGACAGCGGTCTGGCGGCGTGGCCGCCGATCGGGGGCGGCGACGGGGCGGCGGCGCCGCGCTGCCCAAAGCGCCCCTGCGCACTGTCTGCGCTACATCACGACAGCGCCCTCGCACAGGCAGTTGCGCGCAAGCGCGTGGGCGCGCGCGGCAGTGCTTGTCCCAGGGCGAGATCATACCGAGAGTGGCCAAATATGCGACATCAGCCACCAGGCTCGCAGCCACGGTCCTGACACCGACACGCAGAACCACGCGGCCGTCATGGCTGCGCGCGACCCCATGTCTCGGGCAAGGACAGAGAGCCGAACCAGCTCCCTTCGCGCGGCCGCCAGCAGCGCGAACCCCGCTTCGCTTGCAACGGATCGACTGGAAGTGATCGTGTCTCCACTTGGCGCAGCACCACCCCCTGTCCACCTGAAAGCGCTGCGCAGCATGTGCGCTCGTGTTTCTTGACAGCCACCGCCGCGTGCTGATGGGCTTGAGCACGTTTGAGTCTGATGTGCCAGTGGCGAGGCAGCCGGCGAATGTGCTGCGGCGAGCGCCGCGAGGATGGCCCGACCGCGCGGTAATCCTAAATCTAGTTCGGCACGAGCGCCATCGAGAGGCCGTTCCATGCCGCCAGTGGCCAGCCAGCTTCTCTGCCAGTTGCGAGGGCTTCCTTGTCTCGCGGGCGGGCGGCGCCACGCGGACAACTACGCGAGCGTCTCCATCGCGAAGCTCAGGCGGGCGCGACGCGCCAGGCACTCGACGGGCGCACGCGCGCGCGCGCGCGCGCCGGACTTCGGCATCTCAGCGCCGCCCGCGCCGCGAGGCGCCAGTGCGACAGCGCGCCGCCGCGGAGGTCAGCGCTGAATCACTGGCCGCGCTTTCTCACAGGCCAGCATGCATCGCGGTGGCCCGGCACGTCGGCCAGGCTGTGCTTCCGACAGCGGGGCAGTTGCAAACGGCCGAGGGGGGCGCCTGCGACGCCGCGCTGCAGTTGGCCGCCTCCAGACAGCACGCGCCTCGTCGGCGCTGCTCGACTGTCACCGGACCAAGCTGCGATTGGCGAGCGCTCGCAACCAGGGGCACACTGCCACAAACAGCTGGACGAGCTGCATCTCCGCGCACGCGACGCAAAGCGCGCCGCGCGGGTGCCCCCCAGCTACGCAGCTGCGCAAGCGACGCGATGGCCAGCCACGCCCGCTGGCACCCACTCGCAAAAGAGCGCCGAAGGCGAGCGGCCACGCCAGCAGCGCGCCGGAAATAAAGCCAGGGAGCGAACCTGGCTGGAAGGCACGATCGGCGTTGCGTCTCGAGCGCGCGCTGGCCACGATCTGCGCAAGCAAACGCCCCTGGCTGCGAAGCGACATCGGCAAGCCACACTGGGCAACGAGTTTGTCCCTGGGCTTTCCCGTCGGTGGGGGGTCGTTACGATCCACGACCCTGGCCAGGGCCAGCCCCCCTCATTTCGCGCGCGGGCTGACCAAAAGCGAGCCCGTAGGGCTCCCAGGGTTCACGTTGTTCCGTTCGGGCCGAGGCTCTTAAGCCATGGGTGAGCTGCGCCGAGCGCCCATTGCTGCGGCCGCGCGGTGAATACTCTGGCGCCACATTGCTGGCGGCTTTGTGTGGCCTAAGTGCTGCGGAGGGAGACTCCACTGCCCGGCAGCCCCGACTCGAGTAAGGGGAGTCCGCTGCTGTTTGGCCCACAGCGTGCCCGCGCACTTGTATGATATGGAAAGCGGAAAGGACCGCCGCCCTGCCTCTTATCTCTCACCATTGCCACCCGCAGCTCCAAGGTTTTCCCGTCCTCTTCCTCCCGACCATCCTTCCTCCACTTCGTCGTTCTCCATCTATCTGGTTATCCCTCGACCCTGGCTCCTTCACTCCATTGATTTGGGCGTTTGGGTGTGTAGTTGGGCCCTTGGAGGCTTCCAGAATTATTCAGAAGGCTTCCAGGGTCTTCTAACAGCTATTTGGGCGTGGCTGCTGCTTTCTGTCAGCCTTGCTTCCCACATCCACATCCACCCTCTCCGTTGCCTCTCCCCAGAAAAGCCCAGAACTGCAATAATGTACATGTTCGAAAATCCGTGCTGATTTCTGGTGTCCCCCCTCCCCACGCCACCTGGCGGCGATTCCGACGCCACCACTGGCGCGTTCCAAGCGCCAGAGAGGCGTATGTGGGTGCGGGGATGGCCCTCCCCCCCCCCCCGAACAAAACGCCCCCTCCCCCTAGCGTGACGCCCCCCCCTCCCCATGCCGTGGGCCCCTGACACTGCCGCAGCGCACGCGTGCGCCGTGGCCTCGCAGCGGCTGCGCTGTGCTCTCAAACCATTGCTGGGGAGAAATAAGAGTCGAGTTTGCCACATTCGGGTTTGCGCCAGCGTTTCTCGACGTGCCAGTGGTAGACTGTGACGGCACATGTTCCCTAAGAGGTCTGCAGCGGGATCTCGATTCAGATGTCATACGGATTGTCGTCATTTTCCCGGCGGCCCCGCCAAACCAACCCGAGCTTCCCAGACCCTATTATTTCTCCCCGACATTATGGCTCTCGCAGGTTAAGTAGTTGTGCTCGCAGGCTACTGTGCTGCACGCCTGCTGCAGTGGTGTTCGCAGGTGTGCTGCCCGTTTTCGCGAACGCGTCACGGCGCTCGCGGGCTACTGCGGCACTTGCAGGGTCAGGCGTGTTTTTGCGCACACAGTCGGGCAATCAGACGTTCCGAGTTCGCTGGAGCTCGGGTTCGCCGACGCTTTGTGACGGGCCCGTCCTGGACGTTGACGGCCCAGTTGTCCTGGGATGTCTGCAGCGGGAGATCGCGTCAAGTCTCAGGTTGTGTCTCGTTATTATTTTGACGATCCCGTCAAACCGACCCGAGTCCCCCGATGTGCTTAACACGTGTGGTGCTATGACAGGGTTTGGTTCTTTTGGCCCTCTGGCGCTCGCGAGCAGCAGGCCACTGTTGTGACACTCCTCGACGTCGGCGGCGTTGGCGCTGGCTGCGGCGGGCGCCTGCTGCGGCAGGAGTCGCCGCCGCCGCCGCCGACGTCTGTCCCCGGCGGCCAGACATCTGGAAATAATGCTTGCGGCTAAGCAGTACACTTCTACTTTGCGTAGCCCCACCAACCCATCCAGCACCGATGCCCAGGCGAGTTACCCTGATCAGGGATGCGGAGGAGCATGCAGTGGCATAAAAGGGCTGGGGAAGCCGTCATAACGTCCCCAAGAGGGGGAGGATGGAGTAGGAATCGGAGGAGGGGGAGGAAGAGGAAGAGGAGGGCGAGGGGGAAGGGTAGGAGGAGGAGGGAGGAGGAAGGGATAGGCGAATGAGTAAGAGGAGGAGGATCAGGAGAAGGGCGAGCAGAAAGGCCAGAGACCTCTTCGATGCCTTTCGGAGCCTCTTCGGATGGCTCTTGAAAGTCTTTTGGAGTCCTCTTATGGCGTCTCGGGGGCCTCTTGGCGGTCCCGGGTGCTCTTGGAGCGTCTCGGGTCCCCCGGGGGAGCCTCTTGGGACTTCTTGGGTTTCTCTGGGGAGCCTCTTGGGGACCTCTTGGTAGCCTCGTGGGGCCCCCTCGGCGCCTGTTGGGGCCACCTGGGGGCACTCTTGGGAACCTTAGGAGGCATCTTGGGGCCATCCTCGAGGAGATCGGCCAAAGAAGCGGGGATCCCCAAAGAGCGTTGCCCCTCGATAGCACCTACAGTGGGGGCGCGCATCAAGAAACCATCTGCTTTTCATCAGGGTACCCTGAGTTTCTTCGCTCCGCGCGCGGCGCGGCGACTTCCCGCGGCCGTTGAAGGAGCTGCTGCGTTCAGAGTGCTCCGGGTTTTCCCTCCGGTGCACTTCGCGTGCGGGTTTTCAGGGTTGGGTTTCTTGCGAGGGTTTCTTGCGGCCGCGCCCGCACTGTAAAATCGCCTCGTGGGAACCTCTTGGGGCGCTCTTAGGTGCTCTCGGGGCCGTATTGGGACCCTCCTGGACCTAGTTGTTCTATCTTCGGCCATTTTTGGAGCCATCTTGAGGTATCGGAAGGCCATCGAAAGCGAACAGGCGAGAAGAAAAAGCAATGAGTTGCTGTGGCTCTTTCAAGGGCGTTTACCTCTTGGTGGCTCCTCTTGGGGGTGCTCCGAGGCAGCTTGGAGCCGACTTACGGCAGTGTTGAGGCCTCTTGAAGCATCTTGGCGTTAAGGCATATTGAGCCATCTCGGAGGTCATCTCGGGCCGAACAGGGTGCTCTCGGAGGTCATATTGAGCCATCTCGGCATGTTGAGCCATCTCGGAGGTCATCTCGGAGGTCGTATTGGCAACCATCGTTAAGGCATGTTGAGCCATCTCTGATGTCCTCTTGGAGTCATCTCGGGCCGAATAGGGTGCTCCAACGACCCGCGGGGCGCTCCGTCCAAATCCAGGGTGATCCCCTCTCCGAAGGGGAAGAGTGGAGGTAGAAGAGGAAGCGCGCTAGACCACCTCCGCCCAGAGGGTTGGCGGGATTCCTCCTGCAAAAGTGGACAGTGGCACATTGCGATGTTCACAGACGCGTTGTGGTACTCGCAAGCTACCGCGATGCTCACGAGCAAGCGTTACAGTCGAAGCCATCTTACAGTGCTCGCAGATTATTGTGGCACCCACCGAATCCATCGCCTTGCTGCACGTAGTTGCGGTACCGTTGTGGCGCTCGCGCGTTGTTGCGGTACGTTTTCGCAGGTCGTTCTGATCGCGTGTTGCGATGGTATTGTCAGAGCTTGGCGTGCTGTTGCGTACACTGCTGCGCTCACAAGGTCGTTGTGCTTTTGGCAGGGCCTGCGCTCCCCCTCCCCTCGCCGCCCCGTGGTGTCGATCGCGCGTGGTGTTCGCGGGCACGCTGCGGTGCGCACGGGCGTCACGGCCGAACCTTGAGGTGTGCGCGAGCTGTGTGGCGACGCCAGATGCACACTGCGGGGGGAGGGGAGGGGCGTTACATGATGCCCTCCTTTCTCCCACCACCCCCGTCGAACGCCCATCAAGTAGACCTTCCATAGAGGTGTTGTTTGGTCGGGATGAGCCTGCGGACTGCGATCACAACACGGAGCGCCGTGTGGTGCATCACGTTTCGTGCGTCTGCCGATCAATTGGCTCTCAATGTTCATGAACGCATTGCGTCGGTATTGCAATGGTCATCCAGTCACTAGATCTGGTGCAATTGGCAATGGTTACCCTGCCCATTGTTCCCCAAATCGTGGTTGCACTTCGGGGATCTTCCTTGCCTACTGAACTGGGCCCGTTTGTCGCCCCAGAGGCCCCGTTCCTGTCCGCCACCGCACCATGTGTAGATGGCCCGTTTGTTGCCCAGGCGGCCCGTCCCCGCCCGTCGCCGCCGCCCCGTTGTACCACCCCCCTCCCCCTCTCATTGCATTGCAATTGCATTGCAGTGCATTGCAGTCGCATTGCGTTGCAATCGCAGTGCGTTGCTGTTTATTGCTGTGTATTGCTTCGCAGTGCTTTGCCTTGCTGTATATTGCTGTGCATTGGATTGCATCGTAATGCATCGCATTGAATAGCATTGCTATGCTTTGCGTTGCGTTGCATTGCATTGCGTTTCAGCGCTTTGCATCCCAAGAAATCGCATTACATTATTTTGCAGTGAGTTGCATTGCCTTGCACCGCGTCGATCGCACAACATCGATTTCACCACCTAGACTGCACCACATTGATTGCACCACCTAGGTTGCACCGCATGGATTGTAAAAAGGCACTGCTTGGGTTCCACGCTGTCTAGCATTTCCATGACAGTGTTCATGTTCATGACAGCGTTTATTGAATTACGTGGCAGACCCGTGCTCTTCAGTCCAGATCGCATTGACCCGTCTCTGCAATTAATGTCGGATAGCTCCTCGCGGGAATGGTTGGTCTGAGAGTAGGGTAGGAATCGTGACGCGTTGTCCGACAGTCAACGATATACCTATACGACCACCCTTATGGTGGTAAGGAGGTTCGGGGGGGGAGGAACCAACGTCTCACTCGATCGGTCTCACTATCGATCTCACTATCGGTCTCGCTCGATCGATCTCACAATCGATCTGACTATCGATCTCACAATCGATCTCACTATCGATCTCACAATCGATATCACATTCGGTCTCACTATCGATATCTCAATCGATCTCACAAACAACGTCATCATCATCAACATCATCGTCACCAACGTCATCAACATCATCATCATCGGGACACCATCATCATCACCTCATCACCATCATCAACATCGTCATCACCATCATCATCATCATCATCATCATCATCATCATCATCATCATCATCATCATCATCGGAACGCCATCATCGTCATCATCATCAACATCATCATCGGGACACCATCATCATCATCATCATCATCATCATCATCATCATCATCATCATCGGAACACCACCATCATCTCATCATCGTCATGAACACAATCATCAACATCATCATGATCGGGACACCATCATCATCAGCAACATCATCATCCTCATCAACATCGTCACGATCGGGACACCATCCTCATCGTTACCATCATCATCTTTACCATCATCACCATCATCATCGGGGCACCATCATCATCAACATCAGCATCATCAGCATCATCATCATCATCGGGACACCATCATCATCATCATCATCACCTCATCATCATCCTCATCATCAACATCATCATCATCGGGACACCGTCATCGTCATCGTCATCATCATCATCAACAGCATCATCGTGAACCTCATCATCATCGTCATCATCGGGACACCATCATCATAATCATCTTCGTTATCATAATCATCTCATCATCATCTCATCATCAGCATCATCATGCTCATCAACAACAACATCATCATCATCATCAGCAACATCATCATCAACATCACCATCATCATCGGGACACCACCATCATCACCACCATCATCATCATAACCATCAACATCGTCAACATCATCATCATCATCATCATCATCATCATAATCATCATCATTATAATCATCATCATCATCATCATCATCATCATCACCATCATCGGGACACCATCATCATCACCACCATCGCCATCATCATCATCATCAACATCATCGACATCATCATCATCATCATCATCATCATCATCATCATCATCATCATCATCATCATCATCGGGACACCGACGGGACACTGGCGGGACACTGGCGGGACACAGCGCGCCACCAGCCCCCGGTCAGGAATCATTTGGTCGGGCCGCGCCTAAGCCGGAGGCGGGACACCGGCGGGACACCGCGCGCCACTGGCCCCCAGTCAGGAATCATTTGGTCCGGCCGCGCCTCAGCCGGAGGCGCGGGACACCGCGCGCCACCGGCCCCCGGTCAGGAATCATTTGGTCCGGCCGCGCCTCAGCCGGAGGAGATTTTCTTCTCGCCCGCCCACGCAGCTTCGCCTCGCACGCACGCACGGCACGCACGAACACGAAACCGAAACCGATTTCCCGGTAGGGGGGCTCTCCGTTCCACTTCGATCTCACCCCCTCACCTCCGACGATGCAACACGGAGCCAAGACAATGCATTGGTGTTTTCGATCGTTCAGAGGGTCCCACATGATATTTCACAGTGCATCGCAGTTGAAAGCATTAGTTATCTTTCTAATCATGTCAGCGGCGATGCATGGAATTGGATGGTTGCGACTTGAGAAGCTCATCCTACGCATCTCCGAAGCCGACCCCGGAGCTTCGTTTCTTCCATTGCCTTGCCGAAGCAGTATGACCACAAGGACCAGGAGTCGTCAGCATTGTCTCGTGGATAGCCCTACCTCTGTTGACACGTCCTCCCGCGCTTTCCTTCCTTGCGCTGCCCCCATATTTGTTTCTGCAACAGGCGACATGCATCGGCTTGTTTGTGTTGCAGATCGGTTTTTTTAGATTGAAGCGCGCCTCCTTTTTTTGTTGCGAACTGGAGATGGAAGTTGAGAGAAGAATGTGAAGTTGAGGTAGGAACGTGCTGCACACTAGTGACAGAAGGGTGAATACACAGAAGAGGAAGAAAAGAGGTGAAGCCTCGATCTGTGTATTGCGATGCGCTTACGCTCCAGGAATGTACAGGACATGTTGACGAGCGGGATTATGAGCACCGCGGATGGCTAGATTACGGCCCCAAGCAAATTGGAATGTTGTCGTGTAGATCCCAGCATTCCCGCGCTTGCTTCCAGGGCTTCGCATTATGCGTCAGCCAGCCCAGAGATATCCCAAGACCGTCTATACCTGAATTCAAATCTCGAGGGCGCGTGAGCAACTCAGCCGAGTGACGCCTTAGTTGGTTTGGAAGCTGAAAGCCATTGACAAAGACAAATGGAGAGCGAGGTAGCGGTACAGTCGGAGCGAGGTATAAGATCGAGAGCGGTTCGATGAGGATGATTATAATGCTCTTCGAGTTTATTGGATGCTCTTCTACATCCTGGGGGAGGGTACCCTCGAATACTCTCCCTTTTGGCTGGCGGACCTACCGCCGTTGGCGTGAAAAACGCCCGCCAGGCATAATAGACAACGCTGCTGTGTTCAGAATCCCCATGCCCCCAATTTACGGGGTTGCCTTGGCGGTGGAGTTCTGGACGTTCTTTATGCCGATGTTTGCGCCCCGACCACGGCCGCGAACGCAACATTGAAATGGGGGGTCGGGGGGCGTCACTGTCGAAACAACGTCAGTGGATGGGCTTGTTTTACGCCAGCAGCGATACGTTCGTCTGTATCGGTGTCATGCACATCCACTGTGGCATAACCCAGCTGCTCGAATGCAGATAGCCCAGGGCCCGCCGCGCCGCCCTGCGCGAGGGTGAGCCAGTCGATCGCGCTCTCCCTGTTCGAGGGCTTCCTGCGGTTCTGCAAGACGTTCTACGGGGAGCTCTCCCACGAGCGAGAGCATCGGATAGTCGAAGAAGAAAACTGTCCCAAACATATTTCTGTCGCAGGTCCGCGCAGATTCATTTGGTCGACGCTGGAAGCACTTCCCCTGGCGTCACCTCTGGAGCTGCCTCTGGCTCGTTCCGAGCGCCAGAAACCAGCGCGGACAACCGACAGTTTGTGCTTAATTGTGCCACTAGTCCGTGAAGTATTGTTCTAGAGCAGGGGTTCACCAAGACGATGGGGCAATCGTCTTTTACTCGCCCGGTCGTCTGGACCTGTTTGTGACGCTGGACGTCGGGGGTCGAGAGTCGACCCCCAAACCTCTCCTGGGGTGCGCTCTGGCCAGAGTCTCAAGGAGCAGGAGGAGACGGAGGAGAAGGAGGAGGAGGAGGAGGAGGAGTAGGAGATGGAGGAGAAGGGGAACGGGGAGGGTGAGGGGGAGGGGGGAGCATGGAGGATGGAGGAGGGGAGGGGAGGAGAAGGAGGAGAAGGAGAAGGAGGATGAGATATTGGAGGACGAGGAGAAACAAGTCGTTGCCAGGGGAAGCCCGGCAAGGGGGAGCAACGTCGAAACAGCTGTATCTTCGATCCTCGAACCCCGAGGGGCCTTTCTTCTTCCAGCAGCACCGTGGTTGTGCTCTTGACCTCCCAAATGGGGTCTGAGTAAACGGGGTCGTAGGATCGCGCCGAATCGCCGATGCATCGGCGACGCGGCTCGATGTGGAGCCCGATGTCCTCCACGCCGACGTCGCCGCTGCATCGGCGACGCATTGACGATGCGGCGTGATCCTCCGACCCCGTCTATCCGGACCCCATCTAGAAGGCCTCCAGTTCCTTCCAGTAGCACTGTGGCTGTGTGGCGCTCGGCGGGGGGTGGTGACTCCAGTGCGGTCGCAGGGGTGACGTCTGGGGGATCGGTGCCCCTGCTCTTCCGAGAGTCTTGCACTCCAGAAGACCGCCAGGGATCCCCCTCAAGTTCCACCAACTCCTCTCCTGTTTTTGTTATCCTTCCTGTTCCTTCCTCCTGCTTTTCTTCCTCTTTCGTTTCATCCCCCTGTCCCTCCGCCCTCCTCGTCGCCTCTTTCCCCCCACCCTCATGTTTCATATTCCTTTTCCTCCTCAAATTCCTTGTCCTCTTCCCTTCTCCATCCGTTCCTCGCCTCATGTCCCCCTCTCCTCCTCCTCCTCCTCCTCCTCCTCCTCCTCCTCCTTTTCCTCATCCTCCTTATCCTCCTCCTCCTCCTTCATGTTGACGCTGCTCAGACGGCTACGAGGCTGAAGTTTCATTGAGGGGAAATGTCAACATAAATAATCAAACTTGGCGCACGAACCACCCTGGCGGGCGCCGCGGGAAAACTAAGAAAAAGAGGGATGCGGCCGATCATGGTATTTGTACGAAGCGCCCGCCACATGGCACAGGAAGCAGCACTTGTACCTTGGTTGATGCCCCCAAATACAAGTACCTGGTGGTCCTCCTTTTCATAAATTCAAGGTAATTACTGCCAGCCTTACAAGGGCAGTTGAGCAAGTAATGTCATTACATGTGCAGACGATCATCCTCCCCCCGATAGACCTGTAAAGTAAGGCCCGCCACCCTCCTCAATATCCCCTGGAGTCATACAGTGGCGGGCGCCGCCGAAGTGTGCAAGGACGTCAGTATGCAATGGATGGCCGAGTAAAGCAGAAAAGAGTGGACACACAATGTAAAAACGACAATGTGAAATGCAACCTTTGGGCTGCTACCCTTGTGATAGGAGTGGGGGAGGGAAGTAACGAGAGGAGACGGGGAGCCATTGGAGTACAGGCTGGCCTGGTGGTGGCTACCTCCTATGCATGAGCCTTGTACCACGAAGACTACTGGGGTCATAAGTGCAAGTTGAATTGTGGCGCGTGACGCCAAAAGTGCGCAGGGTAATCCTCATTCACCTCCCCACCTTCGAGCGAAAAAAAAACCATCAACCTCCGCGAGACTGCCCGGCGTCATGAGAGTAACTTGTGTAGGCTGGCCTGTCCATGGTTGGCCAGCCGTTGGCTACGTTCCTACGCAAGCTTAAAAAGTGGCGCGCGCCGCCAAAGAGTCCGCTGCGCCCACGTCTGAAGGCCTGACTTGGAGCCGCCTCCCTGCGCGGACGATCGACGCCGTTATCAACCAGCGCAGGGGCGCCCAACCTTGTGATATTTGTTTGATTGCCGCCGACCGCGACGGTGGCGCCATCGTTCAAGATCGCGTAGAGGGCGACTTCTTTGTAGGCCTTGATCTTCGTCGCTTGCATGTCTGACTAATCCAGTTGCGTCACCCCCTTGAGCTCTGCCCCAATGCGGTTAAGACTAGCGGTTGTCGAAGTGATCTCAGGCGCGACCGCGACGGCATCATCTGTGGGCAAAGCCACAATGGCCGCGGCCGCTGGAGAGGGTCCGCCATGAACGTCTGGAACTGGGACTGGCCGCGGAGCACAGCAGCGCGCGCTGCTAGCCGCTGCCGATGCCCGTCGCGCGATCATCGCGCCGCCCCCCACCCTCGACCTCGGCCCTTCCCATTCGCCTCGGGAGCTTTTTCAGCCGCCTTTTCGGTCGCGCTCTTGCCCTTGCCGACTGCCGCATCAGCGCCGAGCTCCAGAACGAGGCTCTCGCACCCGATCTTCGACAAGTTCTTCTTCGAGGGGGGGGGGGGGGGGGGGGCGCGCGGCCTCGAGGGGCAGGCGCCCCGCTCACCGTTGACCTCGGGGCGTTCCGAAGCAGCAGAGCCACGACCATGCGAGGCGCATCCCTCTTGAGGACACATGAAGCGGGCCGCCCGGGCGCCCCGGCAAAACTTCCCCCGCGTGCCTTCCCGCGCCCAGCCCGGCTCGTCCATATTTTTCCATCGACTTCTCGACGGTCGCGGCGCTGCGCCAACCCTCTAAGGGCGCCAGCGTCGCCACCTTCGAATTCGCAAGATTGCCCATGTCCTCGATGGGGGGGGGGGGGGAACGAAACGCGACACTCCCCCGGCTCACCCTCGAAGAGCTGAGACGACCGCCGCTAGAAAAAACGAGCGGCGCAACCTGGGCCAGGCGGGGGGGGGGCGCCACGCGGGCGGGCCTTCCCCCGTCGCCACTCAGCAACGCCAAGCGTTCAGGCGCCTCGCATATCCCTCCACGGCGCAATTCGCCACGAACACCTCCTACCCGCGCGCCGAGCTTCGCGTCGTTGCCCACCATCTCTGGGCCCTTCAGCCGCGCGGCCTTCAACCCCGCGGCGAGGGGGGTGGCGTTGTGGATGCAGAACGAAGCCTCGTTGTCACTGATGTCTGCGCTGTGACTGGCGCCGCCCTGGCCCTGGGAAGGCGGGCCCCGTGCGTGGTGGCGCCGCCGTGCCACGCCGCCGCGAGCCGCGCCAGCTCCGGCAGGCGGCCAGAGAATTCCCGCAGCAGGGTGTCCCGGCAGAGCTCGTTGAACGCGTTGGCAACGTCCAGGGAGAGCACGGCGGCGCCCGGGTCCCTCTCCAGCGCGGTCGCCACGACGCGGTGCATCAGCTCGATCCCGTTTTTGCGGCCAACGCCAAACTGGTGGCGCCCCGCTGCCGTGGCGATGGCTTTTTTGTGAGCCGCCTTGGCCGCCATCCTGCGCAGCGTCTCGCCGCAGGCAAGCGGCTGCACGCAGCCCCCAGGCTTCAGCAGCGGCGGCAGCCGCCCGGCGAGGAGGGCCTGTTTCCTCCTCCTCCCCCTCCCCCATCCCCCTCCTCCCCCTCTTCCCCCGGTGGTCATTTTCGCTGTCGCCCTCCCATGCGGAGGGGTAAAGATGATAATCAGAAAAATGTTTGTTAACGTTCGGAGGGCGCGTGTCCATACGTATCCTTCGTGAGCGTTCAGAGAGCTCGCCTATATTACATTGGATCGCGATGATCCCGCAAGCTCTTGCGCAACTATTCCTTGTCATGCGCTTCCCCCCGCTCATGCCAGGAAAGGTTTAACAAACCTAGCGTTTCGCCTGAGACATCCTCTCGCCAAATCGCGAAGTTGGGGGTCGCATCGTAAGACGTCGCGTGCTAAACATGAGCGCGTCGCCCGAGACATACTCGGACAGTTGGGAGGTTGAAATCGTTGGTCTAATCCGCGGACCTCCAAACATGGGCGCTTCGCCTGAGACATCTTCGAACAAGTTGGATGCGCCAGGAGCTACTGGAATGCAGTGTTTCGGAGCGATCTCGGGTGAGATGGCCCAAGAAGCGAAATCACTGAAAAAGCAATGGTTTTAAACACCCTCGTTCGACAAACAGCGTTTCGCTCGAGACATCCCCTAAACAATGCCTTCGAACGGGCCCTCGAAACCATCTGGTCTCCTCCTTTTCCTTTTCCTCCTTCCCCTGCTTTTCCTCCTCCTCCTCCTCCTCCTCCTCCTCGGTCTCCTCCTCCTCTCCCCTCCTTCCTCCTCCTTCTTTCTCCTTCATTTTCCTCCTCCTCGTCGGCCTCGTCATCCTCGTCTTCTTCTTCCTCCTCCTCCTCCTCCTCCTCCTCCTCCTCCTCCTCCTCCTCCTCCTCCTCTCCTCCTCCTCCTCCCTCCTCCTCCTCCTCCTCCTCCCCCCCCCTCCTGCTCATGTTCCTTCTTTTCCTTGTCCTCCTTCCCCTCCCCTCCTCACCCTCTTCTCCTGCTGGTGTTGCTGCTGCTGCTGCTGCTGTTGCCGTTGCTCCTCATACTCCTCCCCCCTTCTCCTCCATTCCTCCCCCGTATGAAGAACTTCTCCCTGTCGCACCCCAAGGCCAGTTTTTAGGGGAGGCCTGACGCATCGCCTGAGACTTCCTTATTCTGTATGATCCCGCAGCGTTACACATGGCAACAGCTTCGCGGATTGAGGGCGGGTGGTTTTCAAAGTGTGGTTCTCGCCTTAGCGCCACGCGCACTCGCTTGAAATACTTTCAAGAGTTTCACGGATTGGGGGCGGGTGGTTTTCAAAATGTGGCTCCCGCTTTTTAGCACCGCGCAGATTCGTTGTTTAAACATTTGCAAGAGTTTCACGGATTGAGGGTGGTTCGTTTTCAAAGTGTGGTTGTCGCCTTAATGCCAGGCGCATTCGTTTTAGATATTAGCTTGCGTTTCATTGATTGAGGGCGGTTCGTTATCAAATTGTGGTTCTCGCCTTAGCGCCGCGCACATTAGTTCTCGAAGTTTGCAAGAGTTCCATGAATTCCCTGCTCAGCGTACCAATTACCATGGCGACGTACCCAACCTTTTGCGCAATGCGGGGCATAAGTACAGCAGGATTGCTACAACGGGGGCGATGACGTAACAGGGACGCACGTGCTGTTGTGAGCAGCAATCGGAAGGCTTGCAGACGCCCGATCAAGATATAAGGGCGTTGTAGTGGTCACTAACGCAGCCCCCCCCTGGGACGGCGAGGTTTCGCTCAGGTCCCCGCGGTGTCTCATTCCGCTGGACCCACCAGCACCCCTCGAAAGTGGCGACAGCGTCGCAGATCGCAGCCCCCCAGAAACGGCGAGGTCTCGCTCGGGTCCCCGCGGTGCCTCGATCCGCAGGACCCACCAGCTGCCCTCGAAAGTGGCGACAGTGTCGCAGATCGCAGCCCCCCAGGGACGGCGAGGTACACCTCGGGCCCCCGCTGTGCCTCACTCCGCTGGACCCACCAGCAGCCCTCGAAAGTAGCGACAGCGTCGCAAATCGCAGCCCCCAAAGGACGGAAACGTCTATCTCAGATCCCCGCGGTGCCTCAGTCCGCAGGACCCACCAGCAACCCTCGAAAGTGGCGACAGTCTCGCAGATCGCAGCCCCCCAGGGACGGCGAGGTCTCGCGAACATTCCCACGGTGCGCCTCATTCCGCTGGGCCCACCAGCTGCCCTCGAAAGTGGCGACAGTTTCGCAGAACGCCGCTCCCCAAGGACGGCGAGGTCTACCTCTGATCCCCGCGATGCCTCACTCCGCTGGACCCGCCAGCAGCCCTCGAACGTGGCGACAGCCTCGCGGATCGCAGCCCCCCAGGGACGGCGAGGTCTACCTCAGATCCCCAGCGGTGCCTCACTCCTTTGGACCCACCAGCAGCCCTCGAAAGTGGCGGCGGTCTCGCAGATCGCAGCTTCCCAGGGACGGCGAGGTCTATCTCAGGTCCCAGAGGTGCTTTACTCCGCTGGTCCCACCAGCAGCCCCCGAAAGCGGCGACAGTTTCGCAGATCGCAGCCCCCCAGGGACGGCGAGGTCTACCTCGGGTTTCCTCGGTGCCTCGCTCCGCTGGACCCACGAGCAGCCCTCGAAAGTGCGACAGTTTCGCAGGTCGCAGCCCCCCAGGGACGGCGAGGTCCACCTCGGGCCCCCGCTGTGCTTCACTCCGCTGGACCCGCCAGCAGCCCTCGCACCAGCAGCCCTCGAAAGTGGCGACAGTCTCGCAGATCGCAGCCCCCCAGGGACGGCGAGGTCTACCTCAGGTCCCCGCGGTGCTTCACTCCGTTGGACCCACCAGCAGCCCTCGAAAGTGGCGACAGTTTCGCAGATCGCCGCCCCCCAGGAACGGCGAGGTCTACCTCAAGTTTCCGCGGTGCCTCGATCCACTTGACCCACCAGCAGCCCTCGAACGCGGCGACAGTTTCGCAGATCGCCGCCCCCCAGGAACGGCGAGGTCTACCTCAAGTTTCCGCGGTGCCTCGATCCGCTTGACCCACCAGCAGCCCTCGAACGCGGCGACAGTTTCGCAGATCGCAGCCCCCCAGGGACGGCGAGGTCTACCTCAGGTCCCCGCGGTGCTTCACCCCGGACCAACGAGCAGCCTTCGAAAGTAGCGACAGTCTCGCAGATCGCCGGCCCCCCAGGGACGGCGAGGTCGACATCAGGTCTCCGCGGTGCCTCGTTCCGCTGGACCCACCAGCAGCCCTCGAAAGTGGCGACAGTTTCGCAGATCGCAGCCCCCCAGGGACGGCGAGGTCCACCTCAGGTCCCCGCGGTGCTTCACTCCGCTGGACCCACGAGCAGCCCTCGAAAGTGGCGACAGTTTCGCAGATCGCAGCCCCCCAGGGACGGGGCACACACACACACACATGCACACATTCACACACACACGCACACACACACACACACACACACACACACGAGGTACGCACACGACAAGAAGAGACAAGAGGAAAGCGGGAGACAGGAGGAGGAGGAGGAGGGGGAGGACCTGAGACAGCAGTCCTTTATTCAAAACGAATGCCCATCCAAGGAGGGTTCGGAAAGATAGTGTTTTGGATGGATTCAGTGTTATGAGGGCGCAACAGTCACGTTGATCCGCTGTGTTGAAGTCTCAGGAATGTTGCTCTGGCACGATTCCAGATCGTCTAGACGCAGCAGTCTGGTTGATCCGTGGCGTTAAAATCCCGAGAACATTGTTTTTTGACATGTTTCAGGGTCTTCCAACGGTTGTCGTCCAACGAGGCCGTTCCTTCAGTGGAAATGAAGAGGGAGCTTGGAGGAAGGGTTTATTCCAACATCGTTGATGACTGTTGGGCTTCAGCTGGTCCTCCTCCATAGGCACGCAGGAGAAGCAGTACCAGCAGCGGGAGATGCGCAAATGTTCTTCTTTCTGGGGGTATACAGAGGGGTGGAGAGCTGGAGCACTAACGAACAAGTCTTGTGGCATCAGTATCTGGTTCAACAATCGTTTTTTTTCCGCCCCTCTCATCTTCGTGGAGTAATGACGAGCCCCAAGGGGTTACAAGGCAGAGTCTTGCGCTGCAAGATGGAACGCCCAGCAGTTCGAATAGCTTTCATATCGCTCTACTTTCCGCCCAGCACGAGAGAGAAGTCACAGCAGCGGAAGTACACGAATTGTTGCGAGGCGATCATCAGGTGGCGTTCTAAATGTTTAGAATCATTGGCAGGCAGATGGATACCAGTTATCACAATGGACCTCATATCAGCTTTCACCGAGGAGGTTAGCGACATGATTGGACCCTACGGCCATGGCGACGAGGAGCGCAAATCGGCGGCACTACTACAGCCAATTCTAGCGGCTCATGAGCTGTGCATGGTCAACACGACGAAGGACGCAGGTTACACTTTTGTGGCTTCGAATGGTACGACGCGAACATTGGACTACATTGCAATTCCCAGTGCGCTGCTACCTTCAGTAAGGTGGTGCACAACATTCAGACGGAGCACGCGACGACTACAACCACATCGGTGGGGACGTGAATGGGACCACTCACCAGTGGGAGCGAGTTTTTGTTGGAGTGAAAATATGGTACCATAACCGAAGCGCACACCCATGCAGAGCATTGAACCATCGGCGGCAAGTGCGCTTTTACAACGAGGCTACAAACGGAAGGAGTTCACGACGGCAGTGTACGACACGATCACAGCGAAGGCGGCTTGGGTCAGAAGCAGATCAGGATACGAGATGGCAGTAGAGGCGAATCAGCTCTTGGTGGAGGCTTGGGTTGCAGGGGCAGAAGCCACATGTATGCAGAAGGAATGTTACACAGAGAGTCACACGCATTCTACGCTGCTGAACTTAAAAAGCTACTTAGGCAACGACGCCAACTACGAGACAGACTTGCTTGGGCATACACGGAGCAAGACGAGCAGCAGCAGTTTGAGCTTACAGCAAGGATCACGACTTTGAGCAGATGGTTGCGACAACACAAACGACGGCACTGGCAGCAAGTACAAGAGAATCGAGCGTGTGCTTTTGAGGAGGCTCGCAGAAACAAGGACTACCACGAGGCGCACCGCATTGCCAGGCTGCTCGCGTGCAAAGGACTAGGACCACGACGACGATCTTATGGGCAGCTCACCACGAGTGGAACTACGTCGGAGCGGAAAGAGAGAATGAGGCTGACGGGCGAACAGGGTGGAGCTTCAGCGCAGATCGTACAGTATGACGCTATGGCCCAGATGGTGCACGACCTTCCCGAGCAGCACAACACCGTGACCGCAGACGAGACGGAAGAGGATATCAGAGCATTCAAAAATGAGATTTGGAAGCTGCGTTTATGGAGAGTTGCGCCACGCGACAGCATCGGCGCCGAGTTCTTGAGAGCGGCCTTTTTTTCCGAATTGGGTCAACGAGCGACGATTGCAACACAAGCATGGGCTGGGCTACGAGCAAGAGCAAGAGAAGATATCGGCCACGCCAGCGTATTTCATCTTGTGGTGCCTTCTTCGTGGAATTCGAGAAAGTGGAAAGTTACCGCTCTCATGGGTATGTTCAGACGCTTGCAAGATCGGCAGAGGCAATCAGAAGGAAGGAGTTGTCGGCGAGAGGCTCATCATGCTGGTGCGCGCGATTGCGAAGGCTGATTTCAGAAGCTTACTTGCACGAGGAGCCCCGCCTGAGGTTGAATCGCGGGTTAATGGATGTCTTCCAGGCCGGCGACGGGAGGCAGCAGTTACCGTTCAGCAGGCTTATTCTTGGCGCAAGCGCTATCAGGCTGGGCAGTCTCACATCAAACGCCTCCACGACGCGACCAACGCCTTGCACTGTATGGATCACGACACATTGTGCGAGGAGATTGAGCATGCTTTTCGAGGGGGAGGTTGGCATGTAATGAAGTTCAGAGTTACTCCAGCTTGCGCATGTTGCCTGGCGACGAGTCCAACGAGGTACTCCTGCTTCACCAAGGGTGTTTGCCAGGCGACCCAGCAATGGTTAAACTTTTCGTGGGAGCTTATGCCAGACAGATGGGAATGGGATCAATCAATGTCAATAACTATAAGCAGAGTAGTTCTTTTGTCCTTGGGCCAGAAAGTGGATGCAGGCAGGTTTTACTCTTGATGTGGACGATGCAGCAGACAACTTTGACGTGGGCAACAGCACCGAGAGCATCGTGGCAACAGGCGTTTATCATAATCAAGTCATAGCGGGCAGAATGACGGAGGTGAAGATGGCACAGAACGTCAGCAAGCAAGAGAATCTATTGTACTTGGCAGGTCAGAACTCAATATATCTCGAAGCAAAGTTTCTCCGTGAACAGCTATTGAAAGGGAAGACGGCAGCTTACGCGCGATATTTGGGGCCGCGCATTCATGCCAGATTCGCACTTTGTGAAATCGAGTATCGGCTTACAGCAGGTCGAGCGGTTTGGTACAATCTCAGTAAGTTATGGAGCAGCAGTGTCTCTTTTGCATGGAAAATCAATCTACTCAAAGGCTACGTGGCCAACGCATGCTACAGCGGAGCCGAGGTTTTGCGTTCGAAAAATAGGCCTATGCGAGCACAGGACTGGCAGCCCATCCTCAGCTTCCTCGCCATGCGTGCAAACATACTCATGAGGGTTGTGGCCGAGCAAAAAGAGGATGGTACCATTCGTGCCCTCTCCAACCTCCAGGTCCTAAGTAAAGTACGTCTAGCAGCCCCGCACGTTGAGATGAGGGTCCGAAGGCTCAGATGGCTCGAGCAATGCCTAAAGCATCAAACGAGGTTTGCGCAGTTTCTTGCGGTGGTTTTCGGGCGCTCCCGGGGCGACGAAACGACCGAGATCGAGAGATGCGCGAGCGACGACGACAGAGCGAACCCTTGGTGCGAGCAGTTACTAGACGACATCAAGGCAATCGAGCTATTCGACGACGGAGTGGAGGAGTTACTATTCGAGGGGAGGGGGACTTCGTCTCTTTAGATCTGGGGGCGATTCGGTCACACTACTTGCTGAACATCAAACAGCGCGAGCACAAACAGGAGGAGATAGAAAAGGGTGGGCCTCATCGTTGCACGGCACTCAAGGGCGACGGGGAGATTTGCAATGAAAGGTTCCAAGCAAAACAGCAGTTGGCGCCGCGCTATTTGATGGCCAAGGGGGGCACGCACGGAAAGCAGCTACTGGGGCGGATGTGTTGTGTATCCAGTCAGCGTGTGATATGCGGCTCCAGCTTCTCGCCCATCGACTACGCCAGGAGGCACGTGAATAGGATTATGATTTGAGGTATATGTTATGTAGATAGAGGACGCACTGACGGAAACATCATTCAGCCAGAATCGTACGAATGCCCGGCCTGTGACTAGGTTGTTCTTGATAATGATGGTCCCCGTAGACATTTACTTGTCGAGCATATTCAGCCACACTTGTCTTCGCACGTACTTGCGTTTGAGCTTCCTGGCCTGTCTGAGGCCATCCATTTTTATGGATTGGTTGATGCCGTCGGCCCTCAAGAGGGGCCCAGAGGCAGGGGAGGGCGACAAGAGGGGCAACGATCGGCGCGTGGACAAGCCAGAGGACGGACACGTGAACAACAAGCTTCTTCGGCAGCTCGAGAGCCGCATGGGGGCGCTTGAGTTCGGACCGGGCTTGACTGTTTACGGGCCCAGCGACGCGTTTCAGATCACAATGTTGAAAGCGACGCACAGCGACTACCAGAAGAAGGTGGAGGGCAAAGCCAGCACGCACGGACTGGCCCCACCAGAATTGCAGAGTTTTGCAGCTCTTCTGAGCGGTTTCAGCGGTTGGCTCGAGCAGCAGGGCGCGGCGCAGCTTTCGGTCAAGCATCTCTCGGAGGTGCCAGATCGTCTCTTGCTGATGATGCAGAGCTCGGACATGCCGACGCGCAGCCTGTGGATCAAGGAGCGCGGCGCGTCGAACACGCAGGGCGGGGGCATCTCGAGGATCACGGTCAAGGCTCTAGGATCTAGCACGCCCCCCGTGGAGGCATCTCAGCCGACCCCGCTGCAGGGGCAGAAGCAGCACTGGGAAGCGCTCGGGGGCGCGGGGGGCGAGCAGGGCGTAAAGGACAAGCGCGGCGCGCGTCGTTCGTTCTCCCCTTGAGTGCGAAGTAGGCTCCGCCGCGGTGAAAGTAATTGCAGTTGAGCACGCTTTGTATCGGCTGTTTCGGGCATCTGGCTTTAACAACAAGCCAGGTCGTGCCCCTAGGGGCAAATTAGTAAGGTTGGTAAAAAAAAACCGATAAGCAGTAGATCTGTGTTTCGGAGGCGGGGGACGGGGTGGGAGTCTTTCGCCCCTGGGGGAGGGGAGTGGCCTTTGTGTCCCTCTCGCCCAGGGGTGCGGTGAGCCCGCCTCCTCCCACGGCCTGTTCGGCCTGTCCCGTGTGGGGCGTACCAACGAAGCGTTGGGCGCCGTTCCACCGCTCCCAGGACCCCTCAGCAGGAAACTGTATGACTGTTTCGGGTTATCCTTGGGAGCGTGAGCACCCCTTCAGGATGAGATCGGCTACACGAGCCTAGGCCCAGAGCATGCTTGTGTAGCGAAGTGAACATTGAGCTCGAATGGGGAAGACAGACAGACAGACACTTCCTCCCCCCCCTCCCCGGGTAGACCACGCGCGCCGTGGTGAAGGCTGCTAGGTGAGACACGAGGACCTTGACTTTGCCAGCTGGCCAGCTGGAGGCCCCCGCTTCAGGGCCGCGTTGCAGGAGTCTGGATTCCACGAGGATTCTTGTTTCCGTTGTCTGATCAAATCGGTCAACAAAAACGGTCATAATTGTCTTGTCGGCGAGTCGTTATTGGCGTTTTCGGATGCCCCCGCCAGCGGATCTAGCGGCGATTCTTCGGCGGAGAGGATCTGTGTCTGACGCAAGTAAGCATCCTGGTGACATCGGGGCGTCTTGCGGTCACCTGCCTCCGACCTAGAAGCTGCCTTGGCACGTATAGCTGGATCGTTTTCGGCCATGTCTCGTCTTGCCTCGTCTTGTCTCGCGCGGCCTTGCCCCCCCTGGTCGCGCCGTGCTTTCGCGCTCATGCTGCGGGCCGTCTTGGAGGAAGAAACGCCCCCCGCTTCTTCGCCCCGCGCGGGCGGGGAGGCCGCCCGCCCTCGCCGTGGGAGGCCCTCCGTCGCGCTCCGACGCGAGCGGGGCCGAGGTGCAGCGGGGTCCGTCTGCGCCCGCGGGGCATCCGCGCTGGCGCGCAATGGCCCGAGCGGGGCCGACGCGGTGCCCAGCGCGCACGTGGGGCTCCAAGAGCAAGGGCTCCCACGAGGGCGCGAAGTTGTTCGCGCTTCGCGGTCCTCGTTCCTTCTCCCCTTCCTCGTCCTCCTTTTCTCCCTTTGAGGGGGCGGCGCGAGAGCGCGAAGTTATTCGCGCAGCGCGAAGCGCAAAGTTGGGAGCCCTAGAAGAGATGCCTCCAGAAAGTGTCCATTCTGTTCCGGTGCCTCCGCAAATGTCCCTTTCCCGAACATCAGAGCCTTAAAATGCCCTCGCCTTCTCCGCGAGTTCGTTTCACCGTCGCCCCTGCGGGCCACAGGACGGAACATTCACACAGGCCGCCCGACGTTGTCAGTGCGTTTCTTTTGATTGAACATATGATCGGAGGGTATGGGCCCGAGGGTTCGTCGCGTTGAGGTAGAACGCCCTGGGGACATCGAGTGAGCGGAACGCCGGAATGTTCCTTGATTTTGCTCCGGGGCCATCAAAAGATCTGCGCAGGGCTTTGCTGGGGCCCGATGAGATCTTGATTTTGGGGGTAGATGTCGAGACCCCGTGGCCCGACGCCGAGCCATTGGGCCCTCTCGCGGCCCTACATCGCCCTCGCGGGGCCCTCTGAGGTCGCCCCCAGGTCTCGTGCTCAATGTTGGCGCGTTCTGCGAGCCATCTGGGGGCGCCTCTGAAGGCTCGAATGTCCTTCGGGGCCCCGTCGCGGTCCGCCGCGAGCAAGTTAGGCGCTGGCGCACGTGGCATTTTGTTTAAAGCAGCGAGTTTGGGAGCCGACTCTGGGTTCCTCGAGGCCGGCCATAGATTCCATGGTGACCCGCGGTGCGCAGAGAGATACAGAGTAGAAGATTGGGTGTTGAGTTCTTCTGCGGGGCCGCAATGAACTCCCAAATTATTGCGTGGGGTCCGAGCTGCGGCATCATTTCCACAGAGATTCTGGCTCGCAGTCGATCGTGCCCTTGCCGACAATTCGTTGCCCGCTGCTGCGGCTGGTCCCCCGCCCTCCTCTGGGGGCATCCTGGCGCTGTCGCGCACCTCCCAGGGCGCGCTATGATCTGGGGCGCAATATTAAACGAGGCCTCAGCATCCTGGGGCTTCGCGGGCCCGCCTCGCCTTCGACACCCTTCATTCCGCTCTCCTCAGCCGCCCCCCCCCGTCGGCGCCCCCGACCCCCCGCGGAACAAATCTGACCGAAATCCGGCCAAAATGCGGGCCCGCAGGCCTTGTGTTTTCACCGGGAAACGCGCCCCCCTGCAAATCCGGCCCAAGATCCGGCCCCGAGCCCGGGCGAACTCCGGCCCCCGCGGCGCCGAAGTCCGGGAGTTTTTTTGTTGTTGGCCCCAGATTTCCACATTCGCGGCGCGTTTCTGTTCATTCTCATTTTCCCCCGAGCCGCTCGGTGGAGGCAGGTCGAGCGTTGTTCGCACCCATTGTTTGTCGAGTCTTCGCCCGGCGGCGCCCCCCGCCGCCCCCCTCGCCTCGCAGCCCCAACAGCGCCGACGACGTCGTTGCCCCCCCGTCCGCATCCGCAATGGCTTCGGTGTTTTTCCTGCGAGGGCGCCGCGCTAGCGTAGAGGCACGTCGATCGGGGTA
Organism: Prorocentrum cordatum; assembly: GCA_963575745.1. Lineage (NCBI taxonomy): Eukaryota > Dinophyceae > Prorocentrales > Prorocentraceae > Prorocentrum > Prorocentrum cordatum. Next base: position 419,915 of record CAUYUJ010005313.1, read on the forward strand.
ACCAGTGGCTGGCGCAGTTTCCTTCCAATAGTGCGCATTGGCGCGCGTTGTTCCGCCGCAAGCTCGTCCACGGACGGTTTCTTGGCGATTGTAGTTGGCCCGCGAGGGGTTGCAGCGCGCCCTGGCGCAAAGACGAGGGCCAGCGATGACGTAACAGGGGTTTCAACTGGCATTGTTTTAGGCGGCTTCGGCCATGGCGGATAGCATTGTCTATGGGTGGTGGGGCCTTCGGCTCGACGGCGACGACACCTGCGACAACGGCGACGGCCGCGGCGATGACGATTGTGGCGACGAGAGGAATCATCCACCGAGGGCTTCGCGGGCCTTTTGCTTTCGGAGCCGCTCCGAGGCCCCATGCGAGCCCTCTTGGGGCCATCTCTGGAACCTCCGAGGCCTTCTTGGCGCTCTGTGGGGGCCCTTCGGGGCCTTGGGGTCTCTTTGGGGCCCTGGGGGGCCCTCGCCAGGCCATTATGAGAGGAATTGATTCACGAAAGGGCGGCCGCAACGGCCTCGCATTCTTTGGGTCCCAAGAGATGGTCTCCTGGAGCCCTCTTGGCGCGTTCCTGGGCCTTGGGCGCTCTCGGGGCCAGTTGTTTTCCCTCTCGGGCTCCTCTCGGCGGTCTCTTCGGCCGTCTTGAACCCGCCCGTCAACGCTATCCTGCTCTGCCGGGGACAGGGAACAGTAACGAATGCTCCCCCGTCTGATCGCAGCAGGAACTCTGGGGCGGCAGCGACAGCACGGACTCCGGCCCCTCGCGTGACTGCGGATGACGCGTGCGTTCGGTTTCTTCCGGGGGCCGCCTTGGCACGCAGTGCTGTGATGGTGTCTTCTAGCATGCAGTCTTGGGGGTCATTGGTTGCTCTCTTGGGCAATTTTGGAGCCCTCTTGGGCCATTTTGGGCGCTCCACTGCCCGCCCCGTCCGCATCCAGGGCAGGGGGCACGGGGAGGGGCGAGCTGTTCTCCGACGAGGAGGAGAGGGGTGGGAAGAGGAAGCGCATTGAGCCACCTCTGGCCAAAGGGCGGGCGGGATTGGCTTCGAGCCGTTGGAAGATGACCGCGGCTGCGCGGGTCGGCTTCCTAGCGGCTTCTGCGCCGCTCAGAACCGCAACGTGAGCGGGCTTGTCCACTGGCCGCTGCATCGACGACCGCCGTCGCGCTGCCGGGCGAGCCCGAAACGTGTGGTTCAAATTGGCTTGTTGTTTTTTGTTTTTTTGTTTTACACCGATACATATATATATATATATATATATATATATATATATATATATATACGCATAAATAAACTCATTCGATTTGCAAAAACCAGAGGAGGACGAGGAGGGGGGAGAAGGAGAAGGAGGAGAGACGAGGAGGAAGACGACGAGAAGGAGAGACGAGGAGGAGGAGGAGGACGAGAGAGAAGAGGACGAGGAGGAGGAGGAGGAGGAGGAGGAGTTCGCGCGCAGTGCGCAGGGATGGCAGAAGTGGGTGCGAGCAAATGTTTCCTAGGTGCGTTTCCTAGTTATGTGTTCTCCTCTTCCCCGATGTTTCCCTTCTCCTACTCGTCTTCTTGCTCGTCCTCCTCGTGCTCCTTCTCGTCGTCCTCCTGCCCCTGCCCCTCCTCATCCTCCTCCTTCCTCTCCTTCCTCTCCTTTCTCGTGTCTTCGTCCGCCAGCTTGCTCATGGTCCGCCCCGCCCGCTCTCGATCCCACTGCGCCCCCGACATGTTTTTTTGCGCCGCAACCCCGGGCACATTCAACTCCATGCCGGACGGGCTCTGCTGTGCGAGACGCGTCGTTTGTCTTTGCGAATACTGGTTATCTGAGATTTCTAGGACGCGAAGACCTGGCGGATATTATTTGGAGATGTTTTAAAGAGTCGTAAGGCGCGAACATGTGTTTGAGATTTCGTCTGCGATTCTTTAGGCGCGAATATTTGTTCGAGATTCGCGGGGGGGTGTTTGGGAGATTGGAGATTGTGGAGGAGTCGCGGGGAGATTTGTGCTGGAGATTCTGGGACGGTCAAGTTTGCCATGGTCGCCCCAGTCTAACCCGAGCATGGGTTGACTGAGAAGTTGTGGAGCAGGAGGTCCGGGCAGAGCTTGAAATTGGGAGCGAAGCAGTTAAACACTGCAGCCCAGGAAGCGAGGGAGGAACCGCGCACGAGGAGCCTCTGGGCTCAGCGGGTTGGCTTTGCTGTAGGACGCGACGAGTTCCACTGCTCAGTGCCAGCCCAACCGTAACGAGGAAGTGCCCCGCGTCCCAAGATTTCCTGAACGTGCAGGAGGAGGGGCGCCAGGTTGGGCTGGGCAGTCTTCGACAGCTCCCCCGTGGGGAGATTGCCTGCCAAGGGAGGCAGCCAAAAGCTCCAGCCCAGGAGGACGAGGAGGAGGAGAAGGAATATTAGCAACCAGAAGAAAGGCCACCGCACGAGCGTCTAGCCCACGTCGGGGAAAAAACAGGAGGAGAGGAGAAAACCCCGTAACAAGACGTGGAGGTGGAGTAGGAGGAAGGCCCGTATGATGATGAGGCGGGGGCGGAGGAGGAGGAGGAGGAGCCCGAAAGGGGAGGAGATGGGAGGGCCCGAAAAGGAAAGAGGAGGAGGAGGAGGAGGAGGAGAAGGAGCTGTGGGAGGAGGAGGAGGAGGAGGAGGAGCCCATCGGCCGAGGACCCTCTGAACTCGGCGGGATGGCCCATGCCCGGGCCCTCGTACCGCCAGTGCGCCATCGACCTCTCGCAGGGGGGAAGGCGCGCGCCCGCGCCCGCGGGAGCAAAGGTTGGCGAGCGGACGTGTCACCGCTGAGGCGGCGGCGGCGGGGGCGACGACTGGGGCGACGACGACGGAGGCGGCGGCGGGGGCGGCGGCGCTTCAAGGATCCAGGTTCCAGGATCGAGGATCGACAGATGGTTTGGCGTCCGGAGACCTCTTCGGGCCTCCAAAGGCTTCCGCGGGGGCCTCCGTCGGCGTCGACGTCAACGTCTTCGTTTCGGATGCGTGCTGCGACGTTGTCTGTCTTCTTTTGGGCCTCTGGGAGGCTTCTCGCTGCCGCGGCCGGACTCCCCTTCGGAATTCTGGTCAAACCATTTCTCAGGACAGGTCGGGGGGCGGTTTTTTGATTCGAGGTCGAGCGGAAGCGTACCCTCCATCCATCGTTCCCCGTTTTAGTGATTCTTTTTCGTCGCACCACCAGGCGTGTAGGTAGAGCGATGCGGTCGGTCGACTTGATACTTCCTCACAGAGTACGACTTTGAAAATTCTATCCCCACCAGCCCATCCAGCATCTGGGACGTCTTAAATAAAGCCATCTTAACCCCCTAGATTCCCCAGGGAGGCCAAAGTCATTCCCAAATGTATTGAAAACAGAACAGGGCATGGACTGCATGAAACACGGTTGAACCGTTTTTGAATTCACAAACGGCAGTTGTCGACCAATTAGGCGACCGCGCGCCGTCAGGAATAAACGCTTAAGTTTTCGGTGGGGGATCATTCGAAGCGAAAGAATGTACAGTGGAAGCCCATGCCAAGAACCACCCTGCTTGCCTCCAGGGTGCCCTGGGTTTCTTAGGTTCCGATGGCTTTGCTACGGAAAGCGTGACGTTCCCACACCAAAAATCAATGGACATCCTGGGGTCTCAGGGTTGGGTTTCTTGTGGTGGTGAGGCGGAGGAGGAGGACGAGGAGAAGGAGGAGGAGGAGGAGGAGGACGAGGACGAGGAGGAGGAGGAGGAGGAGGAAGAGGAGTCTTGTGGTCGAGCTCCTACTGGAAGTATCTGCCCCGTCAGAGCCCGAAGTGTCGACTCTCGAGTCGCTCTTGGGGCCGTCTTGGAGCCACGGGCGATTCTGGAGCCATCTTGAGCCCCCAGAGGCCCACTAGAAGCGAGATAGCAAACGTTAGGGCGCCCTCGAGGGCGCGAAGTTATTCGCGTTTCGCGGTTCGGCTCCGATTCCTCCTCTTCCTCCTCTTCTCCCCTGGGAGGCGGCGCGAGAGCGCGAAGTTTTTCGCGTTTCGCGCAGCGCGAAGCGCGAAGTTGGGAGCCCTTGCAAACGCCACTAAAACAAGAAAGGCGTGTTTTGTTATATGGGGCGTTCCAAAAAGGGCCTTACCTTCGGGGATCGAAGGAGTTGTCATGTTTTCCGCGGCGGAAGGCGACGGAAGGCCGGCGGAAGTAGAACGAGGCCGCTTCCGCCGGCGGAAGTTGGCGGATGGCCAGCGGAAGGTGGCGGAAGTAAAACAATGTGCCCCCCAAGAGATGAACCCGTTTTTGGGTTCAGGGTGTCCGAAATCGCCCATATGGGTCTCTCGGGGGTATACTCTGGAGGCTCCGTGGCCGCTTGGAGCCTCCTGGAGGCATGCTGGAAGCCATATCATGTCATACTGCGCCATCCTGAGCTGTCTGGAGCCCTCGGGTAACCTTGGTTTCTCCTCACCCCTCGCCCCACCACCCCCCCGCCCAGCAGCCATCGTCATGGGTCGGCGTCGCGCACGGAGAGGGTGCGGCGCGGGGGGCGGCCTCTTCAGGCCCCCCCCGCCTCTCAGGAAGCCTCCGACCTCGAGGAGTCCGGAGGCGCCAGCCGAAGTCGGCGGCCGAGCCCTGGGAGCAGGGGTTCCCCTCACTGGGAGTCTGTACTATAGCATCGAATTGTTGCCCCACTCTTCTTCTTACCCGTCATGCAGATTTCTGATTCTTTTTATGGGTAGTAGTTTTGCCATTACTCTCATTACTACGAAAAGCCTCCCGCCCCCCTCGCGACGCCAAGTAGCCCTCGTGCCTGCTGCTGCCTGGAGTGCCGGGTGCCATCGGGCCTGGCTGGCCATCCACGGCCCGCGCGGCTCCAGAGGTTCATGCCCCGCCTGAGCGAGAACTGGAGGAGCGAGCTCTACTTCTTGAGTACAGAGGCCGCCGCGCTGTTGGGCGAGGAAGGGGTATGCATGTCCTTGCGCTTGCCGTTTTGATGCCCCTGTCGGCAGCGCGGCCGAAGGCGGCTCGAAAACGAAAAGGTGGTCGAGAAGGTGGCCTTGAGGTTTTCGTGAGCAGATGTTGGCCGGGAAGGGAAAATATTTCGGGCAACACGAGTGAGCGGGTGAGCGGGGACGGGGAGGAATATTGGAAGTGGAGTGGGCAGCAAGGCAAAGGGTGTTCCTGGTGTTCTCTTGGCGGAGGGAGTGCATTGGGGGGAGGGGGGAGAATTGAGATTATGGATTAGCTGGCCTTTTCTGCTTACCTTGAGCCCATCTCTGTCAACCCACCGTGTATGCGACGTCGCAGAGGGAATTTAGCAGGAATTCTACGACCAATTCCACCTGCCTACATCGTTTACTGATGGTTTCCCATATTCTCCCCGCCCATGAACCTTATCAGTGCGCAACCCACGAGATTCGGGGAACTATGCGGTCATTGCAACCGCGTAGAACGTTAAAGCGCTTTACTCACTGTTTGCCGCGCATAATTGCCCAACAATTTACCGCAACTTCCTTGGCACTTCGCTACTATACGAGACGTTCGCGTCAAGAGGCCCAGGCAACAAGCAGGAACATAGCAGGCAAATTGCAAGCAAAACACAGGAACATAACAGGCATAACCTCTGCAAGTTACATGACGCACTGTATCTTTGCAGTCGTACACGCATTTACACATACATTATACCATACAAAATGTACCATCGTCTGTGATTATCATTCGCATGCATGCGCGCTACATATTGTATCACGAATGTGTATATATGATATGATATGGTATTGTCATATCCTCGGCCCTCGACCCGCCTCCTCTTACTTGTTCCAGTATCCTTTCGCCCTGGGTTGCCTCGGAGAGTTTGGGGCTTTGGGATGTCCTGGAGGCTCGCGGTTGGGTTGGGGATGGGAGCTTGGCTATCGACTAGGGGCTGAGGCTGTCGGCTATTGGCATGCCTGGAAGCTCGGCGGGGGGGGAAATCGCCCCCCGCCATTCTTGTCTGGGGGGGCTTCGAATTTGGTTTTAACTTTATGGTTCATGGGGCGTGGGTTCGAGGTGAGTCGATAGCCGAGCTCGCAACCCACCCGCCCTCGGGCCCCTCCCTCCGTCGACCCCGCGGCTCGAGCGAATGGACGGGCTGGCGGACCTCGCGCTTCTGGGGGAGGGGAGCGATGAGGAGGAACACCTCCCCCCCGACGGCCCGGCGGCCGCGCCAGCGGGGCCTCGGGCGGCCGCCGCCGCGCGACCCGCCATCGACCGCGGCACGGTGGCCAGGGCGGTGCTGGCGCACACCAGGACATAAGGGAGGGACAAGGAGGAGAAGGGGTAGGTGGAGGATGAGAAAGGGGGGAAACAGGAGGACATAGGAGGGAGGGGGAGGAGATGGAGACATCAGCACAGATCCGGCCAGCTTCCCAGGGGCAGGTCGATCGAGAGGCAATCCTGCCCCGACGACTTAGTAGGGACGCCCGCCCCCCTTCGGCTGGCTTCCTCCTACTCTCTTCTCGCCCGCCCCGTGGATGTGAGGGAATTTCTGCCCGCCTCGCGGGGCAGATTTTTCCTCACCTCCTCGTCCTCCTGGTCCTGGGGTCCCCCCGCTCTTCCCCGCTCCGCCCTCGTGTTGGCCGATTTGGGGCCCTGGCGTATGGTTAGGATATCTGTGAACTTCTGGTCTCGGAAAAGTTCGACTTAATTCTCTTCCTGGTATCTGAGAGGTGCTGATTGTAAGTTGTAATTAACTTGTTGGTTTCCCCGCCTGCTAGCGGTTAGCAGCACGCGGGTGTTGTGGAAGTTGGGCGTCTTTGGATGCGCGCTCCAGGAGCTAGAGCAAGTTGTAAATTTCGGCCTGTCGGAAGTCTTGATTCGTGCCCCTGATGGGCGTCCCGTACCTCCCTTTCGCTCCCTCTCCTCCCCTCCCTCCTCTTCCTCCTCCTCCCCTCTCCTCTCTCGGAACTCCATTTTCTTTTGTGTACTTGTGCGAATCGGCCGGCAGGAGGAAAGCGGCTGCTGCATCAGATGCCGCCTCAGACGAGGCCGCGGAGAAGCGCCGCAACCAGGAGTTGCTGAGCGCTGCTTTCAACTTGACTCTGGAAGTGGTCGACCGGCACGGCCTCACTATCGAATCGGTTCGGGGGGGTAGAGCGTGGAGCAATAATGAGTGAGGGTCAGGAGTCATGAAATCATGAGATCGTGAGTGAATCATTGATGGCAGCGCCCCCTCCCAGCTCCGTGGCGGTGTGTTCTTGCATTCTCGGCGGGGGGCAGGGCCCGACTCACGCATAAACGCATGTAGATCGTAGGATGCGGTGTAGTGATGCAGCGTGTTGTTTCTTATTTTGCATGGTTGGGCAGGGCAGGTGTGCGACATGGTTTGGGATTCATATTCTGGTCGATTGTCTGGGCGGGCTGCTCAGAGAAAGGCAGCAGGATTGCGGCGTGAATCGATAAAGGAAATAGTATTGTTGAGTGTGTGGAGGCACGCGCAGGCGCGGTCAAGAGTTTTGGAGTCCAACTTATCTTCACCACTATTGGTTGCCTCTATTAGAATTAAGTGGGACGAAACCCAACAGGAGGTTCAGATAGAAGACCCAGTCGCAGCCGCCAACCCCGAAAGAGGCCGAAAGAGAAATATTCAGAATGTTGCAAGCATCATGGTGTCGCATGCGCGGTTTAAGCATAATGTGCTGGTGAATCCGCAACCTTGGATGGTACCGTGTCTGATGTTGACCAGGCTCACAGGGGAGACTATCTTTGAGGGGTTGCAGCAATTGTCGATTTTCTTCGATCGCCGCTTGCCCTCTATACCAAGAAATGCCAAATGGATCATCTTCGTGCTTGTTGCCGATGACGCTGGAGCTAATCTTCGAGTTGTGTCCATGATCAGGCACCTTTTGCAGCAGACTGGCCAGCTTGTCATTGTCTTCCACATGAGGTGGGGCGGAGATACATGTGGAATAGACGGAAATGGAGGAGGAGCGGTGGATTCGGGGGAGCGACGAGGAGATGAGAGGAGGATCAGGTGGGGGGAGGGGAGGGAGGGGAAGAAGGAAAACGAAAAGGAATTGGGAATAGGCTATTCCCAATAGCCTATTCCCAATTCCTTTTTCGAATAGGCATATGGCCCATATGCCCAGGTGTCCTCTTCCTCACCCCCATATGATATGGGGGTGAGGAAGAGGACACCTGGGAAGAGAGGTGCATGGCGCATCTGGCACACCGGTGTGCGACGCCAATGTTGACGTACTTGCAGCTCTGCAGCCCGATGTTCAGAGCTGCACATGTGATGGTGCTGTCAACCTATTGGATGGCGATTATTAGGAAGTTGAGAACGTACATAGCTGAGAACATGTCAGCGTTGCACTACGCTCAACCAGATCCACGTCACGGCGAAATGGCTCGTCGTATCCTTAAAATGACGTCCACGCCTCAATTTCCAAGATCACTCATCAATTGTTTGCTTGTTTGCGCCGTCTTTGCGAATTCCAGCAGCCCCATCCTCTTCCTCCCTGTCCTGCCCCCCCTCCTCCCCCTTTCCCTTCTCATCCTCTCCCTCCTCCTCCCCCCCCCCCGGTTCGTCCTCTTAAGCCCAAGCTCACGGCGGGCGGCGGGCCCGGAATCGACGGCCTCCGATTCGAGACAGAGAGACAGTGAGAGATGGGCGATCGTGGGTGGCTTCCCCTCTTCCTCCCAGCCCTCCTCTCCCTCTCTTTCCCCCGCTCCTCCCACTCCTCCTCATACCCCCCTCCTCCCTTCCTCTCTCCCCTCCTCCCCCCTTCCACCGGCCCCATTTTGTCAACCGAGGCTGCGCCGCAACATGGACGAGACCTACATCCCTCAGCACATCAAGGACCTACGGGACCTCGCGCTGCGAACGTTTCGAAGTGACTGGAGGAAGCCCCATATCACAGTATTGTGGCTGCGATGGAACAGACGACTCAGCGTGCAGAAAGTTCAATCTTGATAATCTGGCTGACGCGTTTATGGAGCTCATCTTCAAATCTAAGATTGCGATTCCTGTTGTTTCGAGGTGGTGGAAATGCGCTCCTGCCGCTCGGAAGCTTCTCCTCGGGTTAGCTTGCCATAACATCTTGGCCAAACTAGCTCCCACCCATGCAAAGAGAACTAGTGAGGATGCGCGTGGTGACGATTGGCACCAAGAGATGACGTTTCGCATCAGGGCTACTCATACTTGGTTCAACGACGGCGCCTCGATGAGCAAGTTGCTCATATACTTGCAAGGGTTGTCTGTTGAGCAGCATATTATGGCTTGGATTTTGAAGCATGATTGCACTCAGCATCCGGGCTCAGGGTCGAGGGCGGGCGAGTCGGAGTTCTCAGAATTTTTCGGGCAAGCCGAGATCCCCCGCCAGCTCCCGTTGGATGCTGTGAGTCGGCGACAAAGTGTTATCGGTTTCATGGTCCCCGAGTTGTCCCCGATCTGGGACTCGCTGAGAGAAGGTTGTGAGCTGTTTGAACCTGGTTTGGAGGAGGAGAGTTGGGGATGCTTGTGGTATTTCACGCCTGGTGGGAAAAGCACACAATTGATCTCTGACATGCGGGCTGCCATATTAAGTCTTGTGGCGAGGCTTTGGTGGAAGGTTGGAGAAAGGTTAGATTCTTGGCCCTTCTTGATTTTTCGATTGATTGCTGACGAGTTCCCGCAGTTGAAACAAGAGACAGCGCTAAAGTGGGAGAGTGCTTGTAACACATGCCTTGGAAAAACATTCTCGCAACTTCATTCTCGGTTGCCTAAGTCATCAGATTGTTCCTCAGCGGAGTTTCGAGCAGTCGTCGAAGAGTTAACTGCCCAAGTGGACGTGAGCATCTACGATGTCGAGATGAATCACTCCCGGAATCGCCAGAAGAGTGAAGCAGGTGCTGGACGTGGGAGCCTCGTGCAAACTCTGTCGATCAACAACCTGGCCTGCGCGATCGGGGCCCACGACAGACACGCCCGGCAGTGCCAGTGCGCGGAGCCTGCGAAGCGCGGCCGTCCAACCAAGGAGATCGACTATGTGAAAGGCAAGTTCATGAGTGGCTTCTCGTATTTCAATCAAGTCCGAGGCGGGTCCTGCGGGTCCCTAGGCAGCGAAGTTAAGGATGGAGGTCATGCTAGGAGTATGAGCGAGGAGTGGCGAGCACTCACAGACGACGAAAAACAGACATACAGAGTGACAGCAGCCGGCATCAGAGAGGTCGCAAAGCAACAAGAGCGAGCAAAACATGATGGCAACTCTGAGCAGGCACAAGTTCAAGTTTCGAATGAGTCTTACTGGGGCCTTGGAGGGACATCGGGCACTCCTTTATCCCGTGACGAGATGTTTCAAGCTGACAAAAAGCAACCTACACAATCGACTTTGGCAGAGGAGTGGGCAAAGAAAGTTCACAAAGAGGTGTTGCATGCGGATATCTTCCCGAGTGATCTGGAGCACGAGAGGGCGTGTGCAGACTGCGGAGTTTGTTGCCAAGAGTTTCATCATTGTTGGGACACGCTCATAAATATTGCGAACCAGTTGCATGCGCATGGGAAATCTCAACCAGCAAAAAATATGGATGCGTGCAAGTGCTTGTGGCTTCTCCATGGAAGAAGAGGGTCTGAGTTGTCTGAGGATCATGCTGACGATATCGCAACGTTGATGCTAGTGCTCCAGCAGAAGAAGCCTTACAGATTGGTGTTTCAGCTTCTTGATGTAAACGACCACGATCTGGCAGCCTGGGCCCGGAACCCTGACTTCCCCGCCAAGTGCACTTTCAAGAGGACGGTCCATGAGAAAAGTCGGAAGCGCATTCTCTGCATGCAGCTGGACGTTCACATCAGTGCAGTGTTCGCAGACGAACATTTCCAGGAGGGGCGGGTACGGGGGATAGGGGATGAGTAAGGAGCAGTGTGGTGGGCCAGTCTTGTTTCTTAAAACTGGAGTCCTTGCAGGCGCAGCTAGATGCACATATTGATAAGAGAGGGGATGTCAGGGTGCCTGCCGCTGTTGTTCGATGAGTGCGCTACCTTCTTTGTGACAGTTGCGCGCGCGGGCCAGCGCGCATCTTTCGCAGGTCGCTAGTGGTTCAGTCGGCCTCGGGGGGCCCTAGGCCCACGTGGCTGTTAGAACGTGCGCACTGTCTCCCTCTCCTTTTCCTCCATCTTTTTCGCTTGTGATTTTCCCACGCCCTCCCTCGACCCCCCATGGGAGGAAGGGCAGGAGCCGTTCGGGAGCATCACGCTGAAGCAGCTGAACTTCAAGCCGGTCGGGATCGACTCGCTGGAGGTTCATGACGAGGGGGGGCATGGGCACTTGGCATTTGTTGCAGAGCTTCCCTACCTCATCCTTTCTCCTCCTTCCTTACTCATTTGCCTTGCCTATCTCCCCTCCTCTGGCCTGGGGCTCAAGGGCCCGACGTTTGGGGCCCCCCCCCCTGGACTCGGGATCTCACGGCCCATGACCCCGGTCTCTGTCCCAGGTTAGTGGTCTACAATCTACGCGTGCCCTGTGGGGCGCCGTGCTTGACGACATAAGGGACCTCCAGGATGTGAGTGGAAGCAGGGCAGGTCAGGCCGAGGCTAGGGACGATGTTCTGGGCGACCTCGCTGCGATACGGCCACCTCCAAATAGCAAGACTGCAAATGGGAAAAACAAGAAACAGGGTCAGGCCCCAGGTGGCCACTGGTCTCATGCGGATCCGAGTCCGAATGTTGGAGGTGTAGGCGGTGACGACCCGGGCTCAGAATACCCCGATGCACCAGATCTGGAGGCAATCATGCACCTCAAAAACGCTCAACAACATATGAAAAGCGTGGAGTCTTCTAAGACAGCAGTTGAGGATGAAGAATCGTTGGCTGGTGTTGAGCCCAGCCCTGGGGACCCAGGCCCTGGCGCAGGCGGCGGCGGCGGCAGCAGTAGTAGCTCCTCGGCCGCACCACCTCCGCCGCCGCCTCCACCGCCTCCAGTGGACTTAAACTCTGGAGCCGCCGCTGATCGCCCACGTCATCCTGTAGGCGAATGGTGGGATCGCCTAACTGCAAGCTATGATCGTTTGATTTTAGCCCCGTCGGATGCCTCTGGCAAGCGAGATGTGGTTGCTAACATTGGGAGCACTACAGTGATTGGACGGCTTGAGCCGCTGGAGTGTTGGGGTGGTTTCAGCGTCGGTGCGCGTTGTCGTTGCAAAGGGCATCAAAGGTGCTCTCGCTCTCGAACGTGGAAGTGGAAGGAAAATGAGGACGTGCGAAATGTGGACATGGCGCTTGTGAAATGGTTGCTAGCTGGCTACTACCAGCCAGACGCTGTGAAAGATACTCAGCTGCACATGCGTATGATTCGAGAATAACTTGTTTTATTTGTTACGGGACTTACGCAGTCCCGACTGCAAGCGAAAACGAACCCCATCATCATCGCAACATTCATTATCGTAACACCATATTTGTCTGTCTCCTCCTCCGGTCACCAGCCTCCTTCCTCATCCTGCGCATCCTTCTCACTCTGAGTCTGAGCAGGTCCAGGGGGCCAGGATCCAGGGTCCAAGGTCAGGTCCAGCAGGCCCAAGGTCCGCGACGATTGCACCCCCTCTGCCCGGCTCGCAGTGGACATGCCGAGCTCCCAGTGGAGGGGCGGGCGATCCCAGAGTGAGGAGGATCAGGAGGGAGAACATGGGAAGGGAAAGTGGCAGAGGGAAAAGGAAGGAGTAGGGTCCAGGGCCGAGGAGGGGAAGGAGGAGGACGTGAGAGGAGGAAGGATGATGATAGGGAGGCAAGTGGAAAGTGCAGAGGGAAGACAGCAGAAGGTTGGAGGAAGGAGGAAATAATGAGCTTCCCAACTTCCCCTTAGTCGTCTTCCCTTCTCCGTCCCATCCGCCTCACCCTAAGCTGCCTCGGCGCAATGGCGGGAATGGCTTACGACCAACCTATTCCAGGCTGGAGCATTTCGCAAAACCAGTATGATTCATCATAGTGCTTTTGCGAAATGCTCCAGCCTGGAATAGGTTGGTCGTCATACTATGATGATTCAATTCACGAAAACCTTACGCGTGTATCTATCCATCTGTTGTGGAGAGCATCCTGGTCATGGCGGACCTCGCGTATCCCTGTGTGGATTTTCCAGAGCATCAAACCTGCAAGTCCAAAAACATGGCTACTCAGCTGCCCTGTGACCGTAGGGGAAGGGGCTCTGGGGGGAAATGCTCGGGATACTCGAGGCCAGCCAACGCAAAGGACAATCCTCCATCTTTTCCTGTCTATCACCGCGGAAGACAACCCGGACGCCACAGACCCCGATGCATCGGAGGTGGAACAGTTCGGGAATACATGCGTATTGACATGGAGGACCGCCGAGGCGGAGACAAATGTCGGTTCGTCCTCGCTCTCGTCTTGCCCCTCACCCCCCCTCATCATAGTCTCGGATTAGGAAAGGAGGCGACGGAGCACGGCGGACTGGGGAGGGCTGGCTTGAATCAAAAGGCGATGATATCATCGTCTCTGATGGCGTGCGCGATGTCACATGTCACATGTAAGTGATTGCCTGACGCGTGCGCGTGCGTGTGTGTATGTGTGTACAGGTCACTTCCACTGGATTGGCCGTTTGTAACGAACGCGTGCATGTGACATTCAGAATTAATGTTCTTTGTCTCGGCCAGTTCCAGATGGGCATCCCGCATCCCAGCCAAGATCGAATATGCTAAGAGAATCCATCGTGACTCATGGTTCATGTGAAGCTTGGGTTGGAGGGGCCGAGTGCAGACTAGCATGACTCTGCATGGTCCTAGTCGACTTGAGGTGGCCATTCGCGTCGTTGAATCTCAGACTAGTCACACTCCAAGCCATTCAGTACTGGTCGGTAGCGTTGGCCGCATCAAAAACAAATGACGGCTTGAGTCGCATGAGTGATGGAGCAGCGAGGCCCACATCACAATTAGTGTGATGTTGATGCTAAGCGATGCCGAACCACAACTGAATAGCAAATAATACAATGATACATGCATGCACATTGCACACCGCATATGGAACTTCAGCATATATGCATATGCACACAAGTGGCACGAGTACTGGTTAAACGGTGTTAAACGTTGTATGATGTTAGGTTGCACGCGGACCGCATCACATACACTATCACATTGTATAAAACATATCACATATCACATACTGTCAGCCGTATGCCGTACGTGATATATAAAAGAGAGCATGGTGTTACATACAAATCATATACGGCAGATGTTACATAAGTACTTGGCTACTTAACAACATGTGTATGTTACATCATCTTAATTGAAAGCTGCCTACATAAAGCACCGTCTCCCGGACAATACAAGCGAAGTTGAGTTGTACACGCCCTGGCTGTTTTACTTATGCTTGCATGGCATGTGGACGTGCGGACGCTTGCGGACACTATTCGTAATGTACACACACGTGCTTTTGTCGGTGAATACACTGAGGGCGGACACGCGGACACACGCGGACAATACACGTACCGTACACATCGGTTCCTTTTAGGGCGTTTGGCGAGCGTGCGCGGACATGCGGACACACGCGGTCATTACGCGTACCGTACACATGTGTTTCGTTTACCGTGTTTGGGCCAGCGTGCGCGGACATGCGGACACACGCGGACGTTACGCCTAATGTACCATGGTGTCCGTGTTACGGTGAAAAGCCGTGCGCGCGGACATGCGGACTCACGCGGACAGTACGTGTAAGGCACACACGCATACGTTTGACGGCAATTGTGTGGCCCGCGGACATGCGGACACATGCGGACATTAGCCCTTTAGGTTCCCATCGAGCAATACAAGGGGAAGTTCCCCCCCCCTCCGGACCTTCGGGTGGACGTTAGGGGCCCTCAACATAGCCCATCTTAGCTGCCTCTTACATAGTGTTATGATAGAGGTATGTTATGGCTACTTGATGTTGTTATCATTAGTGTTATCATCATTCATCTTCACGTCGTCTCAAGCCTTTCCAAGCAAACATTCAAGTTTTACTGGCTCTGCAAAGCCTCTCTGAGGCCGCGCGACTCCCCCCCGGCCATGTCACAGGACGCCTTGGACGACCTTCGAGATTTATCAGCCGCTGCTGCTGCCGCTGGCAGCGAGGACGAACCTGAACCCGCTGACGCAGGCGATATGGGGGCGAGGGGGGGAGGCGGAGGAGGGGGAGCGGGAGAGAATGGGAGGGATGGAGGGGGAGTGGGAGGGGAGAGGGAGTGGGGGGAAAAGGGGAGGGGATTGGGAGGGGGATGAGCGTCAGGCTCTGACAGCGACGTGCCCACGACGCTCGGCCCCGGCATCGACGACGTGAGCGACGATTCGACCACCCTGGACTGGCCCGAAAGGTCTGCACCTGGGAAAATGACCCCCAAACCCGTGCGTGAGGACGGCAAGTAGGCTGCAATAGGCCCTGGAACGTCCACACTGGGGGTGTAGGGGGTCTTTGGGGCAGGTATTCTGCAGTAGTCGAACGGGTAATCGGACAATGGTTTCAAAGGTGTCTGGGTGATCTCCTCTGGCTCCTCCTGGCGCCTCCCGGTCTTGAAATCCCGATCGGGACCCCGCCAGAAATCCACCCACCCGCCCCCAATCCTCATGACTGAGGTGCTCCTGGAGTTCCGACGTTTTGCTTCGGCAACCCCGCAAATTGGACTGCCCTGCAAACGTCTTGACTTTGAGATTTCTGGGTAGTTCTGGGCCCCAAGGGGCCGAGTGTCTACTCAGTCCAGCTCGAGGTCTGGCCGTGACAGAGGACGACCTCGAGGCCCCATAGCATCCCTCTTCTAAGCCCATGTCATCAGACTGAGACCCTTCCCATCACCCGCGTGCTCCACCTTGGACTCCTCCTCCTCCTCCTCCTCCTCCTCATTGTTTGCGAACTGCTCCCAGGATCAAGATCGACATGTCGGAGCGGAAGCCATTCGAGCGTTGGCAGGATTGGCCTGAGTATGTGAGGGCCTCATTGTCGAAGCAATGGTGGGCCACATTCGGAGGTACAGACCACCTGCAGCAGGTGGTCATCGAGACGGGGTGCAGCGGGACAGATGCGCCTGTCAAGGCCCTCCAGCAACTACTGCCTGGGAAGATCGATCATGTGACGAGCATTGACTGCGACAGCGACTCGGAGAATTTCATCATGACCAACATGGCCCCGACCCACTTCTTCAGGGACATCGACGCGCTGCCGAGCCCGACGCGACATCTGTGTACGATTCACAGACGCTTCTGCTGCATAGAGGCCAGCGCTGACGTCGACATCGGCATCTACGGCTTTCCCTGCAAGCCGTTCGCGATGCAGAATCAGGAGAACTACAACCGGTTGGCAAGTCAAAAACTCCTCGACCCTAAAGCACGGCCTCTGTTCGCACTCGCCGAGTATTTCAGGGAGCGCCAGTCGGTCAAAGTGATCATTCTCGAGAATGTCGATGGCATCCGACATCGCGTCAAGGCTACCGGAACAGAGACGATGCAGAACAACAAGCGGCAGAAAGTATCGTCACCCTTGGACGCGGTGATGTACGGCAAGATCATGAGGAGTGACGGCACGTTCTACGAGTTCGGGCTGACCTACATACCTAACTACAAATGGCAGGTGGTGACGTCCAGGGCGGACTATTTTGGACTGCCCCACGTTCGCAAGCGCGTCTACATTATTGGCATCAGGAGCGATATCGGAGGCCAAGCCGAGCTGACAACCATCGCAGATAAGCTTGCGACCATGAGCAGCATCAAGCCCAGCGACTTTTCGAACATCTTGCTTCCCGATGGCGAGGCGAAGAAATTCCAGGACATGGGCCTGGGTGGCAGACGCGGCAGGGGAATGAGCGATAAGACGAGGCTGAAGTTCGACGAGTTCAGACGAGAGATGCGCATGCCTGCTCGAGATGCGCGAGGCGGTCGAGCTTACTCGAGTAAGCTATCTTACGACGTGAAGCAGATCCTCGGAAGCCGCAAGATGGAGTTGCTCGACATCGCAGCGACCTACACCGGCGCCGTGCATGGAGACGTCAGCGAGCACGCCGTGACTGACCTCTCTCAGAGTGCTAGCAGGTGCATGTATTATCTGAATGGCAAAGTGGGTACGCCGACAACTTCTCAGGAGTTGTTCCACATGGGCCGCCAGAGGTATGTCGTGGCCCCCGAGGTCTTCCAGATGCAGGGCTGGGACCTCAACATGGGCTTAAAGTTCGACGGCCTCAACTTCCCCAGGTGGCGGCACCTCACAGGGAACATGATGTGCTTGCCGTGCGTGGGTGCAGTGGCAGCGCGCATCCTGGACACAGTCAGCCTTGGAGAAGGCAAGAACTACAGCGTTGACCCCGACTCCGCTGGCACTGGCAGCTCTACTACACCAAGCAGCAGCTCTGGCGGCAGCGGCAGCACTGCTCCCAGCAGCTCTGCTGCGAGCTCCTCGGCTCGCAGTGGTGCTGGCGGCACGGCGGTCCCCGGCGCTAATCTGTCCAGCGAGGCCATCAATCTCAGGGAGACCGAGGCGATCATAGACGAGGACCTGGAGCGCGCCGAGGCTGAGATGAAGACCTCGGCCCGGGCGTGAGAAAACAGCTGGTTAGCAGCTGGTTGATATATAATGTTGGCCTGGCCTGGCCCTCCTCCTCCTCCTCCTCTTCTCCTCATCATCCTCCTCATCCTCATCCTCCTCGCTCAATCCTCCTTTTCGTTCGCCTCCTCCTCTTCCTTCTCCTCCTCCTCCTCTTCCTCCTCATCCTCATCCCTCTCCTCCCCCTCCTCCTCCTCCTCCTCCTCCTCCTCCTCCTCCTCATCCTCCTCCTCCCCCTCCCCCATCCTCCCCTTCGCCGTGGGCGCCAGCAGTAGACACTCGACGCTTCGCAAGATGGCGGTGCGCCCTCTGGGGAAAGAGCCACCGATCTGCTCCTGACTCCTGCTCTTGTTCCTCCTCCTCGTCCTCCTCCCCCGCTTCCTCCACCACCCCCTCCTGCTCTTCCTCCTCCTACTCCTCCATGGGCTTTCTAATTCCTTCTCCATCCCTTCTCCTCTCCTCCTTCCTCACCCTCGACCCTCAATCCTACCCTCCTCCTCTTCGATCAACCCCGAAATGGCTTGGTCGTGCTCATTCTTTTCTCATCGTCCTTGAACCTGCTGCCTGCCGCCGAATTCCTCCTCTCCCCCTCCGCCTCCTACTTCGTGAACATCTTCAATGCGCAGGCCTGGCGCGTTTTGCCCGCGCCCAGCCTCTGCCGGCATCCCCCAACTCTCCCCCCCTTATTTCGTGGACACCTTCAATGCGCAGGCCGCCCCGCAACCGCCCTTGCCATCCTGGCCTCCAATCCGAGGGGGGCAAGTCCTCACCATCAGAGGAGGACGAGCAGGGAGGAGGAGGAGGAGGAGGAGGAGGGGACAGGAAGTCGTTCGGCTGGTCGTCGTCCTCCTCCTCCTCCTCCTCCGCCTCCTCCTACTGGTCCTCCTCCTCCTACTGGTCCTCCTCATCCTCCTCCGCCTAATTCACTCCCTCGTGCTCCTCCTTGGTCTCCATCTCTCTTCCCCTTCTTCTTGTCCTCCTCGTCCTCCTTCGTTCCATGGCACGCTGCCTGTAGCCCAAGGGGGATTAGTATGCAAAGGCCGCACTTTCGTTGGCAGGCCACCTGTTTTCTGGCGAGCCGTCCTCGCGCTCGCTCGGTCGCAGATGTATCGCACGGTGGAGTTGTATCGCAGACCCTCCGATGCTCGCTCGGTCGCAGTTGCATCGCACGGTGGAGAGGAAGCGACGACGGCGGCGACGGCGGCGGCGGCGACGACGACGGACGACGACGACGACGACGACGGTCAGCGACGACGGCGACGACGACGTCAAGATGGTGAGGGAATTTCTGCCCCCGCGGGGGTGGGCAGAAATTCCCTCAGAAGACGACGACGACGCAGACGCTGGCCCTTGGAGCATCTGCCCCCCTGACCCAAAGCTGTTACGGACAGGTCGAATGATCCTCGTATCGCGCTCAGTATCTACATACCTCTTCGGCTCCAAGAAGGCCTCGGACCATGCCACATGCTGGGCCTCGGGGTCTCAAGAGGGCCGTAGAACTCAGGATCTCAAGAGGGCCCCAGACCAAAAGATGGGGCTCCCTGCCCTCCCTTCCCCTTCCCTCCCTCATTATCCCCCTGTCCCTCTGTCACTCCGATGCTGATTCAGGCTCTTGCTCGCCCGGGGCGAGAGGCATTGTTTTTCTGATCTGTTTACTCGACGTCTTGTCTTCTTTTGAAGACTACTACTCCTGCTGCTCCACACAGCTGTGCTGCGCCAACCATGGCTGAGGACATGGAACTTCTCGGCTTGGGCGGCGGCGATAGCGATAGCGAGAACGGCGGGCCGCCAGCAGGCGGCGAGGGTGCTGCTCAAGCGGATGGCAGCAGCAACGAGAGCGACTACTCGATAGACGAACACGACTGCCTCGGGTGCGACGTGACTTCTAGGAAGATGTGCCCAATCTCGGTCCTTCGCCAAGCCCCGAAGCTCGTGAAGTAGGCCCGGTACCGCAAGAAGCCGTTCCATAACAAGAAGACTGGAGTCATCAGGAAGAGGAAAGCCCCCTCGGGCAGGTGGTGCGGGAACTGCTTCAACTTCTGGAGGTCCAATTTCAAGAAGGAGGTGCCGAACCTCGAGGACTTCGAGGACATCACGCGCGAGAAACCCCACTTGAAGGCCAAGTGGAAGAAGATGAATGGCAACTACATCAGGGCAAAGGGAGGCGGGAAGTCAAGGGTTCGGAATGGAAAGCCTAAGCGGGTGAGTAAGAGGACCTCGGTGAGAGATCAGCTCGTCGACGGTGGCGTATACTTCTATACACCATCCGCGTACAAAAGAAAATTCGGATGCCCCAAAGAGAACAAAGCTAAGCCGCACACGGTCAAGAAGAAGGACGGCACCTTGCTACATGGGTATGCCGTGAGGCACGGCGAGGAAGGAGTGTTCCAGTTGAACAGCATCGTGGAGAACGAGACCGTGCTGGAGGAGAGCTTGCTCAACCAGGAGGAGCAGCTCCACGAGGAGCACGCGGAGGAAGTCTTCGCTGATGCTCAGGCAACTGGGACTGTTCGGAATCTCTGACCATCTATTCGCATTCATGGTTCAGAGGGCTGCCTCTTGTGGCTTCCCGCATGCGAGGCGCTAGGCCTCGTGCGTGGGCTAACTGATTCTGGGGTCCTGGCTCGGTCCAATAGCAGGCCGTTTCCGAAGGGTCCTGGGGTGGGAAGCGTAGGCCAGCCAGAGCTGAACCAACTGGTTGTGATAAAGGTCAGAGACATGTCGGACAATCCCCAGGAAGCGGCGGCGGCATCCGGCCCTACCGTCCAGCTTGAGAAGGACGTGATCGAGATGGGTCGCCTGGCGGATCTGCGGAAGCGGGCCGCTGACCAGTCGGCGGCCCTCGAGCAGTCGCAAGCTTCGAGCGAGTCGGACGATGGCAAAGATGACAAGGACGGGGAGGAGTCCGAGGATGGCAGCGTCTCGGCGTCCAACTCGGACTCGGATGCTTGTTCTGGCGCCCGGCCGCTGGTCAAGAACCCTGGCACCAAGAAGGCGGCCGCTGCTCAACCGCCTGCGAAGAAATCCAAGACTTCGGCTGTGACTGCTTCGACGGCGGCGTCTACGCCAAAGACCAGCCGCAAGAGCGTTGGTGGCAGTAGCGCTGCGGGCAGCGTTCGCTCTGGCTCTGCGCCGCCGAAGGACGACAAGATTGCTGCCCACGCGAAGGAGCTCCTCCATCCCTTGGAGGTTGCTTACGTGGACTTCATTGCAGGCAAGTGGGCGGCCTACAATCCCCGACCGCTGTCGCAGATGCTGAAGGACATCGTCGTGGCCATCAACGCGGCCAACCGGTTCCTCAAGGCGAAGGGCTCGAAACAAGTCGGGGCAGACGCAGAGATCGAGAAGCTGCAGAAGCACGTGGAGGCGATGACGGCCATCAGCGGCTTCAAAAAGTATTGGACCAAATTCCAGGGCCTCGATGCCACGACGGCTTACCAGCAGCAAGACGCGGTCAAGGCGAAGCTGATCGCAGGGGCGGCCATGCCACCCTACATCGCGAAGATCGTGATCGACAAGAAGGTGAAGGAAACCGAGGACCTGGAGGGGCAGCTGGGACTGATCGAGGACACGAATACCGTTGGCGGCATCGGCATGCTCCCGGCAGAGGAGCAGGCAGGGCATGCGCGGGCGCTTTTGCTGAAGGTCCTGTAACCCAAGGGGTTAAATAAAACAGCATGCAGCATGCATGTAAAATCACACTAGCTCAAGAGATGATGAGGAGTTGATTTTGAGGCAGGACTGGGAGGAGGAAAGGAGTGAGGGGTGGACGAGGGGAATAGCGTGGACGAGCGCTGAGGAGGAGGAGCAGGAGCAGGAGGAGGAAGGCTGGAGGATCGAGGAGGAGGAAGGCGGAGGAAGCGGAGGGGAGGGGCAGGAGGAGGATCGAGGATCGAGTTTTTGTTTTGGACGTGTGTTTTTGTTGTCTTTTCTTGGCTTCTTGGGGGGCCTTCTTGGGCCTCCAGCCAGATGCCTCTGGGGACCTCCGCGGACCATGGGGGCAAAATCGGAAGCTCGGCAGGACGAGGGATGAGTTCGGCGTTCAGAATCCCGAAGGTGATGAGCAGCTTCCTGGACTCCATGAAGACCATCAACGATTACGACGAGGGCGAGGCGAAGTTCAAGGGCCTGGTCACGGCAGTGCTGAACCGGACTTCCTTACCGAAACCAGCTGTGGACGACATGAAGGCCATCAACGTGTACTTCATTTGGAAGGACAAGGCTGTGGACTCGTCGAACGTCGCGCCCATGAAGTCCGGAGTGCAGGCAGCCGTCGCCCGCCTGACGCAAAAGAAAGACTCCTCTTGCTACTTGGCCCTGCTCAAGCGCAAGAAGCCTGCGCCCTACGAGATGGCCGTGAAGGGCCTGACCGACATGATGAAAACAGTGCAGCAGATGGAGCAGAAATCGCAGGCAACGGCGGGCATCCTGAAAGCTATCAACAAAGCGACGAGCACGTTGCCTTCGATTGATCAGAAATCCATAGAGCAGCATATCGAGAAGTTCATTGCTTGTGTCAGCGAGTGCAAGAAGGTCAACTGGAAGGAGACGAACAGCGACGAGGTGGCAGAGGCAATGGTAACTTTCATGGATCGTATCGCAGCTTCTATCATGTTCCAGGCCTCATGGCTTCGAAAGTGTTTTGGGGGGTAGCTTAATAGTAAGATGTGATTTTTGCCTGCCTTGATCCTGCCCCAGAGGCCCCCGGATCCCCGCCCTTGGCCCCTTGTTCCCAGGAGGAGCTGCTCGACCTGAAATGGGGCGTAGATTCAAAAGGCATTAGAGAGACGCCTACGCTCAGGCCCAGGATCTTCGGAGTGATATTTCCAGGAACACTTCAGGCAACAGGCTTCAGGCTTCAGGTTGGAGACTTCAGGCAGGAGGGGCCAGGCCACAACGCAGGCCAATTAGTAGGCTACTAGGCTACTAAACATTGTCGCAGTGCCAGCCTTCCCAGAGGTGCCCAGCAACGTGGCCACCGCTGACGAGGATACGCAGATTGCCGTGGTCAAGTGGGTAGGGACACAGGCCCGCTTGCTGACAACCTACACTCAGATGCTGCACGGAAACATGCCCGAGGCGAAGCCCCTT
Organism: Prorocentrum cordatum; assembly: GCA_963575745.1. Classification (NCBI taxonomy): domain Eukaryota; class Dinophyceae; order Prorocentrales; family Prorocentraceae; genus Prorocentrum; species Prorocentrum cordatum. Next base: position 442,468 of record CAUYUJ010005313.1, read on the forward strand.
GACGAGATCCCCGGCCGCAACCAGGCGCTGCAGAGCTGGTGCGGCTTGCTGGAGTACCTGAAGTGGTTCAATGTCGATGCTGTCCTAGGTGCAGACCTGCCAGTCGACAAGCTCAACATTGCCTTGAGCAAAATGTCGAACCATGATATCAAGGGCCTGGCTCAGGCCACCAATTCTATAGGCGTGCAGGGGAACGTACCATACCCGATCGACCTGCTGGACATCATCAAGTTGACGATCGAAGTCGACCGTGAAGCTCTGACATTCCTTACCACGATGAACGCGCTGGGGGAGTTTCACAAGATCCTGCCTGCGCCCCTCTGCAGCGTGATGAAGGCTCTGATCGACATCCAGTCCAACAATGACGGCGACGAGCAGGATCCAATTACGATCGAGGACCACGAGCTTTTGAATATCAGTTTGAACTTTGCAGGTCATGTGGATATTCCAGAGGAGCTGGTGACCCGCGTGACTGCCGATGATGTGCACACGGTGCTGGGGAAGCTGGACATGAAGGTTGGCGTCGCCATAGTTTTCAACGAGCTGAAGGATAAGTTCAGCCTGTCCGAGGGTGCCGAGGCGTCTATCCCGAGTGGCGACAAGAGCAAGCGCGTCCCGTTCCTGATGAAGCTGTTGCCGGCTCTTCGGGCCGTGATTGCCTTGGACGGCTACGACAAGGTTTCAGGGCTCAACGCGGTAGGTGAGGCCTTTCTGCTTTGCTGTCTGGGCCAGCAATGGGGAGGATCTGGGAACGCTTTCATTTTGAACCATTCTGGTTGGGCAGGGGGGTAGAGTCGGGCCCTGGGACCGCCGACTATGAAAACAACGAGGCCAAACTCTGGGCCAGGTTTTGGTGTGCGGCTGGCCTCGGTAGCAAAGCAGTTGCAGAGCCGAGCCTAGCGCAAGTGGGCCTGCAGGGCAACGACCAGAACAACCTCTTCAAAAACTACAACGAGAAGGAGCGCGACCTGACGGACCTGCAGGTCTGGATGGAGAGCGCGAGCTCGGATGTCCTGTCAGATGCTGTCCGCGCGAACTTGAGCAAGACCTTCAAAAGCTGGGATGATGCCAAGAGGACTAAGATGTACAACACGCTCGAAGCCATTGCGAATAAGATCGAGGCTGTAGGCAAGTCGATTGGACCGAATTTAATCGACACTAAATCCGCCATGAAGAATTTCGAGCCCGAGCAGATGCAGATCGTGAAAGAGATGCCCGGGCGGCAAAGTCTGATCAATGCTGTCAAGACGATGGGTGAGACCTTGACCACGTGGAGGCTGCTGGCCTCGCCCGTTGGAGGGAATTTCTCCGTGGGGGAGAAGTCTGTATCCAAGCTGGAGGAGAAGATCCAAGAGGCGATCGTCCAGAGGGGAAAGGCCAAGTCGACGATCGCAGTCCGCAGCGCGTTCTGCATCCTCCTTTCGAAGGATGCCGCCCTCGTCTCGAACTACATGGTGGAGATGAGGAACGCCAAGACGACCATACCCCAGAAGCTCAAGAAGCAGCTGGAGGCGCTCCAGCAGCAAGCTGGAGTGGAGCCCGCCCAGGACGACGCCGAGGCCGCCGAGGCTGAGGACCTGGAGGGGGGTGGTGGCGCGTCCCTGGCAGGGGACGATGCAGCAGAGCAGGACCTGCTGGGCTGAGCAGTGGGAGGAGGAGATCGTCGAAGCGAGCTCCTCACGAAAGAGGGCGGAGCGCCTCCTGGGCGGCCCAGGTGCGAGCGGCTGTGAGCAGCTGCTGCAGGGCCGAGGTGCTGGACAGCTCGTGATTACAAGCAGCACGATTCGGCTGCCGTGGAAAATAAAAGAAAATATCATACGTTTCCTCTTCCCTCCTTCTCTCCTCACTCATGCCTCCCCCTGCTCTTGTCTTGCCCTAGTTTCTCCTTCCTCTCATCTCTTTCACTCCTTTCTCCTCCCTGCTTTCTCATCCCCCTGCCTCCTGGACACCTCCCTCCCCCTCCTCCCTCTGCTTCCCCTCTTCTCCCTACTCCCGAGTCCCTGTTCCCTGCTCCCTATTTTCACCTCCTCCCTACACTGTCCCCCTCCTTTACCCCCGCTGATCCTGAGCCCCCTCTCCCTCGTCTCCCACTCTTGCCAAGCACCTCTTGCCTCTGTCTCCCTCTTCCGGTCCTCTCCTTTTCCTCCTTCCCCTTCCCCTCATCCTCCTCGTCGTCCTCCTCCCTCGGATCCCTTCCCCCTCCCTCCCTCCTCTGACTTCTGCCTTCGCTGCTCTTTCTTTCAGCCCAAAATCCAATATTCATTCCTTCCTCCTCCCTCCTCTTCCTCCCTCAATATTTCTCCCTCCTCCTCCTCCTCCTTCCTCCCTCAATATTTCTCCCTCCTCCTCCTCCTTCCTCCCTCCTCCTTCCTCCTCCCTCCTCCTCCCTCCTTTCTTCCTCCCTCTTCCTTTGTGATTATCACGAATTCTCTCCTCCACAATCTTTTTGAGGCGCGCATAATACCTTGCGGAAGTAGCATTGGTTTGCCTGCCTGTTGCCCCTCAAATGCCCTCCAAGTTCCTCGCGGTATCGGCCGTTTCAACATCCACAGTAAGGTAAGGGAGAAAGGCCACCTAAATTATGGACGGATTGCGATGGCTCGGCCAACGATGTAAGAGGGAGGGGCGATCGGAGTTGTTCCCCAAACGGAACAGTCAGCGCTTCCCTCACATACAGGAAACCAGGCCCCAGGGCCCCGAGTCCGCAGCACACCAGGGGCACTTGATACACGCTAACTTCGACGGCGAGCGAGGGGCAAAGTGAGAAGGAGAAGGCCTTCTCAGAAGGCTCGGAAGTCCCCTGGCCTTCTGAGAAGCTTTCTAAGCCTTCCCCGAAGACACAGAAAAATTATCAGAAGGCGCGAGGGCTTTGAGAAGTCCCGCAGCCTTCTGAGAAGGCCTTTTCCTTCTCGTTTCCCCCCCCCCCCTCGCTCGCCGCCGATAGCTCCCCCCTTCCCCCCCCCCGGGCCTGCCTCGGGCCTCCACGTTCCCTCCCCCCCCGGAACTTCTGGGCAGGGTCCCAATGAGTCCCAGACAAGCTTGCGTGTCTACCAGACGGCCCAAGAGCTCCCCCTCCCCCTCCCCCTCCCGGCCCCCCCTCCTCCTTTTGACGTTAGACCAACCTGAGCATGAGAGCTGTGGCGTTAGTGAAATCAGAAATCAGAACGGGCGGCGAGAACGACTCGGGTCAAAGTGCTTGGCGGGCGCCGGGAAAAATGTGAAAACAAGAGATTTGGAAAGTATAGGAAAGAGAGTAGGCGCCTGCCAGGTGGGACGACACTCGCTTAGGTAGAAACCCGCCTCCCAATAATTATATAAGAACGTTTAAATGAATGGTGAACGCCGTCGCGGGTCAGCAGTGAATGCAGACAGAGTGCAATTCTTGGGTTGCTACCCTTGTTCAATAAGACCGTCCCAACACCAATCCCGTAACCCAGCTCTACACCACGTAACCCAGCCCCCACCAGTCCATTTTCAGTGGGCAGCGGTCTGGCTGCTCTCTGTCCACATAGGATAGAATAAATGACAGCAAGACGGTATGAAGTTCTTCGGTTGCTACCCTTGGTGGGAGGGGTGGGGCAGGGACAGGTAGGTGATAAGTAAGTGGAGGAGCAGGCAAGGTGTGTGCAATTCTTGGGCTGCTACCCTGAGGCTGAAGTAGCTAAGTGTTGCTATAATGTAGCAGGCAAATAATTTGGCTTCAAAGTGCATGGCTGCCTGCAAAGTGTGAAATTCTAGGGCCGCTACCCTTAGGCACAAGAATGCTGCAGTGCCTTACAGTCGGCTGAGTCCCTCTAGCCAGCAGTAGGCCCGCTCTTCTTGCCAGCACTAGGCCCGCTCTTCGGTTCCTCGGTGGAGGGGACACCTTCTCCGTCTACTTGCCAGGGGTAGGGAAGAGTATGTTGATAAGACGGAGGTGTACGAAAAGTGGCGGCAAGTGTGAGTGCTGCCTGGGCGGGCCCGTGTAGGCTGGCCTGTGGGCTCTTAACTAGGCTCGTGAGATTGGGCGAGCCGATGCAACGATTTGCTGGATCATCCTTAGGTAAAAAATGCTGCTGCGTGCAGCTCTTGGGCTGCTACCCTGAGGCTGGAGCAGAAACGAGTACTGACTGCATCCCCCATCCTCTCCTGAGTATAGAAAGGGAGGTAAAGAGTGAGGGCCTGTGTGAGCAGTGCTGCAGCTTGTTGAGAGCAAGAATGTGGGCTGGCCTCTGTAGGCTGGCCTTTCAGCGCAGTGGCTATGGCTCGGCACGTATGTCATGATCCTCTTTATTGGGCTGCTATCCTGAGGTAAGACATGTAAAATGTGAGGGCCTAGGCAGCAATGCTGCAGCTTGATGGGCAAGAGTATAGGCTGGCCTCTGTAGGCTGACCTGTTAGTGCAATTGCTATGGCCTGGCAGGTCAGAAGAGGTGTGCAACATAGGAAGGGAATGTAATGATGCATAAAAGAGTGATCATCAGAGAAGAGGCCGAGTGAAGCAAGCAGCAACGACGGGCAAGACATGAGGGAGTAGAGTAAGGGCCGTGGGCAAACTAAGGAGAAGAGTACCGACACCCTATACATCCAGGGGAGCTGCAGGATACCGGTAGTCCTCAGCAGTCGGTAGGGTACGGCCCCTATGCGGGGAGGGGGTCCAAGCTAAGTGGTTTGGTAAGTCAGCCGACCTGTTCAAACAGGGGCAAGGTAGGAGAAGAACGTGGACGACGCGACGACAGCAGGAGTGGGGCTGGCCTTCGCAGGCTAGCCAGATAAACATGTACGATGTGTTACGTGGGCTTGGATTGTTGCCGTAAAGGTGTCGCGGCTGAAGATGCAGGATGTTGTGGAGCAGGCAAAGGTTGGTGCGCAAGTTTAACTTAAAGAGCTTTAGTGGCTACGCATCCGAGAAAAGTGGGGCCGCATCCTGCATTGCAGACCCCAAAGGTAAACTGAACAATGTAAGTCCGCCGTGCTGGTAAATCTCAGTGCATATATGCATCCGAGAGAAGTGGGGTCACGTCCTGGATTGGGGACCGCAGAGGTAAACCAGGCAAGGTTGGCCAGCCGAGTCGGCACATCAGTACTAGCTGCGCTGCTGGTTTGTGCAAAAGAAGGAGGGCTTCCTGTATGACAGGGGCCCAAGATCTGGACCTTAGCAATTCTTGGACTGCGACCCAGGGGTTTTTACGGTTTGCCCAAAACCGACGGTAAAGCCACGGGATCCCAAGCAGGCACCAGGCGCCTCAGAAGGGCAGAAGGGCATGAGAAGGGACGTCAGCAGCAATGAAGTCGTCGTCAGAGATCCGTAGCCATTTTGGCTCAAGCGTATCACATCCTACTCATCCAGTCCCTTGTTGGTGCTGCCAAGTCTTGCGAGCCCGTAGCGCCGACCACTTGCGGCGGCGCCCAGAACAGCCATGCGACAGGCCGGCCCGCTCCCGCTCCTGCCCCTTGCCTGCCTGTTCCGCGCGGGATCCGCGGCTCGGTCTTCGGAGGATCTTGGCGCACTCGAGGCGGACAGCGCAGTCGGCCTCGCCAGCGACGGCGAAGAGTGGCGCATCTGCAACCCATTCTCTTCGGAGGTGACGCGCAGGTACTACTTCCAGTCCGTGGAGGAGGACGGCGACCCCACGGCCATCGAGTTCGTGCGCGACAAGCGCTCTCCGGCGCTGATCTTCCACAAGCACAGCGAGTGGACCGCGAAGTATGAAAAGCACATCGAGACTAAGAGCGGCCCCAACGGCATCCCGACCATATCGAAGGAGTACCGGTCCACGTGGCTGCCGGCGAGTCCTCCGGGCTCCGAGAGGCCTGCAGAAAGGTCGACGCTGCTCCTGGGGGAGAGGTTTGTGGAGTACGTCCGGTGTGTTCCAGTGACCACCCCCGACGGGACGAAGTCGTGCATCTTGGAGGTCAAGGGCCAGGGCAAGAAGAGCGAGCTCCTCGGGGGCATGTACTTCCCAGACTTTCTGGCCAGGCAGGCTCTGCGGCACTTCAAGAACGGCAGGGCGGGCGAGGAGCTCCTGGCCCCAGACCCCGATTGCACCTCGGAGAGCTCCTCGGAGACCGACTGCCAGCTGCGCGTCGCCGCAACGGTGGAAGCTGCACTGGCGGACGAGAGCTTCGACTCCAGCGGCTGGAAGTTCAAGGACATTCGGAACGCTAAGATCGGTGCCATCATGGGTGGCGGGTTCATCATCGGCGGGGTCGTGGGGGGCCCCATCGGCGCGGTGGTGGGAGGGGGGCTCTCCTCCGCCGCGGTGGGCGTGACCTCGCTGTACAAGTACCTCATCCGGCAGAAGGACATGGACCTGAGCGCGAGCGAGAAGATCTTCGAGAAGCTCCGCTGCATGAGCATCTTCAAGACCTGCAGCGGAGACGTCCTCGTCCCGAAGAGCAGGTCGTGCCCGGAGCTCTGAACCTGCAGCCCCCCTGCACGGGAGAGAGGCGGGCAAGGCCCCGCGACGTGGGCCAACGCTGCGGGCACCCCGTCGGTCCTGGCAGCTGGAGGAGGAGGAGAGGAGGTGGTGGAGGAGGAGCTTGTCGATCGCACTCCCCGCCTGGGAATCTCACCCGGCCCCGGGTGTAGTCCCGCAGCTGTCCAGGGCCCAGCCCCTCCGCTCGGAGGGGGGCCGCCCACGCCACCGCGGGACAGGCTCATCAATCACCGAGCGCCGCCACTAAGTCATGAATCGTAACTCCCCCTTGGCGGATCCAGGCCATTTGCGAGTAGTTACTGTGCGAGTAGTGGAACGCGTTTGTCTAATCAAGGACGCCGAGGCGACGCCGCCTTTTTCCCTGCCGCGGCACTCTGACGGGCCACCGTGCGCCGGGCGTGGCACAACGCTGAGGCAACAAAAAAATGAAGTCATAGTCAAAGAGGCAGATTTGGAGTGTCGACCACGATACGTGCGTAGAGCTTTTTGGTCTGGGCTACATGCCAGAAAAAAAAGAGAGGTGAGGTCATTAGACGATGTTCTGCGGCTATCGGCGTACTGCAGGTGCTTGAGGTGAATCTCGTGGTAGGTTGTTTTTTCAGCTAGTATGTATTTAGTCTGCTCCGCGGCCGTTGTCTTCGTAGTTCTTCGGCTTGGGCGTGGCTGGTGCCTTGTGGAGTCGCACAGTCGGCTTCGGTGGAGGTTCTTTGCAGGGTACTTCTGGTAGGTAGTTGTTGTGGAGGTGTCGCAGATGCGTTCGCGTCGTGTCTGATGTGAGCTGAGCCTGTCGATGTAGCTGTAGAAGGTTGGGTCTCCTGCGTTGTGCACGAAGGTGATGTGGTGGTTGTAGATGAGGATGTGCTGGTCGCCTCGTCTCGCTGCCGTGTTGTGCACTGCGATCACATGGGCTGCGTGGGCTGGGAAGTAGGCTTGCAATGTGGCGTAGGTCTGGGGTGCCATGGTGTTTTGCGTGACCTCCTGTATCCAGCTCTGTGAAATGTTTCCTTCGGGTGGTGGGCATATGATCGGTGTCTGGAGTACAGGTCGTGGTGGGCGCGCTGGCATGGCTAATCTCATGGCAGGAGACCATTCGGAGATCGCTGTCGTGCGCGGGGTATGCGGTGTGCTTGGAGCCGGCGCGTCTTGAAGTGGTTGTTGGTGGTTGAGGTGGCATGTTGGTTGCGTAGATAGGGAGAGGTGGTGGTTTCTTCGCTGGTAGGGTGTTGGTGGTCGGGGTTGGTGACGTCAGGGCAGTGGGTCGGTTGGGCTGGTGTGTTGGTGTAGGGTCGAAGTTGACGCCTCGTTGTGGCATTGGTGTAGTTGCTTATGGTGCGTTGTAGTTTGCGTTGGGGAGTTGTGGTGTTTTCTTAACAAGTGGTTTTGGCTTGGTGGTTTGGGGTGTGGTTGGCACTGCTGGTCTGTCGGTAAGCTCACTTGTGTCGGTCTGAGCTACGGGCATGGTCCATTGTGGGGGCAATGCGGGTGCACGTTTCTTGGGCGGTGGGGTATGATTGTTTTGTGGGGATACAGTGGGTGTTGGTGGTCTGTGTTGATTGTCTTGCGTTTGCGCATGCTCCTCGCTGATGCTGCCACTGTCGGTTAGTGTCGTGAGCATATTGGTGCTAGTAGCGATGGTCGGGTTGCAGATCTGTTGAGGTAGCGTTGCGGCGTCAAGCATGTTGACCGCCCAGTCACGCTTCATGTGGTTATCGTCGCTGCGACAGGTGTTGGGCCATTGTGCCTCTTCTTGTATTGCCGCAAGCTTGTTCGGGGCTAGTGGTGCATATCCTTTTTGTTGTCAGACGTGTTTGGAAGTCTTGGTTTGTCGCTACTACTTGGAGTCGGATTGTTGCGCTGTTGCGGTAAAGGACCACGAATTCATGTGGGTCGTTGCCGCAACAAGGGAAAGCTCAGGTGCTTGGGTGGCGTTTGTTTGGTCTGCGTTTTCGAGTTTGATCCGTTTGGTGGCAGTTGTCGGTGGTAGAGTGAATGTCGATAGTGGCGTTGCTCGTGGGTCTGGTCGTAGAGGCGGATGTGGCAGGTTTTGAGCGCTGTCCTGGTGTGCGAACATCTCGTTGTTGTACTTGTTCAGGCATCTGTGCCGCCCAGGTAGAAGTAGGTCGTCGTTTGGAGACCTGTATAATTAGGTGTTGGACTGCTCGTGGTAGTAGACTGCGTAGTGTCATCTGTCGTCGTCGTAGCCGTCGGTGTCGGCGTCGTTGGCGTGGTAGCAGTATGCTGTCCATCCGCTTGGGCAGCGCATGTCGTGTATTGGTTTGGTCTGAGTGACGTTAAGTAGAACTCGCGTGTGCCTGAAGCTCCGTTCATCTTGGCCCATGGGTCGTTGTAGTCGATGCTTTCGGAGTCTGTTGTGACACAGAGTAGGTCAGATATGCCTGCCCGCAGATAGGTTTTGGGCTTGGAGGCTTGCTTGTTGCGTTGATGTTGGCTGTGCAGGTGGCGTGGGTGTTTTTGCAGATTGCGGCGGTGTGTAGTCGTAGCTGGCGTCGGGCCTTGCTTAGTTGTTAATTTGTTGGTTGCTCTTGTTTGAATGTGAGGTTGGGGATGAGTTGCTGTGGTGATTACATGTTTGTGTGACCCGGAGCAGTTGTGCCGATTTTTGTCCACGTGCTCGTAGTGTTCTTTTTCTGCGTCGCATTGTATAGCCAGCTGTTGTTGCACAAAGTCGCAGCGCGGATGGTCTGCAGTGATGTTGGCGGGGAGTTTGAAGCCGCCCTTCGCAACGATGTACTCGCGGTCGGGTATTTCAATGGTTGGTTGTGGTTGGATGTAAGTGGGGTTGCGCGTAATACGTGTGGTGCGGTCGTTGGGGTGTAGCACCTGAATTGGCGTTGGTACCAGGTGGTATAGTGTACGCGGCCACTGCGGGTTGTCCAGTGTTGGTGTTTTCAGCTCGTAGTGGATTGGTGGTGTTGGTCCTTAGTGCTGGTCTGGTTTGACTCGTGCTGTGCCAGTCCATTGGTGAAGTAGTTCGCACTCGTAGACCGTTGGCTCTTGTAGCTCCACGTAGTCAGGTTGCTGGTAGGACTGGTGGTGTGATGTGCCTTCTGTGCTTTTATGTAATGCAGGCGGCCCACGGTGGATGCAGGGTTGTGGGGCGTGGAGTGAGTCTGCTAGGTAGTTCGTAAGCGAGAATATCTCTGAGCCTAGAGTAAGGTTGTGGTTTTAATCGGTCATGGTGATGATGAATGTGGTTCGGTCGTAGTGTGGTTCGTCGTGCTTGAACTTGGTGCGGATGCCGTAGTCGTCGTCTACATGTAACTCGCACCTCTTGTCGCTTTGTTGGTATAAGATCTTGTATAGTGTCTGTTTGAGGCTCTTCTCCGAACCGCCATAGGTGTATTAAGCGTATCTCGAACGCACCATGTCGTTGTCGAAGTCGTTGCTGAGCTCGTCCCGTGTCAAGCGTATGCGTGGTACTCGTCGCGCGTGGGATGGAGGGTCTTCGTTATCATCGAATGGCCACCGGTCAGGTCGGTAGTCGGTTTTTCTGTAGAAGGGGATGTGGGTTGGTCTTTGTGTCCAGTGTGTCTCGACGTCGGTGCGAGAGCAGTAGTACTTCCATCCACCGAGGGCTTCCTGTAGTCGTTGGCGCTGTAAGGTGAAATATTGCTTATTGATGTCGGGTAAATACGCAATGGTGATGTGTGCTTCCCTCTTGGCTTTTGCCCAGCCTTTAGCGGTAGGTACTTGGATGCATTCAAAGCCAAAGTGGAAAGAGACATAGACGTAGCATTTGTCGATTATGCCGTCGGGAATCATGTCATGTCTGTCGACTTGCACCTGTGCTCGTAGTGTCTGTGCGGAGTTGGGGTCGTACTCTGTTGGTGTGGCCGTCCGTATTCGATATTCTTTTGGGGCTCTGCTGCGTGTCTTAAGTAGGGGTGGCAGCTCGTCGGTGCCGCCCCGCCTGCCGCGTACTGCTCATAACGTTGCCTGTAATGCTGTTCGATGAGTACCTTCCTTTCGTTGGTGCGGGTCGTCTGATTTCAATACAAATAAGCTGTGTGCGTGCCAAATGAAGATCGGTGAACCTCATCGCGGTGGCCCGTTGGTCGAAACCCTCCTCCTCCGAGAGGAAATTCAGGAGGACCCGAAGAGGCAGACATCGCCCCGGTTGAAAGACGCACGTTTCTGGCACACTCGCGGTTTTCGTGCGCAGCGCCCAAGACGGCCACAAAGGCCCCCAGGAGAGCCCCAAAACGGCCCGAGAGGTGCCCCGAACGGCCCAAGAGGTCCCCCAGAGGGCCCCAAGACGGTTGAAAAGGGCCCCAAGACGGCTCAAGAGGCACCCAGGACCGCCCAAGACGGCCCCAAGAGGCCCCCCACCTCTGAATGGGGAAGACATAGTCGAGGCCGCCGCCCCAAGAAGACCCCGAAGACCGCCAGCAGGCCCCTCAGAGAACCCCCCCGGGAGGACCCGAAATGCCCCGAAGAGGCCAGAGAGAGGCCCCAAGAGGCGTCAAAATTGCCTCCACGGTGCTGGCCAGAGGCTTCATCCCCAGAGACCCGAACAGGCGTTCAAGAGGTTTCACACCAACAGCCCAGGCACGGTGGCAGGGTGGGCAGAGATCCACCAAGAGAGGCACATGTGGACGAGGGGCACGGTGGCCCCTCAATCCTCGCATGTCGAGGTTCCCGGGAAACCGCCAGCAGGCCTTCAAGACCCCCCCCAAGAGGACCTTCAGCCCCAAGAGGCCCCCAAAAGGCCCCCAAGTGGTTCCAAAATTCCAAAATTGCCCAAGGAGGTTTCCCGAAAGACCCCAGCGGGTATCCAAGAGGCTTTGACCAACATCCCAGGCACGGTGGCAGAATGGGCCGCAGGACACTTGTAGTTGCACACGTGGACGAGGGGCAGCGTGGCCCCTCCTCTCTGTCATCCTTGTTGCTTTTCTTCTTCAGAGGTTCTGCTTCTCCTTCTGGTCCTCTCCCTCCTTGCCGTTCCGCACTCGTCTTTGTCGCCGTCATGTTCCTGGACTCTTCTGTTTCTCTCGACCTCCAAACCGTCCTCTTCGTCGTCCTCCTGGAGACCTCCGTGATCAGGGAAGGGCTGTGTATTCCGTGTTCTTGTAGCGTCTTCGGACTAAAGTCTTATCTACAAAAGTCGCCCGACCATCGACATCCCACTGCGAGCTGGGATTCCGGAGTTCCTGAGCGCGCGCGATGCCCGCGTTGGTTCTAGTGATGAGAACAGTCTAGACTAGAACATCGTGAAGCCGGCGCTTGCCTGCGGGGAGACGTTTTTTTTTCGTGTTCAGTCGTGGCCCTTGGTGATCAGCAATCAGCAGTTGTAGTGCACTGGCTGGACTGCCCACGCGCAGTCCAGGTGGTTCAGTTGTTCAGAGCCCTCGCCCGGTTCTACTGTCTGATGCTGTGTTGGCCTCGTCCTACAGGGCTGCCGCTGCTCCTTGCACGGGCCTTAGCCTGGTGTACTCTCGCAGCCAGAGGCCCCGTGCCCGGGAGCATCCCCGCGAGGAGCCGCCCACGGAGTGCCTGGTTGGTGCGGTCTGCGCCCAGGGACTAGGCGGGGAGTAGCCCCTCCCGTCGAAGCCTCGCGGTCATGGCGCCAACATCGCAGAGCGGATTTTGCTCGGAAAACACCTGGGTGGGCCCGGATTGTCCAGCAGAATGTCGTTCCGGATTTCGAAGTGAATTGTTGACGCTTCGCGTACCCCCACCAGCTCCGTTGCACTCGCTCTGCTGTCTGCTTCACTTCGGTGTGGCCGGCGCCTATGTGCGTTTGCCGTAATGCGGAGCATTTTGCTCAGTGCATGTGCACACCACGCCTCGCGTGTAATTTGCCGTGTTCCGTCGCCCCGGGCATCGCTGTTGCCGCCAGACCGTTGTCGTGCGGCCGCCGACCAAAAAAACGTATCCCCACCAGGTTTTGCGCGTGTTCGGACGGCGCGCGGTTGGATCGCGACGCTCGCGAAGAACAAGTATCCCCACCAGCCCGACCAGTGCCTCCGCTAGGTCCACCGCGTTTCTTGAGCCGCAGCGTGGCTCGCTCCTGTGCGTTCTTGTGTGGAATTTAGTCCGTTGCTCGTTAGCCGCGTTTCTTGACGGTGCCTGACATTCCTGCGCGCTCGCGAACGAAAAAGTATCCCCACCAGCCCGGCCAGAAACGATGCCCAGGAGAGTTGAAGTGATCAGGGAAATGGGGGAGCACGCAGAAGAACAAAGGGCGGGGGAAGCCGTCATAGACCCCAAGAGAGGGAGGATGGAGGAGGAAGCGTCGTCGCCGGAGGAAGAGGAGGAGAAAAATGAGGAGGAGGTGGAGTAGGGCGAGGACGAGGACGCGAAGAAGGAGAACGAGAGAGAGTTGAGTACCTCGGGGATCCTCCTGAGGCCTAGTATGGGGTCTCTTGGGATCCACTTGGAGGCCTCTTGGGGCCGTTTCGGACCCTGTTGGAGCACTCTAGGGAGCTTCAGGGGTGTTCCTTGTGCGTCTTGGAGGACATCGATCAAAAAGACATGGAACTCCAATTCCCCCCCCCCTTCGGGAGCACCGAAAACCGCCTCCTGGACCCTTCTTGGAGCGCTCTTGGGGCGCTCTTGGGCGCCCCGGAGGCCGTCTTGGGGCTCTCTTGGGCCTCTCCTGGGGCTCTCTCTGAAGCCATCTTAAGGCCTCGGGTGGCCATCGGAAGCGAAGGGCGAGAAAGCAAACATCATTGATTTCCCTTCGGTGTGTTAAAGGGGGTTGGCTTCTCCGGGGCCTCCCTGGACGTCTCGGACGCCTCTTGCAGCCGTTTTGGCAAGTTCTTGGGGCATCTTGGAGCATTTTGGGAGCCATCTTGAGGCATCGTGCGCTATCTTGAGCCATCTTGGAGCTCATCTTGGTCTGTCAGGGGCCCTCTTGGAGCCGTCTTGGGCCACCTTGGACGCTCCAGCGCCTCGCGCCCCCCCCCTTCAGATCCAGGGGTGGGGGGAGGGGTACGGGTCATGACACCCTCGTAGATAGCAAGCCGTCTAGTTCACTCCCACCCGGCCTCCCAACACATAAGTAACCCCGACCCTCTGAATGTTCAACGGTCGTCTTTGGATAGGCAGCTACTGGGAGTCAAAACCGAGCCCATGCGCGCGACGCTGGGGCGAGGTGCGCCACGAGTGCCAAGCACGCCTGGTGCGCCAGATGCGCCACGTGCACCCGCGTGCGCCAGGTATGCCGCATACTCCAGCCGCGCCGGGTGCGCCATGCTCGGGTCACGTGCAGAGTGTCAGGTGCGTCTGCGCACGTGACACCACACATCGGGAAACATGTCGGCCCCCACCATTTGTGTCGAAGACCAGTGCCCACTGGTGGGCTTGCGCGCAGCAGGGCCATACACCACCAATTGACAGTGCGCGGGGTGGCTGCGCATGATCCAGATTTAGCCGTGGGGTGCATTGTGTATTTGTCAAAGAATGTAGCCCTGCGCGCAGCAGGCAATATGTTGACACCCCCGCCGCCCCCGTCACAAAAAATACCCTGGCGACGTACCCAACCCTTGCGCAATGCGGGGCATAAGTACATCATGATTGCTACAACGGGCCGATGACGTAACATGGACGCATGTGATTTTGCGATCAGCCATCGGAAGGCTCGCATGCCCCCGGTCAAGATAGAAGGGTAACATAATGACAAATCACCCCCGTTGGCTGTGCCATGCGCCCGCTGCACCCAACGAATCCCAAAGCAGTTCTTGAGAGTCCCCGCGGGATACGTGCAGGCGCAACGTTATAGCCATCGCCCGGCAGATGGTCTGTTTCACAAATCACCCCCGTTGGCTGTGCCATGCGCCCGTTGCGCCTAACGTATCCCGCAGCAGCTCTCCAGAGCCCCCCAGGGACGGCGAAGTCTGGCTCAGATCCCCGCGGTGCCTCATTCCGCTGGACCCACCAGCAGCCCTCGAATGTGGCGACAGCGTCGCAGATCGCAGCCCCTCCGGGGACGGCGAGGTCTCGCTTAGGTCAACATGGCGCCTCACTCCGCAGGACCCACCAGCAGCCTTCGAAAGTGGCGCCGCGTCGCATATCGCAGCCCCCCCCCACCCCACCCCCGGGACGGCGAGATCTCGCTCAGGTCCCCGCGGTTTTTCTGTCCGTTGGACCCACCAGCAGCCTTCGAAAGTGGCGACAGTGTCGCAGATCGCAGCCCCCCCCAAGGACGGCGAGGTTTCGCTCAGGTCCCCGCGGTGCCTCACTCCGCAGGACCCACCAGCAGTCCTCGAAAGTGGCGACAGTGTCGCAGATCGTTGCACCCCCCAGGGACGGCGAGGTTTCGCTCAGGTCCCCGCGGTGCCTCATTCCGCTGGACCCACCAGCAGCCTTCGAAAGTGGCGACAGCGTCGCAGATCGCAGCCCCCCCCCGGGACGGCGAGGAGGTTTCGCTCAGGTCCCCGCGGTGCCTCCCTCCGCAGGACCCACCAGCAGCCCTCGAGAGTGGCGACCGCGTCGCAGATCGCAGCACACACACCCAGGGACGGCGAGGTTTCGCTCAGGTCCCTGCGGTTTTTCTGTCCGTTGGACCCACAAGCAGAATTCGAAAGTGGCGACAGCGTCGCTGATCGCAGCCCCCCCAAGGACGGTGAGGTCTCGCTCAGGTCCCCACGGCGCCTCACCCCGCTTGATTCACCAGCAGCTTTCGAAAGTGGCGACAGCGTCGCAGATCGCAGCCCCCCCCGGGACGGCGAGATCTCGCTCAGGTCCCCACGGTGCCTCGCTCCGTTGGACCCACCAGCAGCCTTCGAAAGTGGCGACAGCGTCGCAGATCGCAGCCCCACAGGGACGGCGAGGTCTCGCTCAGGTCCCCACGGCGCTTCACTCCGCAGGACCCACCAGCAGCCTTCGAAAGTGGCGACACCGTCGCAAATCGCAGCCCCCCAGGGACGGCGAGGTTTCGCCCAGGTCCCCGCGGTGCCTCACTCCGCAGGACCCACCAGCAGCCCTCGAAAGTGGCGACAGCGTCGCAGATAGCAACCCCCCTGGGACGGCGAGGTCTCGCTCAGGTCCCCGCGGTGCTTCACTCCGCAGGACCCACCAGCAGCCTTCGAAAGTGGCGACAGTGTCGCAGATCGCAGCCCCCCCAGGGACGGCGAGGTCTCGTTCAGGTTCCCGCGATGCTTCACCCCGCTGGACCCATCAACACCCCTCGAAGGTGGCGCCAGTGTCGCAGATCGCAGTCCCCCCGGGGACGGCGAGGTATCGCTCAGGTCCCCGCGGTGCCTCATTCCGCTGGACCCACCAGCAGCTTTCGACAGCGGCGACAGCGTCGCAGATCGCAGCCCCCCAGGGACGGCGAGGTCTCGCTCCGGTCCCCGCGGCGCTTCAATCCGCAGGACCCACCAGCAGCCTTCGACAGCGGCGACAGCGTCGCAGATCGCAGCCCCCCAGGGACGGCGAGGTTTCGCTCAGGTCCCCGCGGTTTTTCTGTCCGCTGGACCCACCAGCAGCCTTCGGAAGTGGCGCCCGCGTCGCCCATCGCAGCCCCCCAGGGACGGCGAGGTCTCGCTCGGGTCCCCGCGGCGCCTCACTCCGCAGGACCCACCAGCAGAATTCGAAAGTGGCGACAGCGTCGCAGATCGCAGCCCCCCAGGGACGGCGAGGTCTCGCTCAGGTCCCCGCCGAGTGCCCCTCCGCCCGTTTTTTTCGCGAGTTTTCGAACGGCGCCACGTGGAAGGCGGAAGTCCATGCTCAACGCCTGCCCCCTTTCTCCTCGTTTTTCTTCTCTTCCCCCTCCTCCTCCTCCTCCTCCTCCTCCTCCTCCTCCTCCTCCTCCTCCTCCTCCTCCTCCTCCTCCTCCTCCTCCTCCTCCTCCTTTCCCTTCCGTAGCCATGTTGGCTCAAGATGCTAGACTCCCGCGTGAATCAAGTGGATACCGCTAATCCGCGGCCAGTTCTGGTCGTGTTGCAGCAACCTCAGGGAC
The DNA here is from genome assembly GCA_963575745.1 of Prorocentrum cordatum. Taxonomy (NCBI): domain Eukaryota; class Dinophyceae; order Prorocentrales; family Prorocentraceae; genus Prorocentrum; species Prorocentrum cordatum. The sequence continues at coordinate 458,812 of CAUYUJ010005313.1, forward strand.
GAGCTGCCGCCCATCACCGGTTCCTTGGTACGGCAGTCCCTGCAGCATTGGACGCGGGCGCAACGCTTACACATTTTGTGCCACCTGCGGTGGTTGGGCATATGATTGGAAGCTCGAGAAACCGGACGTCTGGTGCAACAAATGTCAAGCAGTCTCCCCAGGCTGGCATGCACGCGGTGGCGGTCGCAGTGAATGCAAGAGAGGCTAGTCTTCCTTGCACAAGCCGAAAGCGCACGGCCCGCTGGAGGACTTCAGCGAGATGTTGGCCAAAGTCGATGCCCTTTTCCGAACACACCGCCCCGCAGCTCGACCTGGGGCCCCTCAGCGTGGTGTATTTTCAGGTTCAGGCGGCAGTGGCGTAGGCTCCGAAGAAGGAACCCTCCAAGGATGTGGAGCTGCGCCAGGCCACAGAAGCTCAACAACTGCCAGCAGGAGGTCGAGAACACGGCGAGCCAAGAGCGAGCAGGCGATTCAAGATACTGCCGATTCCACGATGGAGCACAAGAGAGCGCTGGCGACATACCAGGCAGAGACAGCGCGCCAACCCCCAGCGCGGCAGGCGGAGTGGCAGGCACCCGTCGTTGGCGACCTTTTCGACGACATCGACGAGTATGACGAAGAGGACAGAACGAAGCTCACGAAGTTCAAACACGACTTGGAGGCGTTCGGCAAGCTGCTCCAGATGGCGGCGGCGCAGTACCGACAGTTCAACCAGTGCAAGCAGCAGGCTGACACCTTGCGCACGCATGCCGAGAGGAAGCGCAAGGCGGCGGAAGGCAACGAGGCGGACCCGACACCAGCGGGGCACCACTCACAGAGGCGCAGATTCGCGAGCGGAAGGAAGTGGCTGAGAATATCAAAAAGCAGGCTGAGCAGAATGCGCAGGCGGCCAAGGGTAGAGTTGCAGGCAAGGCTACGCCGCACAATAACGCTGTCCTCGGCAGCGAGGGGGCGGCCGATGCTGGTTATGAGCGTGACGTGTAGCATCCTTTTCGCCAACATCACCACGTGGGGAGTCAAAGCCCACGCGTGCGTCGCGGAGGCAGGGGGGGAGAAATATATGATCACGATGTGCGAGACGCATTTAGACGGCACGAAGCTCGAGGAGGCACGGGGCAAGGTTGCACGAGACGGGCGGAAGATGATGGGCGCGGCAGCAGCGGCCACGAAGCGCTCGGAGAAAGGTACCACGGGCGGCGATATCATACTGTCAAGGACGCGCTTGGCGCGCTTTGGGCATGATGTGCCGCGGAGAAGGATTGTGGACAATGGCGAGGTCGACCCGTTCAGGCGCATCGCGGCGCTCAGTGCCCACGCGCGCTCGGGCAACGCAGCGTTGATCGCGGCCTGCCTAGTGCCAGGCGAAGGTTTCACAGGGTCGAATGGCCGCGGGGCTCGATTCCTGTCAGGTTCATCAAATCGCTAACGGGCCCTTGGGTTGCCCCTGCGTGTTGGAACATACTTGCGGACCGCATGGAGGAGGTTGCGCTGTCAGGCAGGCTCGGTGGAGCGGCGATTAGACCAGACGTAAAGATCACCTGCGACAAGGGCAGAGACAGCCTCATAGACAGGGGAACCGCGAGGGTGGACTTCGCGACCAGGCGGACGTTAGTGGCCGATGGACGGGTACCATGGCGAAACCACTGCGGCCTGAGCTTGGAGATCAAGGGCACCGAACAGGAGCGGTGGCATAGACAGCTCGAGACCCCGAAAGCGCTCCCATACCACGCCAGACCACGGAAGGCGACGGACCCGAACACCAAGGCAAGCAGGAAAAAGCAGGCTGTTCGCCACGGGGTTGGGGCGCGATGGAGCAGAACCTACAGGAGGCGCACGAGGAGGCCACCGCGGTGCCCGAGGAGGAGACGCAGGCCCAGGACGAGAGGGGCGACGCGAATGCCTACATTATTGAGGACGGCATATGGGAGAAGGCAGGCACGACGAATCACAACATGGAGCCCGTGGAGGAGATGCTCGCCACAGGCGACAGGATGACCATCGGGAGCGAGCAGCACAAGAAGCACGAGAACCTGCTCGCGGAGAGGCACAGCGACTGGGTCGCCGAGGTGGAGGAGGCCATCTTGCAGGCCGAGAATATGACGAGCAGGAGGCGGCCCCATGTAAAGGCAGGGCGGCTGGTTTTGGCGTCAGATGGGCCCGTGCCAAACCCGCTCCAGGACGGACGCGCACGCGATATGGGCCAGCAATATTCTGGCGATTGAGACGATTAGATGTCAGCCGCTGGTGCCGAATGGCACAGACGACCAGCAACAGAGGAAGTGCATCCACTGGATTAGGAAGCAGTTGGAGGCGATCAACGACAAGCCCCACAAGGGGGCGTTCGGCAAGCACGCGGCCGCCAACAACATTGGACTGCACTTCGAGATGGCGGGTGACATCACAGAGTTGGACTTGGGTCAGTTCGGTCACCTGGTTGAGCAGACAGAGATGCAGCCAGCCACGGCACCATCCAGACCGACGGCATCGGCCAGGAAAAGCTCTGCGACTTGGGCGAAGAAGGCGCGGCAGAGCAAGGCGGGCGCGCCGCGCGGACGCGCCGGGCCCAAAGTGGCGCCCAAGTTCGAGGCGGATGCTGGACCAGACTTTGCCACGGCCGACCCGACGGTCACCATGAACGCGAAAGCTAAGGTGCGGGAGAACATATGGACGGACCCCATGGACGAGAGGAAGCATTGCATCCCGCAGTTAAAGACCACCAGGAGAAGGGCGGTGGCTGAGGATCGGGAACCGATCGACGTGGAGACGTCGAACAGGGCGCTTCGGGCCACCTCGGCGTCGAAGGCGAAGGGGCTGGGCCAGCTGGGCCCCGCCGACATTGACGGGCCCCCCTTGCGCGGCAAGCAAGAGCCGATGGATCGCATGGGGGGAAGCGAGAGACACTTTACATAGCCCAGGCAGATTCGGGCTACAAGATGCATGGTGGCGCCCAAGCCAGGACCTACTGGAGGAGATAGGGCACTGGGCATGCCCCAATTACCTGTCAAACCGCGGTCCAGGGCGCGCTGAGGACCGCGCGAGATGCGGAGTGCCGGGCGTTCTGACCAATGGGGCGCGGCTACCAAGGGGAGCCCGGCACTCCGAGCAGGATTATCACGGGCCAGATTGGATGAAATTGGTGTTGAGATAGGAGCATCAGCGATGACATTACGTTTGGACATTGAGAAGTTCCATGACACGTTCTCATTGGTCACCCTGATGGAGATCGCATGTACGGCGGGATTCCCAGCGGTGGCGGTTGGATTAGAGGTGGCCATGTTCCTCGGGCCGAGATATCTGCAGGAGAGGTCGGTCATCAGCGAAGCTATATGGCCCGCGCGATCATTGGCGGCGGGATCGGCTCGGGGAGGGGCCCTGGCGAAATTGTTCCTTCACCCAGCATTGGAGGCCGCCCGCAGACGATCACCGAGTGCGAGCCTGTGGGCGTTCGTGGACGACGCGGTGGCGAGATGCGAAGGCAGTGCGGAAGTAGCGAGCGACCAGCTGGCACATATTACCTCAGTACAAGGCGCCAGACTGAAACAGCAGGGGGCGACCATCTCGGACAAGACTACGGCGGTTGGACCGGACCCGAGGGCAGTCTTAAGGAGGTGGCCAGACGACTTCGACGGCAAGGTCTACCAGCTAAAGCCAGCGGAGCGGCCGTGGACATGGGATTGGACACGCCGGGCGGACGTAAAAGAGTTACCACGAAGAGCAAGCAGAGGCAAACCAGAGCACGGCGAAGGTATGCGAAGATACTCAAAGTTCGGAGAATCGCAGCACTCAAGATGAAGGCTAAGGGACTCTACGCCGCAGGCGCCCTCCCGCAGGCGATATTTGGGCAGCAGACGTTCGGCATGTCGAAGCATGAGATCACCTTGCTCGGGCCCCAGGCGGGGAAGGCGTCGGCAGGCGCGGCCGGTGGCAGATGCTTCACCATTACTTTGGGCATGGAGCTGGGACTGAGAGACCCAGGGATTGATTCACGGCAGGGAGTACTTCGCGAGTTGATAGGCACGTGGCAGAGATTCGCGCACTCACACGAGAGGGTCGAAAGAGCGCGGCCGAGTTCCACGACCAAATTACGCCGGAAAGGGAAAAGCTAGGTGGCGCGCGGCGCGAGGCCCCGAGGGAGCCCTGAAGGCGGTGCTAATGGATGCAGGATGGATACCTAACACGGTTACTAGGTGGCATCGACCTCGGCCAGATGGTGGGGTTGCGGGAGCTACCATCGAGCGAGGACGGAGTCCTCATCGAAACGGGATGCTTCCAGGAGCTACTGACTTCGAGGCAGACTTGAGGCGCGACCTGTGGACGACGGCGACCAGGCAGGAGTACGGCGACAACCTGGAGGAGGGCGGCGACCTGCGGCCCATCGCCAGGGAGCAGAGGAGGTTCGAGCGCAACGGGGTGCTCGGCCAGCTGGCGCTCCACGCGACCGCCCTCGCAGGTGGACAATGGCCGCGGTTCCGCTGCAGGGGAAAAGGATATGGCGTGCCAGAGTCTGTCCGAGATGCAAAACTTAGCCTGAGACGCTGAAACACAGGATCTGGAGCTGTTCTAGGAACGTTGAGCATGAAGATTACAGCAAAAAAGATTGTCTGATAGTTGCTGCACTTGCGCAAGCAGATGCAGAGCCAGCTCTGCGGCTCCGTGCCCCCCCACCCCACCCCACCCCACCCCCGCCACCACCACCGCCACCACCACCGCTTGCCTCGCGCGCCCCTCCTGGACGGGCGGCTGGAGGGGCGGGAGTTGAGGCTGGGCGGGAGGGGGAATGTCGAAGCTTCCCGAGGCAGGGGCGGGATTTAAAAGGTGCATGGCGACGGCTCGGGGGGTCGGTTGTGGGAGGGCGCCAGACGCAGACGCCGCGGTTCGTCGATCTGCGCCTGGGGCTGGCCCCAAAGCGCGTGGAAGGTGCCGGCGGCTGTTTCTAGACCCCCCCCGGTAGCCCGCCAGACCGCCCCACGCTCGGAGATGCAGGCTTTTTGCATGGCCCTCGAAGAGATTCCAGAGTCGTTCCTTTTCATTACTGACCGCTTGTCGATTGCCAGGAAGTGGCATCGTAAGATGGATTTCCCCAACCCCGCCGGCGCCAATGAAAATCTGTGGACCAGGGCCCGCACTGGTCGGAGAAGTAGGCCAGACACCGCCACTGTCGAAGCGCAGCGGGAAACCTCTCAAACAGTCGAGTCTCTTGAGCTGCTGGTGTCAGACTGGCAGATGGAGATGGCCGCAGGGAATGCGGCTGCTGATATCTGGGCTCGGGATGGGCGGAGTTGGCGTGGGGCGACGGGCTGGTTGGGGAGACCCTTCAGGCGGATTGGATCGATGCCATTGCCAGCCCGGTGCGGCGACGCGCCAGACGAGCGCTAGCTTAGCTGACTCGGCCAGCGCAGAATCCCGAGTGAGAGGCGAGAGAGCGACCGCGACCAAGCGGCCGCCTTGCAACATGTATTCCAGAGCTGTCAAGGAGTCGGCCCACCAGCTTGAGAAGTCTAGCTCGGGCTGGAGGTGCGCAGAGTGCGATCAGGCGGCGCCGGACCTCAAGTTCTTCCGCTTCGCGGCCGCGCCACGCGCGGGGAAGGCCACCCCAGAGGGAACCAGGCCGCTTGAAGCGCAGCAGGCCCCCCAGTCTTTTGTGGCGGGAGCGCTCGAGTTTCATGGGTCCCACGCGATGGCCCACGTCGACACACGGTTCATGCATGCTTGCAGCAAGCGCGGCCGCTTCGCGACAGTAGACGACAGGCGCGCGAAGGTTCGTCGTGGAGGCATGACCCCCAAAGGGGCTGAGAACCCCAGTAGAATTTGGAAGGGGTTCTATCCTAGGAGGGGGGAGCCACCGCGGGCAGTCGCGGAGGCCATGGCGGCGCGAGATGCGCGTCGTCGAGTGGCCCACCTGCGGAGTTGCCCAGCGCCCCCCCCCCCCGCCGCCCCCCCAGCTGGCTCGAAACTGCGGCGAGGCCCAGGGAGGCGAGCCCGAGCAGCAGCAGGCGCGACGAGAACGTCCGCCTGGAGCTCGGACCCCCCGAGCTCACGCGCCAGCTGCTGGAAGGGGGGAGGTGGCGGGGAGGGCAGTTTTGTCTTCTGGAGACTCCGACTAAAGCTCAGTCGGGCCACGGCTCCCAGGTGGCGGAAGCGGCGCATGCGCCGCCCTAGAGGGGCTGCTGGACAGTTGTTTTTTGTTCATAGCACTCCATAGCATTCCTCATCCCACCCCTCCTCCTCCTCGGGCACGACAGGGCACCTGCGTCGCCATCGCAATTGGATTTTTCTGCGGTGCCGACCGGTGCGCTACTGCAGGGTGTCGAAGGAAAACAGCGATCATCAAGAAACCCACCTATGTGCCCCCCATTAGCCCTAGCTTGTACCGCGACCGCCAGCATGCCCTACCTCGCGCACACTCCGAGGGGGAACGATGGGTTACTTCAACAGGGTACCAGAGCACAAATGTGACAATACATGCGACATCTCTCGGAACGACAGAAGTGAGCTGAGCGGGAAGGGGGGCGCGGAATTCAAATTGTAGAATAAGCAGCCCCTAAAGCAGTTTGGGGTCTCGGGCCTTCCGTCTCTCCCCCTCTCCCCCTTTTGAGCTCGCGTCGCCGTTCCCCCCCCCCCGGCTCGGGCGCCCCGCTGAGCCAGCGCGCGCCCCCCCCCCCCCCCCCCCCGGGGCGCGAAGGAGGGCCAGCAGCCGCCCCCCCCCGCGCTGACCCGAAAGGATTCGCGATGCAAGGTAGCGAGCCTACATTACGGGGCCACCTGGGGGCTGGGTCCTTGAGCTACTTACGCGGCACGCCCCTTGCCGGCCCGAGTGAGAAGGCAGGGCTGCAGCACAACGAGCCGCAAGGGATTTTCGCCGAAGCGCGCAGGTCACCTGAGAAGGTGCTCTGACGTTGTACCCCTTATGCGGATGTCCTTGTCCACACGCCCCCCCCCCCCCCGCGCCACCTCGCCCCCGCCTCCCCTCTTCGCCCCCCCCCCCCCCTCGACAGCCCCGCCGAAGCCCGGCCCCCTCCCCTGGGGCCACCACCCTGGAGACCCCGGCGGCGACGACGAAAACCCGCTCGCACTCGGTTTAAGTCGGACCTGTCCCTCTACAGGGGGAATATTCCAACATAATCAAAAAATAGTCGGGGGCGATGTTTGGAATATTATTTGACACGTTTCGATATGTTCTGAATACGTTTAATACTTCTGCCAAAAGCCCCTTGCAGGCGGACAGGCCCGATCTAGCACCCGGCGGGGCCTTCGGCGATCCCGGCGACGAAGCAACGCGAGCCCCCCGCGTTCCACTGCACGAACAAACCCGCGCCAGCCGGCCAGGATGAAGCCTCCCCCGGCGACGCCGATACGCATGCGCGCACGACGGTGATGACGAAAACCCATTTGGTCTCGGTAACTCCGCCCACCGCAGCGCACAGCGAACCTGCTGACTCGTTCCTGCCCCCAAGCCCCCTGCCTCCAGGACCCCTGGGGCCCAGGCGCTCGGGCCCCCTGCCATCTCTGCCATTCCCACTGGACGGACGGTGCTCTTGCGGCATATCGACCAGCTCATGATGCCCCCACAGGGGTCATTGGACTCGCTTTCAACTGGCCACCAGGCGAGGACACGCGGGGGCGAGACAAGGGGTCGCGGACTGGCCAGTCAAACCGAACGCCCAGCACCCCCGCAACGTGCCTCCGGCCACCAGGCACACGCACGCACGCACACACATACACGAACGCACGCGCACGCACGCACGAACGCACGCACGCACATACACGTTGTACAGTCGGCGGCGCAAAGGAGCCCCAGGTGCGGTCGGCAGCTGAAGTTGCCCATTGCGAACGAACTTCGTCGAACGCACCATGATGGTGGAATCCAGTCACGGCCGCGCAGACTGATGGTGAAGAAACGGAAGGCGCCGCGAAGCCAAAGCGCAGTGGCCGAAGAGCCCGCGGAGCGAAAACTCGACGCAACGAATGTGAAGCGCAAACAGCAATCTAGTGCGAATTAAAGTTTCAAAGGCAACGAGAAGGATTGGAAGGCTGTCTGACCAGCCACTTGAACGGCGGCGAATGCGAGCAGGAAAGCTGCGCGACCGAGCGCCGCCACCAACTTCTCCGCGGGCAAGAACCACATAAGGCGACCTTGAAACAGAGTGCAAGAGGCTGGCGTGACAGCGATGATCACGCGGCCGAGATTGGCTTACCCTTGGACAACAAAAACAGAGCTGAACGCGACCGATAACAATCAACAACCGCGAAATGCGGCGGCGGACACGGGCGATGGGCAGGCGCGACCAGACCAGCGCGCATTGCAGACGCCAGCTTTAAATCAGCAGCCCCATCGCAGCCAAAGCCGCGAAGAGCTACCACGAACGCAGGCGAAACACACAAACCATGAGTGAGGCAACCACGCGCGCGACCTCAGAGGTCGCCCCACTCCACCCAAAAGCGAAACATATAATAGGGGGGCGATCAAAGCGGGCCCGCCAACGGGGTGCGCCAGCGCTCAAACAGAGACAGACCCCCGCGGCGGGGACGACCCGGAAGGGGACAAACAGGGGGGCGACAGCAAAGTCAAACGCTGCAATTATCCTGGCGAAAGACCCAACCATACGCAAGCGCGAGAACCGCAAGGCAGGGGGACGAAGCAACAGGAATTCCCAAGGGGGCCACGAACCGTGTGAGGGGTGCGCCAAAATGGCGCGGGGCCGCCATGCGAACCCTGCCATTGGCGCCTTCGGTGGAGCTCCCTATGGGGCCACGAATCGTATGAGGGGTGCGCCAAAATGGCGCGCGGCCGCCATGCGAACCCTGCCACCGGGGCCTTCGGTGGAGCTCCCTGTGGGGCCACGAACCGTGTGAGGGGGCGCGAAAAAGGGGGCGGCGCCGCCATGCGATCCCTGCCACTGGGGCCTTCGGTGGAGCTCCCTATGGGGCCACGAACCGTGTGATGGGTGCGCCAAAATGGCGCGGGGCCGCCATGTGAACCCTGCCACTTGGGTCTTCGGTGGAGCTCCCTATGGGACCACGAACCGTGTGAAGGGTGCACCAAAATGGCGCGGGGCCGCCATGCGAACGCTGCCATTGGGGCCTTCGGTGGAGCTCCCTATGGGGCCACGAACCGTGTGAGGGGTGCGCCAAAATAGCGCGGGGCCGCCGTGCGAACCCTGCCACCGGGGCCTTCGGTGGAGCTCCCTATGGGGCCACGATCCTCGTGAGGGGGCCACGAACCGTGTGAGGGGGCGCCAAAATGGCGGGGGCCGCCATGCGAACCCTGCCACTGGGCCTTCGGTGGAGCTCCCTATGGGGACCACGAACCGTGTGAAGGGTGCACCAAAATGGCGCGGGGCCGCCATGCGAACGCTGCCATTGGGGCCTTCGGTGGAGCTCCCTATGGGGCCACGAACCGTGTGAGGGGTGCGCCAAAATAGCGCGGGGCCGCCGTGCGAACCCTGCCACCGGGGCCTTCGGTGGAGCTCCCTATGGGGCCACGATCCTCGTGAGGGGGGTGCCGAAATGGCCCGAGGCCGCTGATGAGAGGAGGTGGAGGAGGGGCGGGAGCGGCGGGAACGCGGGGCACCGTCTCTTCAAAACGAGGACCCAACACCACAGGACGGCTGGGAAAAAAACATGAGATTGCACCGAGGGGGCGGCGGAATATCCCGCGACACGGGCGACCCACGACAGACCGACGACGGCGAGGCGAGCGACCCCTGCGACCCCGTCGAAATAGGGGGCCGACGAACCACCGCAGAGAACGTCACTGGCCATCAAGTTGGCGCACAGTTAAGACCAGCAGGAACAGCGAACTGCAGCCCAGGGCGCGGACGCGCACCCCAGGTGCGATGCAACGAGCCAAAATTCACCGGGCCGCGGCCGCGCCAGCCCGCGCCCCACGCCAAGGCGCAAGCAGGAAGACGGGAAGAGCACCGCAGGACAAGGTGCCAGACTGAACGAGGCGCCGAAAGCGGCGCCCGCGGAAATGCCGCGCGCACCCCTGAGGGCGCAAGGAAACCAGCGCCCCGGCCAGCGCGCGAGGCGGCTGGCGCCGGCCGGCTGGAGTCTCCGAGATACCCGGGACAGACGCACCCAAGCGACCGCAAAGCCTTCCTACGCACGGCGGCAAGGAGGCTAAAAAGTTTGCCAATGGAGGGCAGGATGGCACGGCAAGAGGCCGATGCGAGCTGCCCCAGGGCGAAGCCTGGGGGGGCGCGCCATGCGAGCGGCGGGCCGCGGCCAAGCAGGCCCACAACCCGCGTCGGGACGCAGGCAGCGCGGCGGCAAGGCCATCGGCCGGCACACCAGACCGACGGGAATAAACAAACAACAAATACGCAATGCGCGCGCGGAGCGCAAGAAGCCTGCAGTTTGGACATAGGCACGGGCAGCGCGGGCAAAGCAAGGCGCGGCCGAGCGCCGAGAGGGGCAGCCCCCGGGCGCGGGCCGGCAGGGCAGCCCCGAGGCCCTCACCGCCGAAGGCAACGAGAAAGAAACGCGCCAGGGCCCGCCAACGGTTTCGCGGGACAGGCCGCGAGGCAATTGCGGGGCGCGAAGAACAGCCCCCAACGCCGGCGGTCACCGCGCGGAGCGGGGGCAAGCGCATGGAGCGAAGAGCGGCGATGTCGCAGCGACGCAAGGCCCCAGCAGGGGAACGCAACGGCGCGCAGGGAAGAAAGTAGAGGGGAAAAGAATACTCGTCGGAGCGAGAGGGCGCCCCCGCCAGCAGCACCGCGCCAGCCGCGGGCATGGGCAGCCCGCAAATCATTCATGTTGCATGGCTTGGGCGGGGGCAAGGCGCGGCCTCTGACCGGCTCGCGCCGCCGCTCGCAGCGCGACGTCTCCTTCGAACGTCCTGTCGGCCTCGCCCCACCTCTTCTGGGGGGCGCTGACTGGCCGAAATGCGGGCGGGGGGCACGGGGAAAGTAAAGCGGGCCACGATAGCAGCGACGCGCGCCCTCGGACGCGTTGCACGCGACGTGCAGCGGCGTGCGTTGCCCGGGGGCCCAGACGTCATCGGGCGCCCACCCGATGGCCCTGCGGCCCTTGCACCCCGCCGTCGCTGCCGGGCCGCAGCCCGCGCGCGGCCTCGCCGAAGTCCTTCGAGCAGCTTCGCAGAGGAGCTGATTCCACTTGGCGCGCGCCGCCTCCTCGGCGACGACGCGCCGCGAAACCCCCCGGGGGGGGCTGGCGCGACGAAGGGAGGGGCAGGCCCGACGAAGACCTCCGCGCGCGCGGCGCGCTCATGCCGCCAAAGCAGGCCCCGCAGACTGGCGCCCTCTGCCACGGCAGTCGGATGGGATGAGAGCCGCTGCGCGACCGATGCGAATCCCCCAGGGAAGATGGGCGTCGCGCGGTCGGCGGCCTCCCCGGTTCATTCCCGCGCAGCCTTTCAAGGCCCCAGGGCCGCAGGGCACGCGCGGTCGCATGGGCCATCGATCATCATCGGTTGCCTCCGAGGCTTCGTGGACGGGGATCGTGGCGGACCTGGGCTGCGAAACGCAAATTTCGGCCATGTAGCTTCGCGCGGCGCATCTGTCCTCCAGATTTTTCTCACACAAAATGTGATGTCTCACTTGCTTGTTGGACGAGTGACATTTTTGTTCCGCTCGTCGGTTCTTGGATGGCAGCGTGCTCTTCGCGCGTGCCCAACATCGATGCGCTGTATTGGGCGGGCGACGGCGTCGCGCAGTTGGATTCGCGGCGCGCCGCCGTTCAGAATGCCAACTCGCGCCTCACGCGTGAATCGCGCGAGCAGTGCTTCGGCGGCGGCGGCCATCAGCGCCGCGACAGACGCGGCTTCGGGCCGCGCGGGGTCACGGCGACCCCCCCTCGATCGACCCCCCGCGGAGGCACGCGATGGCGCCCCGCCGAGCCCCCGCGCCGCCGGGCGCGCGGCGGTCGCGGATTGCGCGCGCGCGCGCCCCAAGTGGAAATGCAATCGGCGGCGAGCGGGGGCGCGCGACGTTGGGCGCGCGACGGCCCCGGAGATGGTCGGGTCGGCAAAGCACGTTCATGCCGCTTGTTTTCGTTTAGTACGTTTTATTTGTTCCCCGCCAACGCCCGGCGAGCCCGCCGAGCAGCCGCGCCCCGCGGCCCCCTGCGGGCAGCCCGCAAACTGTTGCTGTGGATCAAGACATCCATGATTCCCCCTTGCGAATTTCATCGCCAATTTCCCGTTAATTTCCCCGCGAATTTCCCGGCGAAGTATTCCCGCTAATTTCCCAATGAATTTCCCTGCTCAGGTCTTCGTTGATTGCCCAGCGAAATCTGGCGCCAGAAGAGCCGCGCATTGGGCACCGGAGTTGCCCCGCTAATTTCCCCCATGCAGCTGCGCCAAAATTAGCAGGGAAATTACCCGGGAAATTAGCGCCCCCGTCCGCCCGCCGCCCGCCCGCTGGCCCCCCGTCGCGCGCCCGCCGCCCGCGCCGCCCGCACCCGCGCCGCCCGCGCCGCCCGCGTTTGCGGGCGCCTGCGGGCGCCCGTGGGCGTCTACATCGATCCAGATGGTCGCGGAAAGTGCAGCCTGCGCGCGCCGCCGCCTTGTGTTTCCCAGCCCCCTCTCCCCCCCCCCCCCCCCCGCGCTCATTGTTTCCCCTTGTCGCCCCCCCTTCTTTTTTTTTTCCTCCTCCCCTTCCTGCCCCCTTCCCCTGCCTTCTCCCCCCCCCTTTTCCTCCTTCTGCCGCCCCCCCCTCTGCCCCCCCCCCCCCCCCCCCCCTCGCCCCCCCTCCCGCACGCCCGTTTCCCTTTTCGCCTGGAGGCAGGGCGCGGGGCAGGAGGGGAGGGGGGGCAGGACGGGCCAGGCCGACGTGCGAAAGAAGCGGAAGAAAAGGGCGGCGGCGTCAGCGGCAGGCCTGAGGGCGGACGGATGGGAGGACGCAGCCGCTGCGTTTTTCGAAGCACTCGTCGGCGACCGCACAGAACTCCACCGGCAAAAAAACGGAAACGATTGAGCGCCGCTTGCTCCACGGCAAGGGTCGGCCACGACAGGGGGGGCCGTCGCAAAGAGCGCAAGCTCCGCGCCTTGCTGCGCTTGAGCACGCAGGGCTGCCAGCGACTGTCGCGCTCGGCCTCGAACCGGCTGGCGCGGCGACGGGCCCGACCCCACTCGCGGCTCTCCTGCCGCCAGGGAAAGGCCGCCCGAATCGTGGATTTGGCGCTGAACTCCCAGCACTCCGCACGCAGCTTATGTCGGGCGAAGAAAACTACGCACATGCACCGATCCTGGCAAGGCCCATCCTTGACCCAGGGTCGGTGCATATGCCTTCCTGGCCACGGTAGGAGGGCGCATGCAACGATCCAGGGCTCAGGATGGGCCTGGCCAGTATCGGTGCATGTGCATAGTTCTCTAAGTATTTATTCCACATGCATATCATTGGCATTGATGCAGGCCTGTAGTTGCGCAGTCCTTAGTATCCAAGGGCTCTTGACCGCCGAAGCGAATTAAATATGTTTGATTGGTGGTGACGTTTGTCCAGCGGCCCCACGTAGATGTCCAATCGGGCATGCCCCGCTCCACGCGGGTGTTCCGCTAGAGATGCCTCATGAATGCAGCGAGCTTCGGGCGGGCGTTCTCGTCGCCCGGCGCCGGCCTCCGCGCGGGCGGCTCTGCGCGGCGGGACTTCGCGCGCACGCGCTCGCGCGCGCAGACAGAAACGCAAACATTGATGCTTCAAACGTCGGCGGTGCAGGTGATCCCCAGGCGCGGGCAGCTGATGGAGGGGCCAGTTGCAACCGAATGCCGCCGATAGCGCGGCGCGCAGAGGCACGCCGCAGCATGCGAACGATGGGTTTAAAAAGGAAGTGAAACTCCAAGCGAACGCGCAGCGGGCAGAAAACGAGGCACCAACTCAACTCTCATTGGAGCGCGGGTGCCGACGGCAAATTGCGGCCAGCGAATCACAACAGCCGCGTTCGGCAGTGAAGCGCGGGAGCAAAATGGTAGCTATTGTGACCAACCGCGCGACCAAATTTGATTGGCAGAGTGGAGACAATTGACCAAAAGAGCACGATGGGCGGGGGCCGCCGCGTGACAGCATCAAACGCGCACGCAGTTGTAAAACGGGCATGCTGGGCACTGCAAGTACCATGCTAACAACTGAATTTGGCAAGCCCCGAGACAGCAAGCTGGAGATGAGCAGAATCAAAAGACCGTTGCGCTGCAGTGGCAGCGAGCGCGGCGAGCGGCCACCCACCCGACCAACGCCAGCACCAAAGACAAGGCGCGAGAGCCACCAGGCCGCGCCGACGCGAAGAGGCGGCCACGGGCGACGCACCCGCCCATGGCGCACGCCCAGCGAATACCAGCAAGATAGCTGGCCAGCCAAACACCAGCAAGGCATGCTGCGCGAGCAGCGACTGCAGCCCTCCAGCGAGGGAGCCCGCGAGAGGCGCAGCACCCCCGCGCCCCGCGCGCACCGGCCCCGCGCCCGAACCCCTCGCAGCGCGGCCGGCCAGTGCGCCAAAAAGAAACGAGGGCCATAGCCTCCTGTGGCGGGGAGGCGAGGTGGCCCCGCTGCCGACGCCGATCCACGGCAGCCTCGCGGTTCGGCGGGGGGGGTCAAGAGATGGCGGCGGCGCCAGATGGCACAGCACGAGACGAGCGACGAGGCCCAAGGCGGCCGCGACGCAGCAGAAGGTGCCGTCTGTAACCGGACGGCCGCCGGGGCCCCCGCGAGCCGCCCAGGGCGAGGCACCCAACAGAAAACGCTACGCCAGACGCGGGGCCGCAGGCGTTACCATCGGACAGTGCCCCGAGCGGAGAAGCGGGGCATCGCGAGAACACACACACACACACACACACACACACACACACACACACACACACACACACGCGCGCACACACACGCGCACACACACACACAACAGAAGACCCGCGGTCTGGTCAGAGACCCCTCCTCCAACCAGGGAGACGGGGGCCCCGGCATGGGCAGCCCGCAGCCCCCAGCCGACGCAGCGCCCTCACCAACTTCTTTGCGGCGGACTGCCAGGCCGGCCGTGAGTCGGACCGCCGAGCTAGCATCTCCGCGCTACAAGAGCGCGGCACGCGTCTCCTACAAACGCCGCGTCGCGCCCAGGAAAGAGCGGCCCTCTCTTCGCACGGTTCCAACGAGCCGAGTCCGCTTGAGACGCCACCCGCTCAGCGTCCCCACCGCCTCTCCCCTCTCAAGCCCCCTTCCACGAGGCCACCCATGCGAGTCTCGACGCCCGCCACCGGCGCAACAGCCGCCAGCCTCCTTTCTTCTGCGCCCGTGCGAGCCCCCTGGCGACACGTCCACGGAACTGCGCCTATGGTCGCAGTCGGGGGCGCCCCGCCGTGGCGCCCTTCCTGCAAAGACCTCGAGAACACGCGTGTCGAAACATGCTACACCTGGGCTTTCCTCCGCCACGTGCGCGCAGATTGGGAGCGCCACTCCCGAATCGCCACGCACCTCGTCGTTTTCCAGGCGTCTTTAATTTTTGTCGACGGCGCCGAGGGGGGTCCCACCACCAGTTTTCGCAGCGGCCCCTCCAGCCAAAGCGGTGGGCGCAGTGGGGGATTATAGCCCGCGCGCCTTGGCCCCCGTCGTCCGAAGTGTTGCGCTTTCCGTTCCCCCCTCTCCTCCCCTTGTCTCCCTCTCTTTTGTTGTGTTCGTCCACGTACGGCAGGCGGGAAAGCAAGAACCATCACTTTGGGATGCAGTGTGGTGTGCATACGCCGGTTGACTGGTTGACGGGGAGCTTCAGCCTTGTAAAGCCCGTGGTTGCGGGGGCCCGCCCTCATGTGCCTGCGCAGTGTGTGTTCCTGTGGTTTGGAGGCTTTTCACTCAAGGCATCTGCAAGGTTCCTCAAACTTCGGCGTGGTCCTCTGCACGGGTGGATGGTGCGCTGCTCTCCGTCCTGTTGGGTGACAGAATCCCGAAAGCCCCTCCCCTCTCTCTCCTCCTCCCCCCGAATCACTTTCTCCTCGCCCCGCCCCTCTCCCTCCCACGTTTTCGTGGTCGACACCTCCCCACCCGGCTCGTTCTCCACGGGCCACGGCGCTCGGGCCCGGTGGTTTGGTCGCCCACGAGGCGCGCCCCCTGCCCGAAGGCCTCGGCCACCTGGCTCTGGACGCAGAGCACTGTCCCCTCCCCCTGCTCGAGGGCCTCACGCGCGGTTGGCGTTGCAAAGACAGTCTGCAATGTGGCGCCAGGCCGCTCATTACACGTTATCCTTAGGAGGCCCAGGGTTCGCTAGGGACTGGTTTCCTCCCAAAGCGACGAAGACCCTTCCAAAACCTTCCCGGAACCCTCCGAAAACCCTCCCAGAACCCTGGAGGGCTTTTGGATGGTTTCGGGATGGTTTTGGCTGTTTTGACTGGAAACCAATCCCTGGCGAACCCTGGACATTCGGACGTTATCCCCCATCTTGGGGATAGCGTGCACCGAAGGAGCCCTGGCAGCGAGATGGCGTGCACAGAAGGGGCCCTCGTGGGGGGGTCGCCTCACAGGGACAGCGTGTTTTTCGAACGTCGATGTCGCACGCTACCTCTCCAACGCCAACCGTAAGCCGGCTTCAGGCACAAACCCCAGTTGCGGGTGCGCAGATTGTGGTCTATTGGCATTAAGCTCGACGAGCGGCGTATTGTGAAGTCTGCCGAGACCATGACACCATCTGAACGGATGACAGCGCGACGGCATAGCAGAAGGCACCGCTGGAAAAAAACCCTCTCACGAGAAGCCTTGGAGCGTTGATTGTAGAGATCAGGAAGGAAGAAGATCCACAAACACGAGACTCTGGGAAATGTGGAATCCTAAATGCTGTGCTGATGTATTTCATGGCTTCGATCATTCTGCCAGCCCGTGTTGTGCCATCGTTGGCGTTTGCTTGCGCGTTCGTGAGCCATGCGGCGCTGCCGGTCGGCGCTGCTGCGGTTCTGGGTGAGAGTCCTCATGGATGCTTCTTGGTGTCTCTTCGGAAGGTTCTGGGGGGGCACCTGTGTAGCAGTTTGAGGGGCTCTTCTGGGGCCTCCTGAGGGTACCTTGGATGCCTCTTGGGGCTCTCTTGGCGCCTGTTGGGGCATCTTGGACTCTCTTGGGGAGCTCTTGGGGGCCGCTTGGGGCAGCCTGGACGCCTCTTGGGACCGAGGGCTCGAAGTGCCCGTTCGGCTTCCTCCTTCTGGGCCCCCTCTTGAGGCCGTCCTGAGGCTCTCTCTGTCTGTCATGGAAGCCTCTGGGGCCGTCGTTGGGCTCTCTTGGGCCGTAGTGGGGTTCTCTTGAAGGCCTCTCAGGTCTTGGAGCGATCGTAGGGGCTTCTTGGGCCGTCTTAGAGCGTCGGCGGCCGAAAATGTGAGAACGCTGATAACTTTGAAAAACCAATGGGTAATCATTGAATTTTGCCTCCAGGGGGCTTCTCGGGAGTGGTATTGGAGGCATCTTCGGGCGTCTTGGAGGCGGTTGAAGCCGTCTGGAGGCTATCTTGGGAATCTTAGAGCAACTTCTGGTGACTCTGGGCCCTCTCAGACCGCCTTAGGGGCCTCTGGAAACGTTCTTGAAGCCCCTGAAGGCAGCCCCCAGGAGTTCCGGCATCTGTGAAGGGGACTGCCTGGGGACCGCCCAGGATTTGCATGAGGTATTCTTCGCCCGGGGACCCCTAGGAGCAGCCACGCGCGCGCGAGCTAGAAGTATTCTGAAGTTGTTGCCGGAGATGTTCGAACGCCTTTGGCCCGCTGGGCCGGCGAAGTGTGCCCCCCTTGGGCCCCTTCAAGAGAGCGTGCCCAGCGCCGGCCAGGGCGAGATGGACGTGCGTGGAGACGAGCGCGTGAACGTAACGCACTCTTTGGACCGATGCCAGCTTCTCCCCTTTCTCGGGGGCGGCAAAGAGGGGGGTGATGACAAGGGGGGGGATATCATGGCGGGGGCCATGATATCCCCCCAGATTTCATGGCGCATCTTCTTATTTCATTTCGTCCCTGATCCGCCCCCGCTGGGCCGCGCACATGCCGCCGGTCATGATTTGCACCCCCCCTTCTTGGACACCCCCATCTTGCTTTCGCAGGCGAGTTTAGGGGGGAGGCCAGAGGAGCAGGTGGCGACTCGTCCGTGCCGTGGCGGCCTCGCTCCGCCGTTCGGGGGAGGAGTTGCCTGCTGAGGTGCGAGACGTTGCGCAGGAGCCGGACAGCTCAGATGAGTATGGTCAGGAGGGAAAGAAACACAGACATAATGAATCGTCGATTCCCAGGAAAGTATGGGAATTGGGGGGGGAAGACGAAAACAAATTAAATATGGGAAAATATGGGAAATGCTGCTATTTGTGTCTATTTATTTGTGTGTGTCCCTGGGCCCCTTCAGTTTATCTCCCTTCCTAATTTTGGTTCGGGGATTCCAGCCACGGCTGGACAGCGATGCAGTCACGTGCCTTTGCAGTGCTTTGAGGGCGTCGAGTCCAGAAAGGGGAAGCCAGAGGGGGCGGGCCTTCTCAGAGGGCTCGGAAGGCCTCCAGCCTTCTGAGAGGTTTTCTGAGCCTTCTCCGAAGACGCAGGCGGCTTCTCAGAAGGCCAGAGGGTTTCTGGGAAGCCCCGCGGGCTTCTGAGAAGGCATGCCACCTCTCACTTCCCCCTGGCCGCGCCGCCGACCTCCCCTCGGCTTCGGGAGGGACTGTAGATGACATCAGGGTCGACGTCATGGGAAGGCTAGGCTCAGTGGCGACGTTTTGGTTCGAGTTTTCGGGCGTCGGCTCTGGACGGCTTGTCAGCCTCAGGACGCTCTCCAGCAGCTGCGCCTCGCCGAGAGAGTTCCGGGGGGGGGGGGGGGCCTGGATCTTCCCGAGCCGCCGCCGGAGATCCGAGGTATGGCCCGAGAGCCAGGGGGCAGCGGCAGGGGGAGGCGGCTCGGCGGAGAACGCATCGGCCCCCCATCGCCCGGTCATCGCTGGCAGGTGCCCGGTAGACCCCCCAGCCCAGGGACGTGCAGATTCGCCATCGGGGGCGCACCTCCGATCGATCGGCGCTGTTTCGCCGATTCAAGCTCGATGTTTCCCCCCAAGAGTCGCCCCTCTCGAATGTTGCCTTCGGGAGGGATTGCAGAGGACAGGGCTACCGATCTCTTCGTTGGCAATCCCAGAGGTGAGCACCTGCTGGACTTTCCGGTTGTACCCTTCACGTTTTCTACCTCTGTCTGTCAATATACAATGTTGGTTTCGGACCCTGCCGGCCCCCATGCAGGACCTGCCTTGTGACATCGATCTCTTGAAAATACCAGCGTGTCGACCTCGAGCAGATTGAAACATTTGTGATGCAGGGCCCGGGAATTGCGCATACATCTAGAGCCACCCTCGAGCAGGATTCTGGCAGTAGCATCTGGGCATATAAGCGAAAGGCTTGGCACCGATTCGCTTCCTCGCAGTAAGTTGGAGCACAGCAAGTGCAAGATATCATTGCCGCCTTCAACCCAGAGCTGTTGCCTGCAGGACCATGTAAGATGCACGTTTCGCGATGGAAGACGGTCGGGCAAAGTCTACATCCTTTCTGTTCTGTTGGCGACAGAATTGCGGCCACACCACACGGGTGGCGAGGCCCGAGCTTGCCTCATCCTCCTCCTCTTCCATTTGCTATGGTCTTCCGTCTCCCCCCCTGTTGCTACCTCCACGTCCTGCGGAGAATCGGGAGCAGAGGGAGAACAAGGTTCCGCGATGATTTGAGAA
Source organism: Prorocentrum cordatum (assembly GCA_963575745.1). Taxonomy (NCBI): domain Eukaryota; class Dinophyceae; order Prorocentrales; family Prorocentraceae; genus Prorocentrum; species Prorocentrum cordatum. Next base: position 478,462 of record CAUYUJ010005313.1, read on the forward strand.
GGATTTGGGCTTTGCTGACCCAATGTTGGAGTTGTCTTGGTGGTGTCTTGGGGCCCTCTGGGGCCGTTTGGAGGCGTTGCGGAATTTTCTTGGGATGCTTTGGCGCCCCGGGGAGCTGTCTTGGGCCCTTCTGGCCTTCTGGAAACCTCTTGGAGTTGTCTTGTGGCACTTTTGGTCCGTTTTGGGAAGTTGTTTGAGGACCATGCTTCGCCCATCGTGGTGCCCTCGTCAGCAGTCCTGAGGGCACCTTCGGCCGAAAGTCCTTGGACAAAAAGAAGACGATATATGCATCATGGTTTCGGGTGCGAGAGGCTTCTGCCTCGGGCCTGCTTTGCGGCCTGTCGTGCGTTTCTTGTGGCTTTTGGGTCATCCTGACATCCGGTGGCCTCCCGTGGCCATCTTGGGTCATCCGGGGGGGGGGGGCAGCTCGGCGCCCTCTCAGTCAACGTGTGACCGTCTGATCGGCTTGACCCCAACATACTCATACTGGAGGAGGACGAGGACGAGGAGGAGGAGGACGAGGACGAGGACGAGGACGAGGACGAGGACGAGGACGAGGACGAGGAGAAGAGAGGAAGAGAGGAAGAGAGAGAGAAAGGAGCAGGAGGAGGATGAATAGGAGAGGGAGGAGGAGGAGGAGGAGGAGGAGAAGGAGGAGGCGGAGGTATGTGCGCGTCTCTCCCCAACAGGGCGACGCGCGCGCCGAGAAGTCTTGTCGTATGAGCTCCGTGGCGGGCGCTCTCTGGCCATGATTACCGCTCGGGCAACGACGTACTATGGCAACGCCACATGTTAGGGTCAAACGCACGCCTCCAAGGAGGACACATAGCACTGCAGGCTCGGAAACATCTCTCCTCACGTCACATTAAGGCCCCAAGAACAAGCGAAAGACAAACGAAACCTTCAGTGCCGAAGCCCGTCCGCCTCAGCGGACATATGGTCCAAACGCCCCCCCCCATGAAATTCTAAACGGGCTGGCGCCTGCGGGGGGGGCCTCTGGGGTGATCCGTTCTTTTAGTTAGAATTTCACTAATCGAGGGCATAAAAAAAACGCCCCTACCCTGGTTTACGAGGCGCTGTGCGCTGAAACTCTTGTGGGCTGACAGGGTAAACCCTGCGCGATGTGCCGCGTCCTGGCGGCTCTAGGCTTTGGGGGTTCCCAGGAGGTTTACAGACCACGCGCTTGTAACCCAGGGCAGGGTTTTTTTACCCCTCAAATTAAGGAGAGTGGATGGAGCCTGTGTTGGGCGATCATGCTTAGGACGTCCTCAAAATTTGCATGGTTTGGGCGCTGGTTGGGCCTGGTTTGGGCCCTGGTTTGGTCTGGTTTGGGTCCGGTTTCGCATCAGACGTCCTCACAATTTGCATGGTTTGGCACTGGTTTGGCCTGGTTTTTGGGCCTCAGTCTCGCCTAGTTTGGCCCTGGTTTGGGCCCGGTCTCGCCTGAGACGTCCTCACAATTTGCCTGATTTGGCTTTGGTTGGGGTTGGTCTGGGCCCGGTTTCGCTTGAGATGTCCACGCAGTCTGCTTGGTGCGGCCCTGGTTTGGCTTGGTTTGGGCCCGGTTTCGCTTGAGATGTCCTTGCGATTTGCTCTGTTTTGCTTGGTTTGGGTACGATTTCACTTGAGACGTTCTCGCAATTTGCTTGGTTCGGGCTTAGTTTCGCTTGAGACGTCATTGAAACTTGCATGGTTTGGGCACGGTTTCGCTTGAGACGTCCTCACAATTTGCTTGGTTTGGTCCTGGTTTGGCCTGGTTTGGGCCCGGTCTCGCTTCAGACATCCTCACAGTTTGCCCGGTTTAACCCTGGTTTGGCCTGGTTTGTGCTTGGTCTCGCTTGAGACGTTCCAACAATTTGCTTGGTTTGGCCCTGGTTCGGCTTGGTTTGCGACCGGTTTCGCTTGAGACGTCCTCGCAATCTGCTCGGTGCGGCCCTGCCCAGATGCCCCACGATGCAAAAATTTGCATCGCGGTGCGTCGCGATGCAAATCTCCGGAAAAACCGGAGATTTGCATAGCGCGCTATCGAAACGCTGGTTTTGAGCAGGTTCGCTGCGATGCAAATCTCACGATGCGCGATGCAAATCTCACGATCGAAATTTGCAGCGCGTCGCTATCGAAATTGAAATTTCGAGCGCGTTCGTCGCTATCGAAATTCGCGTGCACCGCTATCGAAATTTGCGCCTGTCGCTGATCGAAAATCCTCTGGCTTTTCTGCTCTTCTTCCTCCTCGTCCTCCTCCACGACCTCCTCGTTCGCCTCCCCTTGTCCTCCGCGAACTCATCATCTGTTCTTCTTCTCCTCCTCCTTTTCCTGGTGCCTCCCCTCGCCGCCTCCTCCTCCTCCTCCTCCTCCTTCTCCTCCTCTGCCTCCTCCTCTTCTTCACCCTCTGCCTTTTGTTACTTTGCGTCCTCCTCCGCCTCCTCCTCCTCCTCCACCTCATCCTCCTACTCCTCCTCCCAACTCTCCCCTTCCTGCTCCCTGGCCCCTGCTCTGCCCCCCCTTTTCCCTCAGCCCTCCCCCTCCCCGTCCTCCTCCTCAGCTGGTCCCATCATCATCATCATCATCATCATCATCCTCATCATCAGCATCATCATCATCAGCATCACCATCATCATCACCAACATCATCATCAGCATCATCAGCATAATCATCAGCATCATCAGCATAATCAGCATTCTCAGCATCATCATCATACTCATCATCACCATCATGATGACCACCACCACGACCACGACCACCATCATCATCATCATCATCATCAGCAGCATCATGACCATAACCATCAACTCATCATCGTCATCGTCGTCATCATCAGCATCATTATCATCACCATGATCGTCGCATTCGTCATCCCGAATCACAAGCACCATGATCACCAGACTCGCCATCATCGTCGTCATCATCATCATCAGCAGCATCATCATCATCCTGTCCTTATCCTATTCCTTCTCCACCTCCCGCTGACACTGCTCCTCCATATCCTCATCGGTATCCCGTTCCTCTTTTCCAGTCGTCATCCCCCTTCCTTCTTCATCCGATGTTCACCCCCATCATCCTCGTTGTTTCCTCCTCCTTGTTCTCCTCCTCTACTTTCTCATCGACCTTTAGTTTCTGTTCCTCCTCCCCCCTATCGAGCCCTTCCTCCTCCCTTGCTCGTCCCGTCCTTCTCCTTCCCCCCCTGAGCCCCCTCATCTTCCTCGCCCTCCCTCGTCGGGGGGAGGGCGCCTAAGACTTCCTCTCCCGCCAGTCACATCCGAAGTTCTCACTCGAAGCTTCCTCTGCATCCCGAAAAAGGGGCCCCGTGCACTTCCTCCACCGTCTTCCGTGCAGGTCCTTCCTTCCGTCCTCCTCTGCGATTGTCGGCCTTCCCAGGCCCCCCCCCCTCTCCCTCCTCCGAGTGCCTGCTTGTTAAGGCTCGAGGGCCATGGCCCAGGCGTCGTGCCTCGTGCTTCGCCAGGGGCTCCGCCCGCCCCCTGGCCTGGGCGATGCAAATCTCACGATGCGCGATGCAAATCTCACGATCGAAATTTGCAGCGCGTCGCTATCGAAATTGAAATTTCGAGCGCGTTCGTCGCTATCGAAATTCGCGTGCACCGCTATCGAAATTTGCGCCTGTCGCTGATCGAAAATCCTCTGGCTTTTCTGCTCTTCTTCCTCCTCGTCCTCCTCCACGACCTCCTCGTTCGCCTCCCCTTGTCCTCCGCGAACTCATCATATGTTCTTCTTCTCCTCCTCCTTTTCCTGGTGCCTCCCCTCGCCGCCTCCTCCTCCTCCTTCTCCTCCTCTGCCTCCTCCTCTTCTTCACCCTCTGCCTTTTGTTACTTTGCGTCCTCCTCCGCCTCCTCCTCCTCCTCCACCTCATCCTCCTACTCCTCCTCCCAACTCTCCCCTTCCTGCTCCCTGGCCCCTGCTCTGCCCCCCCTTTTCCCTCAGCCCTCCCCCTCCCCGTCCTCCTCCTCAGCTGGTCCCATCATCATCATCATCATCATCATCCTCATCATCAGCATCACCATCATCATCAGCATCACCATCATCATCACCAACATCATCATCAGCATCATCATCATAATCATCAGCATCATCAGCATAATCAGCATTCTCAGCATCATCATCATACTCATCATCACCATCATGATGACCACCACCACGACCACGACCACCATCATCATCATCATCATCATCAGCAGCATCATGACCATAACCATCAACTCATCATCGTCATCGTCGTCATCATCAGCATCGTTATCATCACCATGATCGTCGCATTCGTCATCCCGAATCACAAGCACCATGATCACCAGACTCGCCATCATCGTCATCATCATCATCAGCAGCATCATCATCATCCTGTCCTTATCCTACTCCTTCTCCACCTCCCGCTGACACTGCTCCTCCATATCCTCATCGGTATCCCGTTCCTCTTTTCCAGTCGTCACCCCCCTTCCTTCTTCATCCGATGTTCACCCCCATCATCCTCGTTGTTTCCTCCTCCTTGTTCTCCTCCTCTACTTTCTCATCGACCTTTAGTTTCTGTTCCTCCTCCCCCCTATCGAGCCCTTCCTCCTCCCTTGCTCGTCCCGTCCTTCTCCTTCCCCCCCCGAGCCCCCTCATCTTCCTCGCCCTCCCTCGTCGGGGGGAGGGCGCCTAAGACTTCCTCTCCCGCCAGTCACATCCGAAGTTCTCACTCGAAGCTTCCTCTGCATCCCGAAAAAGGGGCCCCGTGCACTTCCTCCACCGTCTTCCGTGCAGGTCCTTCCTTCCGTCCTCCTCTGCGATTGTCGGCCTTCCCAGGCCCCCCCCCCTCTCCCTCCTCCGAGTGCCTGCTTGTTAAGGCTCGAGGGCCATGGCCCAGGCGTCGTGCCTCGTGCTTCGCCAGGGGCTCCGCCCGCCCCCTGGCCTGGGCGAGCCATGGCAGGTCATGGAAGTCGGCGACGCGCCGCCAGGCCTGCCGATGAAGCGCAGCCACGGCAGGCCCCCCAAGCCCGCCAGATCGTGGATCGGGCCCGCGCTGCGCGGGGCATCTCCCTGCCCATGGCAGGGATGCCCCGACACGATCGCACTGATCGTGGGGGAGCCTCTGGCGGGAGGAGCGTGGCCCGTGAGTTGGACTGTGAACGCGGGGTGGGTCCCAGGCCAGCCTGGGGAGCTGACCATCACGCCAGTCGGCACGCTGTCCCTGTGCATGTCGTGGCACGAGGGCGACTCCAAGGTGCTGCAGTGGTACCGACGGGTGCCAGAGCTGCCGTATCGGTTCTATTACAGCAGGACCTGAAGGCGAGCTGGGAGACCAAAACAAAATCACACATCCTCCTACCTCTCCCTTCCTCCCCCCCCCCCCCCCCCCTCCCTCCCACCCCCCTCACCCCCGCCCTTCCCCCCATCCCTCTCACCCGCCTTCTCGTCCTCCTCGCCCCCCCCCCCCCCCGCCCCCGCCCCCGCCCTCCCTCCATCGGGTCCTCCCGAGCTGCACCCCCCCCGCCTTGATCATACTCCAGCGTCGCGAGCCCGCCTTGATTTCGTCCGCATTCGCATTGCGCCCATCGTCCGCTCATCGCCCGCCCCATTATGGTGAGGTTGGTTATGACTATTATGGTTAGCATTATTATTATTATGGTGATGGCGATGGCGATGGTGATGGTGAGTGGGATGGTGCCTGTGCGTGTGGCTATGACTATGATGGTGATGCTTGATATGATGAGGATCCCCCCTTCCCCTCCTGACAACTCTCTGCCTGCAGCGTTTCTGGCACGAGAGTTTGAAGGCCAATACCTTCGAAGATGAAGGTGCCCCCAACACGTCGGCCCACGGCCGACGTGGACACGAGCGCGCTCGGCCATGCATTCCAAGACTACGTAGGCCAAGTTTGCGTTCGCCAGGCACTGCGCCCCTCCGCCGCCCCCCCTGCCTCACTCAGGTTGTTCCTCACCCACCTCCTCCTCATCCAATGTCGTGTGGTGGTGGTTTCGTTGGCGACGCCGTTCCGTTTGTGGTATGACTGGCTGATGTCGTCCAGCATATAGGCGGTGTTTTGAAATTTGGTTTGTGGGCAATGTCGATCCCGTGTTTGTCGCCGAACAACCTCCTCGTATCATGCGTCTTCTCTTCAGTTTCATCGGGCTCGTCGGTCTACGATTCACACCCCCGCCATCCTCGGATTCCCCCTCATGGCGCCACTCCTGCCCGCGCCCACTCATACTCATCCTCGCCCACCGCCGTGGTTCTCTCCTTCTCTGTCTGGGGGCGCCCTCAATCGCCGCCTTTATTTCTTACCCGGCCCTTCCGCCAGGCCAGGGGAAGGCGCTGGGTGGAAAATAAAGGGGGTCCACGCCAGGCCTTCTGCCTGGGCAGATACCACACGCTCGACAAGACGCGCGCTGTCCACGCACCGTCGCTCGTCGACAACATGGAGTTGGCCGCGCGGGTGTGCGAATGGGAGGAGAGGCCAGTGGGGAGATGTAGGATCGGAACGGTAGCGGAGAGACGTATGAGGATGAGGAGGCGCCATCATCCCCCACCCCCTCCTCCTCCGCCTCATCGCCCGCATCATCATCATCATCCCCATCATCCCATCATCAATGTCACCACCCCATCACCCTCCGCCCGTGAGCCATACCCAGCGACCATCTCACGTGGGTCCCACGTTACATATTGGTGATATGCCCAACAGGTAACGTGGGACTACCACGTGACATGGTCGTGACACTACACATCTCACGTGAGTCTCACGCGTGTATTTCGTGAGATGGGCATCTCACGTGCGTCTCACGTGTGACCATCGTGAGATGTACACACTCACGTGAGCCGCGCGTGTGATATACGTCGCACGTGCGCCGCACGTGAGACATACGTGAGATGTTGTAGTTTGTGAGTGCCTCACAGGTTTCCCTGCTGATCAAGCACCTCCCCGAGGTCGAGTGCACCTACAAGCAGATGCGCGAAGCGCTCCAGCGCTGCCTAGACAGGTTACGACGGACGTAAACCAACCACACATGATGCGAGCTCGGGGCGTGGATACGGTGGATGTTGGATGAGTGGGCGGCGGAGGGACACGAGGAGGAGGAAGCGGAGGAGGGGGAGGAAGAGCAGGAGCGGGAGGTTGTGAATGAGGGGAGGTGGATGAGGAACAGCAGGAGGATGGGAAGGACCAGGAGGAGTGGAAGGAGGAGGGGATGGTAAATCAGTCCCCCAACTCGCCCCTATGTGTATCGGTTTCGTTATCCTTATCCTCAGGTACCCCGCTGCCCACAAGGAGAGGAGCAACGTCCCCGTAGGGGACCGCGCGGGGAACTTGGCGGACAAGATGAACTGCATCCTCGTACACCTTCGCCGCCTGAGGGGCTCAGCTGTGCGGCGTCGGCAGGCCATTTGACAACGAAGCGCGAGGGAGGCATTGCTATGCTTTGTTGGGGGGGGTGGGGGTGAGCATTTCGACTGCAGCATGCCCGTCGCGATTCTCGCCCTTCGCTCAGAGGGGCGAGGGCGGCGACGAATCCCCCAGTCGAAATGCCCCCACACACACACACACACACACACACACACACACAACAAAGCATCTCGGCTTCATCCCTGACGTTTCCATTGTCAGGCTCTCGGGCAATGCTCCAGGCTGCAATCCTTGAAGTTGCTGGACATATGCCGCCAGCTGGGTGTCAAGGACTGCAGTCGGGTGGGTAAGAGATCGATGCGGGTTCGATGGTGAGGTATGTCGACGTCAGTTTGTTCCCAACCAACCTGTGCTGTTGGGTCCTCGTTTGCAGAGACGGCCCCCGCGTTCCTTCCTCCTTCCTCCGTCCGTCTTCCTCCTTTCTCCTCCGTCCTCCTTCCTGCGCCCGTATGCGGTTCCACCTCCCATTCTGGCACGCCCCTCACACGTGTCGTGGCCCCATCGGGAGCTCCACCGAAGGCCCCAGTGGCTGCGCCCGCATGCGGTTCCACCCCCCATTCTGGCACACCCCTCACACGTTTCGTGGCCCCATAGTGAGCTCCACCGAAGGCACCAGCGGCTGCGCCCGCATGCAGCTACCACCCCCCCCATCTGGCACACCCCTCACACGTTTTCGTGGCCCTCCATCGTGGCAGCTCCAACCGAAGACCCCGTGGCGGCGCCCGCATGCGGTTCCCCCCCCCCCCCCCCCCCCCCCCCCATTCTGGCACACCCCTACACGTTTTCGTGGCCCCATAGGTAGCTCCACCGAAGGGCCCCATGTATGCGGCCCCATGTCGCGGTTCCCCCCCACCCCGCATTCCTGACACAACCCTTCACCACGCTTCGTGGCCCCATATGGAGCTCCACCGAATGTCCTCCGTGGCTGGCAGCCGCATGCGGTTCCACCCCCCAGTCAGGTACAAAGGCACCCCGCACCGGTTCGTGCCCCATAGGGAGAGCTCCACCGGGCCCCACCCCGGCTGCGCCCGCATGTGTGCGGTTCCACTTCACATTCTGACACACCCCCCTCGCCCCGTTTCTGGCACCCATAGGGAGCTCCACCGAATGCCCCAGTGGCTGCGCCCGCATGCGGTTCCACCCCCCATTCTGGCACACCCCTCACACGTTTCGTTGCCCCATAGGGAGCTCCACGGAAGGCTCCAGTGGCTGCGCCCGCATGCGGTTCCAGCCCCCATTCTGGCACACCCCTCACACGTTTCGTGGCCCCATAGGGAGCTCCACCGAAGGCCCCAGTGGCTGCGCCCGCATGCGGTTCCACTCCCATTCTGGCACACCCCTCACACGTTTCGTGGCCCCATAGGGAGCTCCACCGAAGGCCCCAGGGCTGCCGTCCGCATTTGTCGCGGTTCCCCACCCCCTCCCCCCCCCCCCAGCCCCATTCTGGCACACCTTCACACTGTCCGCGACTGCCCAGTGAGATCTCCGGCCGGAAGGCCTTAGTGGCTGCCTGCCCGCATGCGGTTCCAACCCCCCATTCTGGGCACGCCCCTCACCACGTTTGGCTTGGGCCCCATAGGGAGCTCCACCGGAGGTCGGCCACTGGCTGCGCTCCGCAATTCTGTTCCACACCCCCATTCGACACCACCCTCAAACAGTTTCGTTGCCTCCTAGAAGCTCCACCGAAGGCCCCAGCGGCTGCACCCGGCATGTTGCGTTTTTCCACCCCCCATTCCTGTCTGGTGATCTGGCACACCCCTCACGCGTTTCGTGGCCCCATAGGGAGCTCCCCATTCTGGCACACCCCTCACACGTTTCGCGGCCCCACAGGGAACTCCACCGAAGGCCCCAGTGGCTGCGCCCGCATGCGGTTCACCCCCCCATTCTGGCACACCCCTCACACGTTTCGTGGCCCCATAGGGAGCTCCACCGAAGGCCCCAGTGGCTGCGCCCGCATGCGGTTCCACCCCCCATTCTGGCACACCCCTCACACGTTTCGTGGCCCCATAGGGAGCTCCACCGAAGGCACCAGTGGCTGCGCCCGCATGCGGTTCCACCCCCTCATTCGGGCACACCCCTCACACGCTTCGTGGCCCCATAGGGAGCTACACCGAAGGCCCCAGTGGCTGCGCCCGCATGCGGTTCCACCCCCCCATTCTGGCACACCCCTCACACGGTTCGTGCCCCCATAGGGAGCTCCACCGAAGGCCCCAGTGGCTGCGCCCGCATGCGGTTCCACCCCCCATTCTGGCACACCCCTCACACGCTTCGTGGCCCCATGGGGAGCTCCGCCGAAGGCCCCGCTGGCTGCGCCCGCATGCGGTTCCACCCCCATTCTGACACACCCCTCACACGTTTCGTGGCCCCTAGGAAGCTCCACCGAAGGCCCCAGTGGCTGCGCCCGCATGCGGTTCCACCCCCCCCATTTCGGCACACCCCTCACTCGGTTCGTGGCCCGTGGGCGCCACCGAGGAATATATCCACAATTGCGGTATTCACAACTACGTATGGTTGGGTCTTTCGTCAGGCTAATTTTTCTGGCGCATGATTCGGGCGCTCAGCATATGCATGTGTTAGGTTGGGAGGAAGTGGGTTGGCGAGGGCGTTGGCGGTGGGTCGCGAAGTTCATGGGGAGGGCGACGAGGAGGACGCGGGTGAAGATGATGCGGGGGATGGAGACGATGAGGACGGATGGGTGGACGAGGGGACATTGAGAGAAGGAGAAGGAGGAGGAGGAGGAGGAGGAGGAGGAGGAGGAGGGGGGGGATGGGAAGGAGGAGGAGGAAGAGGAAAATGAGTCAGATGAGGAGAAGTAAGATGAGAGGGATGCGGGGGACGACGATGCGTTGTAAAGCTTGAGCGACAGGACGACGGCGACGCCTCCTGGCACGACGGCGCCGACGACATCAAGTCCAGCGACCAGACAGTGACGCGCTGCCCCGCGTGGCACGACACTGGTCGCCAGACGCGCGACTACGACACCGAGACCTCGTGGCACGACAGCGGCGACAAACAGACGCACGACTATTATGACACCGAGACCTCGTGGCACGACAGCGGCAAGCAGACGCGCGACTACTACTACAACACCTCGTGCCACGACCGCGGCAAGCAGACGCACGACTACCACAAGACCTCGTGGTGCGACGACAGCGACCGCACGGCGCACGACTACTACAACACCTCGCGGCACTACGACGACCGCGCTGTGACCAAGCACGGCTCGCACGACCTCGGGGAGGTGGAGATGAAGGACCCGCCCCCTGGGTTCGGATTGGCGGTCCTCTCTCACGCGTGGTCTCGTCACTCGTCATCGTCCCTCCTATCGCTCGCCCTCAATCCTCCGTCGAACGTGTTCGACATCCATCGGAATACATTCGCCCTCTCCCACGCATCAAACACGCATGAGGTCGTGCGATAACGGCCCTGCCTTAATCGATACGTATCGACATGCGTTACGTTGGCCGTCCTTCCACCCACCATATCACACCGCAACATCTCCCCGCCATACCTCCACTCCTGCATCACCCGACGTTCGATGTAGTCACGCATTCATATGATGCATCCTAAATCTCATCGCACATGCCCCGTCAATCACCATCACTCGCCCTCACCGTGACCACGTTCACCCCCGCCCCCCCCCCCGCCCTCCCTTACTTCGCTGCCACTGCCCCCCCTGTGTGCCATCCCTCCTCCCACTGCCACGTCGCCCCTCTAACGTTCTCGTCCCTCTCATCCCTCGTGAGTAGCTCACTCTCATATTCAATGTTCCTGGACTCCTCCTCTCCATCCGCCTCCCCCCCTCATCCGCGTCATCCTCCTCCGTTCGCAGCCATTTTGGCCAGCTGGTTCGACTGCGATCCAGCACTTCTCACTCTCGCCCCGGCTGCTCGATCGAGCAGCGTGGCGACGGCAGCCATGCAGGCGCTCGAGACCTCTTTCGTGCGGACGAGATGGGCGGAGCTCCTGCGCGGCGTCAACCACGAGCTGTTCGACACATTTCGCCAGCTCTTGCCACGGGCAGCGATTGCATCGGCGAATACTGCACAGCGGGACATGCACTGCCTGCAGTTGTTCGGAGGCCAGAGCGGCGCGCACCAGGTGACGAACTCCGTCTTCGCGAGCGGCTTGCAGGGCTTCGTGTGCGACGACCTCGGAAAGCCCCCCGGCGCCGCCAGCTCGGACGCCATCAAGTGGGCGCTGCGCGCCCAGCAGCGCGGCTCGGCGTGGGTGGTCATGACGGCCGCGGCGCCACCCGCGCCCGCCATTGGGCTCGCCATATTGTGTTGGCTGAGGGGTGCTGAGGTGTGCGTGACGGCGCGCTCAGGTCAGACTGTGCCAGTGTGGGGTGCCATGGCCCGCACGATCACTCCGATCTCGTTCACCACGTGCATGGGCGCGTTTGGCGCTGGGGAGCCGCTGTCGATTAACGTGATCACCAGCCATCGTTTTTTCAGGGGCCTCGAGAAGGACCTTTTACCCTCCTACCCCTCCCCGCACTCCTCCCCCCCCTCTTCGTCCTCATCCCCCGCATTTACCATGCCTGATCATAGTAGTCTTCCTCTTCCTCCTCCTTAGGTATCCCCCTTCTCCTCCTCCTCTTCCTCCTCCTCCTCCCCCTCCTCCTCCTCCTCCTCCTCCTTATGGCGAGGACGAACCGCGCGAGCCGACCGCGACGCCGACGACGTGCCGCGTGTGCGGTTGGTACACCCCAGAGTTTTGCACCGCGTTCGCGAACATTGTGAACGAGATATGGCAGAGCCGAACGCTCGGAACGCTCCCAGAGTTGTTCGGGCAGCCCTACACCAGCGCGAGGAGATCGGTCGATGGGTCGGGAACTGGAGGTAGTCGACTGGGTGCCTCGAGGAGTTGCGTCGCGCGCTAAATGCAGTATACGCACGCGCGTACATTGACACACATGTAAAACATGACAAGCGCACGCACATGCCAACATAACGTATCACAAACACGTTAATACGCACGATCGCATATATCGTGGACCGTACGGGGGGAGAGGGAAGGAGGAGGTGGAGGACGAGGAGGATGAGGAAGAGGGGGAGGAGGATAATGATGCGGAGGAGTAGGAGGAGGGGGCCCCCCACTACCCAACCCCCCTGCCCCCAGTCGACGCTAACTGGTTCCCTCCCTGCCGCGGCCCGCAGGATCGAGCCCGGCAGTTCACGGCGCGAGAAGTTTCCGTCGGTCGGCGACGCATCCACTGATGTCGGCACAGCTTCTGACGTTGGCGCGCTTAGCGATCTCGGCACACCTGCGCCAAAGCGCCGCAGGCTTTTCTCGAAGACGCCCGACGCGCATTGCTGTATTGTTTCTCCCTCGAGCGTGGCCAGCCCGACCGCCGCGACGCCTCCGCCTCCGCCTCCGCCTCCGCATGCTCTTCCGTGCCTGGCGACGCTGAGGACGACGACCACCGTGCAGAGTTGGCCATGTGGCTTAAGCTCGGTTAGATTGATTTAGGAGGTACGCTCAGGAGGAGCAGGAGACGGAGGAGGGTATATGGAGGATCGGCAGGAGCCCACTCTCTAGCTTACATCGCGGGTCCGACGGGGCCGGATTGGCTCATAATGTTTGCGGGCGGCTGCGTGTTGCGCAGTTTGCTCATATCGAGTGCATCGGCCTGACACGTTTCGATCAGAATACTTACATGCCGATGTATGGTGCTTGCTTCTGTTTAACGCCGATGGGGTGTACCACCGCGGCATACGTAGTGCCTGGGATGCATGCGCGTCGTGGTCGACGTTATGCGTGCAGTTTCAAGGCTGGCCGCTGTCGCGCCTCCAGCCATCTCGAAGCACAGTCGTTGTGCGCAGATTGTGAAAACATTTGTGAAACGATGTCTGATCACAGCGAGGTGTTCCACATACTACGTGAAATTTACCACATGTAGATCAGGCAGGTGAGGCGGGAGAGGGTGATGAGGATGATGATGATGAGGAGGAGGAGTTCGAGCCATATATGTAGTTGTGTAACTGCTAATGTAGGCGATCATGAGGTGGTGCGCGATATACGTAGGGTAGCGATGAACAGTTCAAATATATTTGTCGTTTGACTCACTCGGATTCGGACCAGACATATGCACGTGTGAGATCGTGTATATTCATACCACGACCCACCAGCGTTTAGATAATAACCTGTTCAGGCACAGTCACGTTTAAGTGGTCGATCGATTGCGCTATCATACCCACTCGCGCTCAGATACTCGAGCCCCGACCCCCCTCGCCCGCGCGTAGGCTGTATCGCGCTCATAAGTTCAGTTGGTGAGCTCTCAAGCATACTCGCGCACGCATGTTCGAACCTCCATCCCTCCCATCCCTACTCAGACATACTCGCGCTCACGCGTTCGACAATGCAACCCTACATTCATGGTCAGACTCGCCCGTCATTCCCACCCCCATGGGAAATCATATTATGTTCGTTAGCGTTATCCTTCGAACACACACACATATATATATGTATATCCACCATGTCGGTTCGACCCCGCGCACGCCCCCCATCTCGCCCCCCGACTGTTCGCTCTGCGCGGCGCCAGGAGATGAGCAAATGGCTGGCGGAGGGCGCCGGCGAGAGCGACGACGAGGCGGACATCGTCGCGAGGGCCCTGGCGACGGACGCGGTCCCTGGGCGGAAGCAGTGGCTTAAGGCCATGCATCGATTCGCTGTCGATATCATATCGCGTATCCCTCATCCTCCTACTCCGTCTCCTCATCCGCCTTCTCCCCATCATCACCTGTATCCGCATCCCTCGCCCGAACCCCCCTCGCCCGCCTCTTCTTCGCAATCCCTCATCCACATCCGCTGTCGCCCCGCCACCATCCCACCGCTCCCTTTCCACCCGCCCCCATCCGACAATGTTCCCATATCGGCCTAATGTGTTACGTGTTCACCATCCCAATATGGCCGAGAATCCCGCACGCCCCCATGTGTGTTCATTCGGTGCGATCATGTCTTCAGAGGCTGAACGCGTCGCAGTCAAGGAGACGGCCAAGCGCGCGTCCAAGGCCGAGACTGCCAAGACCAAGGTCACGACCAAGGCCACGGCCAAGGCCACGGCCAAGGCCAAGGCCAAGGCCAAGGCCAAGGCGAAGTGCACGACATCTGGCGGTGACCTCCCGCGCAAGCTTCCCCACCCGTCTTTAGGTTTCTTGAATGCGGTGTACGCAACTGGCAAGTCGTATCTCCTGGCCCCTGGCGACGACGCCAAGTTGCACTTATTTCTCGAGGTTTGCGAGAAGCACACGTGCGATCACGCGAAGGTGTGCGCACAGATTATGCGCCACAGCGTGAAGCACAATTTGACAAAGCCAGACGCCATCGCCTATCGTGCGAAGGTGCTCAAGCTGTGATATGTAGGTATCAGGTTGTTTTTAGTTTTGGGGCGTGCACGCATGAGATAAGCCATGGCGCTGGCGTGTATTTCGTCACCAGCGGACCGACCATGGCCGATCCGTAGTCAGTCGAGTGGTGCACGGCCTCGATCGGGGCGTGGCAGTGTGTTGCGTGGGATATTATCGACGACTTGCGGTCGGTTCGAAACGATGTTCGAACATTAAGTTCCACGTCACCTCCAACCTCCATGTCGTTCCATCCCGATACACGCCGTCATCAACATTCACATCGTAGTACATCCCCGCGGGTCAATATCTCATCCCGTCGTCATCCTCAGCCCCAACGTGACATCATCATCTGTTGTCATCGCCCACCCCAGTCCAGTTCCACGCCGTTCAAGCGCATCGACGCGCGACGGACAGGGTGGAGTCCATGGTACAGCCCGATGTCGCGAAGTTGTCGGGTTCGTCGGGGGGACTTGGGGAGTGAACAATATAGGCGTATATGGAAAGCTGTGATGTCATGTGAGAGAGGGGCCTGGACATGCGAGGCCACGTGTAACACATAGGTGACAGGGATTGGAGACCGTGTGACTCGATGTGTGAGATACATATTGTATGTGTTTGGGATGTGTGCATGTGAAGATGAACATGATAAATACTGCGTGGTGATATACGTGTAATGTGACACATGGTGACACACGTGCACCACACGCACAATACCATACCTGACACTCCACATGATCAACCACACGCGCAACATCATACAATGCACACCCACATGTAGTCACGTTATGAATTAACCATCCGATCAGTACATACGTGAATTGTTAATGATACGATTCGAGCGTCAATGGTACACGCCACTGCAGAATTAGGTTATACACATAATCTCACGAATCTCTCACGTGCGTCACACGTGAGATGTACATCTCACGTACGTCTCACGTGCGTCTCACGTGAGACGAAAATCGTCTCACGTAAGACGTACGTGAGATTTTGATCTCACGTGGGACCCACGTGAGATGTTCGTGAGATATACATCGTTTGACCGTGCCATTGTATGTGTGTCCATCTCGTATACTGTACGCTACAATCAAGTGAATACAGCCTACATGTGGAGTCTGAATTGTGCCAATGTGTACTTATGTGGTGCATCGAAAATGATAACACTGTCGACATCGGCGTTGTTCGCAGCCGTGCTGAGTGGTTCTGGTTAACCCTCGGCGTTGGTGTGCGGACCTCTGAGGTCCTCTCGCACTGTACGAACCACCGTCCAGGGACCCTTCGGACCGTGGCTGCCATGGCGAAACCAGCGATGAAGAGCACGCTGGCCAAGGGCGTCCGTGGCGTCAAGGTCGCCACCCGCAAGCCAAGCAAGGAGTCCGACCAGGGTAGTTAATATCATATAGTTATCCCTCTCGATGCACCACATGTGTACACAGTACTGCTGCACCCACCAGCTAGGATGGTGCTCCCCTCAAGCGCCCAGCTGCTGCCGCTGACGATGATCCCCGTGCTGCGCGCTCGACGTCCATCGTCGTGTACAGCGAGAAGCTGGCGCGTTTGGCGGAGATGGCGTCGGGTATGGACATGGACGCCAAGATTGAACTCTTCAGGACGTGTGGTTTACAATCGTGTGTTGTTTCGATACACGTCGGGTCCATGGTAGATGGCACGGTATGTGGCACGCATTCGGTGTATACGATGGGGAATGATATGTCGAGTTGCACCCGTGTCTTCCCTGGGTCGTGGCGTTGAACAATCCACGCGGCACGTCGTTGTTGTGGGTGGTAATGTACCAGTTGTTCATACGTCACCGCCCCGCTACCAGGAGGGAGGGCGACCCCGAGGACCTGCGCCAGCGTAAGGCGATCTTTTCGCCAGACGAGCTCAGGGAGCTCTACGGGCGCTTCCGCACGGCCCGCAGGAGCAACCCCGAGGTGGATGAGCACTACGAAGCGGTTCGCACTAATCTAACACACAGCGTTACCAAACTTAACAAATTGTGAACCCCTCATGATTGTCAAACTTAACACGTATGTGCTAAGGTTGACAACCATGAGGAGATGTGGATGCCGATGCGATGATATGGAGGTGGTAGTACAATGGAACCCGATGTGGATGATGGTGATGACGATATCGGGGGATACATACGGGGGTGGGCGAATAACAGGGATGAGGACACGTTAGGTGCGCGTGTCACATCTGATACATACCCTCCCGCATATCACCGTATTCATCCCTCCCTCCCTCCCATCCCCCCTATCCTCTTCATTCGCACAGTCGGATGTCGCAGCTTGGCATAACATAACCTGTCATTTCAGGACTGGCGTCATATTCGGAACGTGTGAACGGCCGACCATGAGGCCATCGCTGCCGCGGGAACACCATTTTGGGGCATCCAACCACGCGGACTGGACACCACATTTAAACAGCACACCTCCCACCGCTTCGGTTCAACGCCCGAGAGGTCACCAGCGAGAAGGGCGGCCCGAAGGGGGGGAGCAGGCGCGCCGCGGGGGTCATGCTGATGGCATGGATCCAGGACCCCGACATGGAGGAGGCGTTCTGGTCGGTCGCCCAGAGCATCATATTCCGACCAGGTGGACCAGACGCCCCGCTGGATCACCCAGAAGCAGCTCCACGACAAGTACGGCGAGAGCGAGGCCGAGGAGATGATGGACCAGGGCTTGATCCAGGCCGAATGTAGTGATACGTAAAGGGGTATACAGTGGATGAATGGTGCTAATGTGAGGAGGAGAAGGTAATGACCATATTGAGGATGACGCGGAGGACGAGGACCATGAGGCATATGATGATACGCACTCACCCCATTTCCCGCCGAGATCCGCGACAACCCGATAAACAAGCGCCGCAAGCAGTACCTTGACACGACGGACAGCCAGAAACGCACATTCAAGCGTGAGAAGCAGACGACGGCGATTCTCTGTGGGGAGGGGTAGTCGACAGGAGCTGGTTGGTTTCATGTGAGGAATGTGACAAAGTGGCGAGGTTGAAGAGGCGGGCGAGGTGGGCGACATGACCGAGACGGTGGTTGAGGGGGTAATGAGACCGAGGAGGGGACGATGTGGTGGAGGATCGATCAGGTGAGGTGGATGATATCGGCGAGGGTGCGTGGGGCACACGTGAGGTTGGTGAGGCTGATGAGAAATGACAAGAAACGCGAGGAGGTGCATGGATGGTAAAAACATGCCCGCTGAAGGCGACTGGCACGAAGAAGCTCACGGGTGAGGACCAGCAGCGCATCGCGGATTCGATCAACCGCGTCTCGTTGGGTGGCTGCCTCGCGAAGGGTCCGCGGATTGTTGACCCATAGCACGGTGCACTCACCCTAACCCAGCATCGATATCAGCGGTGGTCGACCGTGCGTCACATCGGATGAACTCGTTTGACCAGTGGTTCGTTGAACCACTTGAGTTGTATCAGGCCTTCTTTCCTGTGGGGGGTCATCCGATGGGACAGCCAATCGCTCACCATTGACATCGCCGCAACAATATGACGACTGCGACTCGATCGACTCGGCGCAGCCCCTCCCGCCGATATTCGTCACAATTCCTCCAGTGTCCCATGCCCCCTTCATGGCCACTCCCCCGCCCCCCTCTTTTCCGTTTGGGCATAGCCCTGTCCTCGTCGTTCCAACCCCGCCCTGCGCCCCCCCCTTACACTGCGCTTCGAAATAGCGCGCGCCTCCTGCCGAGCCCCGCCGCCGAACTCCACCCCCCCCCAGCCAGGCTCCTTCCGCACGATGGGCCTGGAGGGGATGGACAACGGAGACGCCTCGGACGGAGAGGAGCACACCGCTCCGAAGGGCAGCCGTGGCGCGCGTGGTGGGAGTCGCGCTACTCGCACTACTGGTCGTGCCTCTGGCCGCGGTGGTGGCGGCGCGGCTCGCGGCGCTGGCCGCGGCGGTGGCGGCGCGGCTCGCGGGTAGACGATGTTGCAGGCCCATTGGTTTGTGTCGTTGCCCCTCCCCGTCTCGTCCTCCTCCTCTTCCTCCGTCTCCTCCTCCTCATCATCACCGTCCTCCCCCTCCACCTCCACCTCCTCTGCCTCATCCTACTCTTCCACGCGCGCGCATGCGCCTTCGCATCGCTGTGTACATGTGCCCCCGCACCTGTGTACAACGGGATGTGCGCGCAGTATGTGCACACCCTTCCCATTATTCACACGCATGTCACACATGACTGCGCGCGCATGCGCCGATGCGAGCACATGCCTGCGCGCGAATAGACACGCGAGATGAGGAGGAAGAAGAGGATGAGGAGGAAGATGATGCGATGCATATGATGAATATGATGAGGATTAATATTTCCAGGATCACTAAACCGCATTCTCTCATCCTCCGCTGGCGTTGGCCGTTATCGGCCATGCAATGTAATCGCCAGGTGTGTTCGTGTGCGTCGGGGCGTCAGGGCGTCGTGGCTCCATGGCGTGTTAGTGTCATTGCGGTTTCAATGTGTTGGCGTGTGACTGTCCAAAACACGTGAACCGCCAGGCGGTCCACGAGCTGGCGTCGCTGGAGAAGGCGAACCTGGTCGGCAAAGACCAGTGCTGCCAGGCCCTCGACAAGTGCAGCTCGACGGGCCAGCAGGTGTCCACCGCCTTGGTGGCCAAGATCCGCGAGCTCAACAACCAGGGTCAGGCTTGCCCGTTGTGTGTTCGTTGTCGCCCTCGGCCCCCTGGGGCTCACCATATGTAGAAGTATGTGTTTCCCCGTGTGTTCCCAGCATGTCCCTATGCGGTTGGCGCCCTGGCGTTTGGAGGAGTAGGAGGATGGGGAAGTGCGGGGACGGGATGGAAGTCGGTGGACGGGCGCATGGGGGGAGGGGGCTGCGGAGGAGCACAGGGGCGGAACATTAGTCCGCATTGGAGGGTCGATGGTGATGATGCTGAGGAGGGTGGGGATGAGGAGGAGGAGGAGGAGGAGGAGGAGGAGTAGGCGGAATGTGGCAGGAGGGAGGATGTGGGATCGCCATTGCCACTACTACTATGCCAGCACAGGCCACGCCGAACGCGAAGAAGATGGCCGCCAAGCTCCAGACAGCGAAGAAGGTGGCGGCCCAGCTCCAGACCGACCTCGCGAAGGGGAACCAGATCCTCATGGATCCTGATGCGTCCGTGGCAAGCCTGCAGAAGGCGGTCCTCGCCATCGTGAAGGCCTTCAGGGACGTGATCACCCTGGACATCCTGGTCCTGTAGGCAAGCCGTGTGCAGGCGTACATCGCCATGTCTTTTATTTTGTGGCGGGTTTGCTTTCGGTGCAAGCTCGAGCCACGCGCCAATGGACGCAAGCACATCACGATGCCATCATGAGCATACATCGCATATCGCCCCCGTGTTATTTTCTTGGCGTAGATCAGATGATACATACTCGGATAATGATGATGAGGATGAGGAGGAGGCTGACGAGGAGGAGGATGAGGGAGGAGGGGAATGGGGGGGCGACGGAGCAAGCTGATGCCTGTATGCACCCATGACTGGCCATTTCATTGTGCGCACGTCGCATACACCCCCGTCGTCTGGTGACATCCAGCTCCCGTCCGATACGTGGTCCTGCGAACGACTATACGTACGCGGGTGGAGATGAGGAGGGCGAGGAGGAGGTGAGGGAGAGGGAGGTTGGCGTGGAGGAGTAAATATTTGGTTGGAAGGCGAACTGGTGCACAATGGTTGTCGGACAGTCGCAGGTGCACTTAGGATGAACATCCCATGGTCGGACGTCCGCTGGCATTTCGGCATGAGTTGCCCGTTCGCTGCCGCGGCCGCGCGGGTGCACTACTCTCATATTTTGTGATGAGCCGTAGGAAGCGGCACCGCTGCGATGGCGCTGAGAGCGAGGTGCCAAGTTCGCAGGGCGATGAACCATTTTCCGAGCAAGTGTCAGATCTATTGGTGGACTGGGCATGGGGTAAGATCCCAGCGGTGTTAGTACAGAAGCGGTGCCGCGCGTCTTTGAAGGATGGGGCCACGAACCCCGAGGTAGCAGAGTTGGCGAAGCTCGGTGGTTATGGGCGGTCCCCCCAACACATACATCGGGATCTTACTCGCCGTTTCCTCAGAGATATGAACATGCCGCCTCCGCAATCCCTGGTTGTTGCAGCAACGAACCCGCGCACCGCTGACCCGTGCCACCCACGAGTGGACATGCTCTTGCCGCACGATTGGTTCTCGCACTTGTACCACCACTATGAAGATGAGTTTATGCGTCTATTCGCGGTGGCTGAGATCAAGCGTTTCTGGGTTGGGGCCAGCAGGTTCAGGGTTAGACTTGTGGAAATTGTGCGGCGTCGCCGTAGCACGCCATCAGGGTGAGGAGGACGATGCGGATGATGAGGGGGGATGGGGAGATGCAGATGAGGATGATGAGGAGGAGGATAGGGAGGATGAGCGTATACATGAACATAGCCGTGCTCAGTTCCAACGCGCAACACGATGTGGTTCGTTGTACATACACGCAGCAACACGCACAAGCATCATCACGTGCACGCGCAACGGGGACACCGTACGCTCACATGGCCACCACCACCCCATCACGCGCGCACACACACACACGCTCACATGAGACAATTTCCAAGTCTAACAGGGATGACCCAAAATTGAAAGACCACCCCATATGGGCTACACCAGCACACAAGAAATGGTCGATCCCGCTGCGAATCCACGGGGACGGGGCCGAGTTCGTCAGTCGGGACAGTTTGACGACGGTAAGCATGTCGGGCCTCATGTGTCAGGGGGCGACAAAATCTATTACATTATTCTTGGCGTCCTGGCCGTTGAGTTGCACGTCCAAGGGCACGTGGCATACCATATGGGAAATGCTATGCTGGTCGTTTCGGGCCCTCTACGAAGGCCGCCACCCTGCACGCGATACCGAGGCTGCGCCGTAGTCCGACGCACGGGAGGGCATCGGCGAACCCATCGAGGGAAACGAGAGGGGAGACGAGGAGGTGACGGTGGAAATGCGGGGGGCGCCACGGAGGGAGGGTTGGCGGGGAGGGGGGGCGGGAACGGTTGGGGGACTGTGGGGTGAGATTGGCGGGGATGGATGGATGTATGGCAATATGACTGCGTCATGCCAATGTCAAGGCAAAGCGGCCTCCCCTGACCTCGAACAGGAACTGCACGGACCAGATGAGGAAGTGCAAACGAGCGAGAAGCCCAGCATGATGTCGCCGATGGAGACGCCAGTGATAACACAAGAATACTCCGAGCAACAGACTGAGCAAACCAACAAAACTGAGAACGGACCAACTCGATTCGGCCCAAAAGGGCATTGCCAAATTCCACAAGCAACAGCAATAGGCTCCAAACAGAGATCCCAAACAGCGGCCACTTTCTTTCATTCATGCCCACCAATGCACTGAAAGGATTGATCCCGCCCATTGAGACCAATCAAAACTTGAATTGAAATACCCTCCCCAGGCGGCTGTGGGAGACTAGAACAAAGTAAATGACGGCGCCAGCACAGCACTGGACATAGCCCAATTGCAATAGGATAGCTGAACATGTGGCAGCGCAGATGACCCAAATTATTGTAGCCATCCGAACTGCAATAGCACCATGCCCGAACAAAAGGTAACGACAACGCGAGCTCAACTGTATTGAGCCTCCGTCTCAGCACCCGATGTCGGCTCTGTAGCAGAGAGTGTGCAGCGCTCCGCAAACATCCACATGGCAGCGGCATTGAGTTCGGCCCTCGGATGGATGCGTCTCGCAAGCTCGTCGGCACTATTGATGACGACCGTGTCCGCGCTGACTGCTGCGAGCTGCTCGTCCAAAACTCGATTCATCTGATGATCCACGGCATGATCCCAGTATGATGCGTAAGGCCCTGACCAACGACTCATGCGACGAAACTCGTGATCGCGTAAGAGGAAAGGCGCTGGCTCCCTCGGAATGGCAGCGGCCCCCATAGCCCTGCATACAGCAACTGCGCAGGAGTGGCACATGGAACCGTCCCATTGAGCTGTGAAAGCAACATGCCATCGCCATACAGTGGCTTGATAAACCAGTGCTTCTAAATTGAAACTTCCGTCTCGCTCTAAATAGTGGCAAAGCTGAAACGGCCCATCCTGGGTGCCTCGCATGACCAAATCACTCCCGTGGACTAGCGGGCGCAAGGCCGCCGTTGGGTCACTGTGCGTAGTCCCTTCCATGGGTCTGTAATTCGGGATCGGGCGCAATGAAGCCGTGAAGCTGGGCACCGCGGCGATCCGCATGCAGTCCGTGCGCCGTGAAATCTCTATGGTCGCGGCGTTCGGAAGCTGACCATGTAGCGCCTCATATATGAGCTGGTCGTAGAGAAGCCTGCGGGTCGTAGCGTCGATCTGCCTCTGACCAAGGTATCGACGCAAGAGACAATCCAGATCATCGCGGAAGGAGAGCGGCGGACAGATGCATGATACCACAACCACAGCCGGCACCACTGCAAGGGGTGACCTATGATCCCAACTACCGCGGCCACCCCCCTTCCAGAAAACTCAGAATCCAAGATTCTCTCAGCGTGCATGCCCCAGATCCATAGCAGAGCGCCCTGACCTCCCGAATGAAAAAAAAACACGCTTTGAAGCACTATGCGAATCTGTGCTCGCGCGCCGCGTCCAGCCTGTCGCCGCGCTCGACTGCGGAGGCCCTTCGCATCCTTGGCGGGCGGCGCTGTCGCGTCGATGTCTCATTCATCGCGCGCTGCGCTCCACGGTCAGCGCGCCCCCAGGCAATTCCTCGCAACTCTATCGCGTCGCCACCCCGCGCGAAGAGGCGAGCGCGCAAACGATCGCGCAAACTTGCGACGTCTATCGACGAAGGAGGAGCCCAGCAGCTACAGGGGCATTGACTTTCCTGCACGAAATTCGCGCGCGCGTCTGGCGCGATTTTCACGGCGGGTTTGATGATTTTGCGTCGGGGAGGGGGGGCGGTATCTCCGCGCGAAAGCTGGCGCCGAAACATTCTATCAACGCGCACGGCCAGCCCTTGATAGCCCCATGAAGTAATATCGCATAACCAAATCGCGTTGCAGTGCCCTCGCGCCGCCACCGCGCGCGAAGGATTCTCGAGGATTCTTCTGATGTTGTTCGGATTCCCTTGTAGTCTTAAAACTCTTCAAAGTAATTCAGGATTCCCTTTGGGCCCCCAGTGATCGGGGTCCCTGTGGATTCCTTGGATGTGCATGTGTGTGTGCGTGCGTGCGTGTGTGTGTGTGTGTGCGCGTGCGTGTCGGTCGGCGCAAGTCGTTCTGGCTGGGTCTTTAGACGGCACGTCGCTGCGCGCGCGCTTGCGGATAAAAGTGCATGTGTCGATTATTGTGCTTGTTGGTTCGTTGTGTTGTGTATTTGCGTATTTCGTTGTTTGTGTGTGTGTTCGTGTGTGCGTGTGTTCGCGTGTGCGTGTGTGCGTGCGTGCGTGCGTGCGTGCGTGCGTGCGTGACTGCGCGCGCGCGTGCGCGCGTGTGTGTGCGTGTTTCAAGGGGAGCGGGGGGGAGTCCACAGGATTCCGTAGGGCTCCCAGGGTTTTCTCTAGGCTTATTCCGACTTCTTACGACATGTGATGTTGCTTGGGTACTCTGTAGCCCTTGCGTAGCAACGGCTACGGCAACTACAACACTCATTGCATACATATGTATGTATAGGCCTTCGGCCCATCCCGCCACCATGCTTGGATTGTGGTTCAGAGGGCTCTTGAGTGTTCGTTGGGATCTCGTGGCATGTCTCTCGGAGGCCTCTTGGAAACAATTTTGAAGTGTTCGGGGGGGGGGGGGGGGGGGGGGGGGGGGCATTTTGGGGTTTCATGCGACCTCTTTTGGGTTTCTTGGGGGCTTCTTTCGGGGGCTTCTTGGGGCGTCTCAGGGGCTTCCTGGGACCGAGGGTTCGATATGTCCGTTCGGGTTCCCCTTCTGGGCCCCCTCTCGGAGCCGTCTTGGGGGTCTCTTGGGCCATCTTGGAGGCCTCTTGGGCCGTCTTGGAGCCCTCTTGGGCCGCCTTGGGGCCGTCTCGGAGGCCTCTGGGGCCGTCTTGGGGAGGTCTTGGGGGCAGGGCGCAGGTGTGATCGCGATCATCCCAGCAAGGAAAGATGAAGCAGGGGATGGCGTTCACAATAGTTCGAGAACCTGTGATTGTTGTTTGATCAGTAGCCATTTAGTCTCAAACAGGTTCAAACCATGCCAAAGCTGCTGGACCTCCCACTTGCAATTTTGGCTAGGTACAACGATGAAGGCGCGTCGTATGTCACAGGTGGTTTTGTTGTCGGCCGCATCACTGACGAGGCTCCCAATGACGAACAAAAGCGGTGTTGGCTGGACGATCCCGTTATGACCCGGAGAACGCATGGTCGAAAAGGTAGACTCGAAGATGGCTTCGTTACTTTACACGCGGATCATTGTTGGCATTTCGGTATGTCCATTCCCATTGAGGGCACGCATATGATTGGCCCCCACACCTACATCAATCGAGTGTCTCAGACGGGGGCGGAATACTTGAAACGTCAATGTAGAACGATTGCTGACATGCCTCTTCCAAGAGATTTTTCTGTGATGTGGTTGCCGAAAAAGCTGACGCAGTTCATTGTCAGTGGCCCTATTGCGATTCCACTGTCGTATGTGCAATTTGCCAACGTCGACGTGGTTCACGTGGATCCCCCAGCAGTGGAGGACGTGCCGCGCAAGCGGACCTTCGAGGACTGGACACAGCGAGGTGCTGGTTGGAAAAATGACGCTGGTTGTTCGAAGGAGGACTGGCCGCCGATGTTTCGCATTAAGGCTGCCCAGCTCGCTATGGAACTCCGCAGTTACGATGACGTCCCAAAGATTTGTTCAATTGTCGCAAGCATGCATGGGCGTGTAGACACGAAGAAATATCCAGGTAAAGAACAGCTTCGCAGAGATGTTATAAAACTGGATTTGCTACACACGCTGTCTAGAAGACGTATCTTTTCACACTCACCGAACCTTGCGATATTCATGTCTGCAGACTCCAGCCCCCAACATAATTACGACTGGCTTGCCGTTACCGAAGAATTGATGAAGAGGGACAGCATTAGCGTGCCTGCTGATCCATTTTCGGGTTTTGCCCATGAGCGGAGAACGAAACCTCTGACAACAATCCCAAGGAAGCATGGCACTGTCGGTGGAAAACTGCTTCGAGTTCACCACGCGTGCATGCTAGAGGCTGGCGTCAAGAACATTGCCCAATTTCGCATGTGTGTCAAAGGCTATTGTAGGGATCAAGGCAGTGCGGAGCGTGGCGTGGCGTCGGCTCCTATCGGTCACGTGGCAGGCCAGGTTGCCGAGCAGTTCGCCAGGCTCAGCGCTGGCGATACAAGTATCGAGGACGTGCACAATAACATTGCTCACTGGCCGAACTGCATTGAGACGTCTGACTGGTGCCACATTGTCATGAATGCCTTGCAAGAGTCAATCGAGAACGAGCCATTCTGGGCAGAGTATGAGCCGCGCCTCAAGGCATGCTGCAAAATATTAGGTGACAAGTCTTACAAGCAAGTTTTATTGAATGACGCTTTCGCCGACGCGAGCCCCTACGCCCGGATGTTGCTGCACAATTTCTCTTCTGATCACGTCGATTGGCGTTGGGAGTATTTGGAGTGTGCAACTGATGAGCTCACGGGTGCTCGGGCGCCCTGCAGCTCAAGACACGCGCCCCCCATGATGTCACTTTTCCCAGGGTGCGCCCCGATCCAGCTTGTCACATTCGCTTCCGATGGGGCTTCGGCGACGAGGGGGGTCGGCGGTCGGCTCAGGGGGGCGCAGGCGGTCTTGTTGCGCAGGGCGTCCGATCCCAGGTATATGGGAAGAGTTCAAGCGACGTTTCTCGCCACGCCTTCTGCCGGACAGCCCGTCTTTGGTCAAAAAGGTGGTCAAGGCAACGACGGAGATGGATGAGTTCGGCCCCTTCACAGAGATGCTGGCTTTACTTTCTCGCGTTGCTGGCATTGCGATGAGATCGGCCGAGGGATGTTATTGCCATGAGGTTGTCCTCCCCGAAGGGGCTCACGGCCAAGCAACGACGAGCGCGCCTTCAAGCAGGCTCGAGCGTTGTTAAACAGATTGATAGGAGCTCACTAGTTCGGCCCAGTATGGCCAAGTCGTTGTTGGCCCAGGGGGGGGGGTCTCTTTCTCTCTCTCTCTCTGTTTCTTGTTATGGCTTTCCTCGCCGATCCTCCTCCTCCCTTCCTCCTCCCTTCCTCATCACTTCCTCTGCTGCATGCCTTCCTCCTCCCTTCCTCCGCCGTTCCTCCTCCCTTCCTTCCTCCTCCTTTCCTCCTCCCTTCCTCCTCTCTTCCTCCTCCCTTCTTTCCTCTTCCCTTCCTCCTCCATTCCTCCTCCCTTCCTTCCTCCTCCCTTCCTCCTTCCTTCCTCCTCCCTTCCTCCTCCCCTCCTACTCCCCTCCTCCTCCCTTCCTCCTCCCTTCCTCCTTCCTTCCTCCTCCCTTCCTCCTGCCCTCTGCTGCATGCCTTCCTCCTCCCATCCTCCCTCCCTCCTCCCCTCCTCCTTCGTTCCTCCTCATTTCCTCTACCCTTCTTCCTCCCTCCCTCCTCCCTTCCCCCCTCCTTCCTTCCTCCTCCCTTCCTTCCTCCTCCCTTCCTCCTCCTCTCCTGGCCCTCGCCTGCTTCCAGGTTTCACATTTCAGAAGCTTCGCGGCCCGTTGGGGTGGCTCGGGCGCCCCCAAAGCACACCCCCACGAACTCTGTATAATCACAGTGTTCGGGGCTTTCCACAGAATTGATGGGGGGGTGCGGTTTTCGCAGTCCCGTGCCGCTTCATGGCCCCCTCAGGGTGCTCTTCCATCCTGAGGCGTGTTCGACTCGGACGCGCTCTCAGCGGCTTTCACTCCTCATCCCTCCTCCCTTCCTCCCTTCCTTCCTCCTCCCTTCCTTCATTCCTCCTCTCTTCCTCCTCCTTTCCTCCCTTCCTTCCACCTCCCTTCCTCCTCCTTTCCTCCTCCTTTCCTCCTCCTTTCCTCATCCCTTGAGGGGTGGTGGGGGCGGCGGGAGCACGAGGGTGGATGAGGAGCAGGAGTGGGGGCAGGAGCAGGAAGAGGAGGATGATGGAAACACGAACCAGGGGTAATGTCTGAATAACAGCGCTCGCCGTGTCAGTTGCGCTGGCTGGAACATGCCCTTGGAATGGCAAAAAGATCGTCTCGTTCGCGCTCGGCGGCGCTCGGGCTCACGCCGAGAGGATCATGAACGCCACGTCTGAGCGCTACAACGCTTGCCTGCTGACACTTGAGCCGGGCATCCAGGCCAGGGTTCTGAGTGCCG
Organism: Prorocentrum cordatum; assembly: GCA_963575745.1. NCBI lineage: Eukaryota > Dinophyceae > Prorocentrales > Prorocentraceae > Prorocentrum > Prorocentrum cordatum. The sequence continues at coordinate 506,488 of CAUYUJ010005313.1, forward strand.
AAAGCCGGATTAAACGCAGGTTGGCGTCCACCATCGCAGACAAAGCTGCCTACTTGGAGCATATACCACATAGCGTGTGTGCGAAATTCGGGCAGTTCTGCGGGTATTCTCTCGAGAGTTGCCAGGGCAAGTTGTTGGAGAGTTTCGCCGAGTACAGGGCGAACGAGGCCGTGGCGCAGCACGACCCAGTGTGTGAGTATTACTTTTCCAGGAAGAGCATTGTGTCTATGCAGCTTTGGGAATGCGCAAATGGCCGATCGTCTCTGGCTCTTTGCCCGGAAGCCTTCGTCTCAGTTCAAGAGCGGGCCTTTGCAACGACAGTGGCTCGCAAAGTCGAGGGCGAACATTCGAAGACGAAGTGGGCAACCCAGCGCGGCCTCCGACGTTGCAAACCTGCGCTCGGCTGCGCCCACCAACGACATGTTCAGATTGGTCAGGCCCTGCAAGATGATCGCGAGTTGGCGTATTTCGTGGGCATGTGGCATCATCCAATAGAGATGTGGCAACAGCTGCTGGAACACATGGTGCCACATGATGAGATACACAACCTATCTTATCCACAGAGGCTGTCAATGGTGCACAAGTACGAGGAGTCATTCTCGAAGGCTCCCCTCGAGGCTGCCCAAAAAGAGGTCGGGCAGATGGTGAAGTACCGGAAAGCCCTTCAGACAGCGCCTGTCCAACTGATCACCGAAAGCAGCAACCTTATCATAAAGTACTTCAAGAGCGTACTCAGCATCCAGACTGCAACCTTCAGCTTGCCCTCAGAAATGTTTCAGATGATGAGAACGGACGGGTACATCCCAGAGAACGTCAGGTCAGATTATTTGGTGGAAGCGGTCGCGCCCATTGCATTCGTAGCTGCTCCATCGCCGATGGCCCACTTGCAGTTTTTCCAAGTAGTTGATGCATACCCCGAACGCAAGTACCAAGTTCAATCTCCATGCGTTCCACGCACACGTTCTATGGTCCGTGTTCTCCTCGCGACCGTGACCAGAGAGTCAGATGCTGAGTTCAATGTGGTGCAGACGGATCAGGTCGCCGATTTGGACTTGTTGCAAGTATGCGGGCTTCGATTTCATAGCGTCACGGATGCCTTGTACGTTTGGCCGTTCAGTAAGCACGATGTTGCGTTCGATGTGATCCCACGGACAGTACCAACGCTTCCGCATCATGTGCGACAGCCTTTGGTTTTACCTATTGGCCTCGGCGATCCGGGCGAAGTTGGGGATCACGAGGTGCCTGCAGGTGGCATGGGCGAGGAGGCCGCGATCGTTCCCTTCGAAGGTTCCCCCAGTGATGTGGTGCGATTTCACCAGCGTATTCCACTGGAAGCGAGATCGGTGATCGAGGGCATGCTGAATAGGCGATCATTGGCAGTCCATGGGAAATACGAACCGCAAATCGATATCGATCATTGCCACGTCAACACTCTCAACTGGTTGGTGTCCGCGGGTGTTCTGGCGTGCCAGGAGGAGTTCGGGGAACGGACGTTCGCCATCGCCACGAAGTGCTTGAGATTGCGGGTGTCATCGGGTCTGAGCAGCCCACTATTGGTAAAGAATTATAACAGGGACACCCCGTGCACAGCATTAACAAAACTTGAAGCCGTGGGCTATCTGATGCGGTCAAGCTTTACGCGAGCAGTCGGTCACGTTGAACAGTTGGACCGTGAGGGCCCCAATTTGATGTTCCACGCGGAAGCGCCGTTCAGGGTGACAACGTATTTGCACGCCCTTTGTCTGAGGGAATCCATTTTCAATAAGCCTGGAGAATTACAGTTCATTTTACATGGTGGCCGCGATGTCTATTACAGAGCTTTGTTGGAGCTGGATAACTTGAGCGCACTGGCTGGCAAGAGCGCAGCCGAGCTCTCAATCATGGCGGACAACGACTTCAAGGCGTTGCTGGACAAGACGACCCGGAAACGGAAAGCGGAGTTGGCGATTGAAGACGCCGACGAGTCCAGCGATCTAGGCGATTCGGTCACCCCTCGCGTCGTTCGCCAGCAGCGGCCGCTGCCACTGACCCTGGATGATTTGCGAGTGCAGCCCTACTCTTGTAGAGACCCAGCGCATTCGCATTTGAAGGTGTGTTTTGACAACTGGACTCACAGCAGTGGCAATCGTAGGGCATTCCTTGAAGGATGTCGCGCACCTGGCCACGTGAAATGCAGGCGTTATGCGTTCTTGAAGAATTTCCCAAACATGCAGAGATGCAAAGCATGGTTGTTGGCATGGGGGCAGGCTGCTCATCGTTACGCGAGCCAAGAGGCCCACATTAGTTTCAACCCGACCCAAGCAGAGGTCGACCTTGTCGAGCAGGCTGAGTTCGGATGAGCCGAGCTGGTGAACGGAAAAATTTAAATGCGCATCACATGTCCCATGAACTTCATCACGAATTGCATCGTGCATCCGCACAGCCACGTGGTAAATTCTTGAGCAACGATGGGGGCTAGGAGGAGGAGGAGGAGGAGGAGGAGGAGGAGGAGGAGGAGGAGGAGGAGGAGGGGGAGGAGGAGGAGGAGGAGGAGGAGGAGGAGGAGGCGGCGGAGGACGATACGGCAGATAGAAGAGGGAGGAGAGGGAGGTCCAGGGATGAGGGAAGTGGGGAGGACATTGCATTCTCGGTCAACTAACCTATGTTCGATCGAGTCGAACATCCGCTTGTGGGCCACTATGGCCCCCCAGGGCCATGTTCGGTTGGGTCGAACATCAGATTTTGGGCCCAAGGGCCATGTTCGACTGGGTCGAACATCAAGTTTTGGGCTCATGGGTGTTCGATCGGGTCGAACATCGGATTGTGGGCCACCGTGGGCCCCCACGGCCATGTTCGGTTGGGTCGAACATCCGATTTCGGGCCTCCAGGGCAATGTTCGACCGGGTCGAACATCCGACTTTGGACCCCTCGGTTCTCGGTCGGAGGCGAGTCGTTCGGGCCCCTCGGTTCAGGATGAGTAGGATGAGAAGGTGCAGGAGAAGAAGGAGTAGGAGGAGTAGGATGAGAAGGTGGAGCAGAAGGAGGAGGACGAGGGCGGGCCTCATAGCGGCCTCTTGGGGTTTCTCGGAGGCTTCTTGGGGGTCAGTTGAGCCCTCCTGGGGGCCTCATGGCGGCCTCCTGGGGCCTCTTGGAGGCGTCTCGGGGCCATCTTGGGGGTCTCCTGGGCGCCTCTTAGGGGCATCTTGGAGGCGATCGATCAACGAAGGGGGGGTCCTTAGTTGCGACCCCTCCTCGGGAGTCCCCAGAATCGCATCTTGGACCCTTCTTGGGGCGCTCTTGGGCACTCTTGGCGCCGTCTTGGGGCACTCTTGAGCCCCTGATGGGGCCCTCTTGGAGCAATCTTGAGGCCTTGGATGGCCATCGGAAGCGAAAAGGCGAGGATGCAAAAACCATTGTTACCCATATGTTGTTGAAGCATGTTGGCTTCTAGATACTTGGCCTCTTGGATTCGTTTTGGGGCGGCCTTGGGGCCTCTTGGAGCACCTTCGGAACCATACTGACGCGTCTTAGGCTATCTTGAGCCATCTTGGAGGTCATCTTGGGCTCTGAACGTCGCTTGTGGAGCCGCCTTGAGCCATCTTAGACGCTCCAACCCCTCGCGACAGCCCCCGTCCAGGTGCAGGGGATGGGGGTAGGGGGAGGGGTAAACCCTTCCCCGAAGGGGAAGGAGGAGGTTGGAAGAGGAAATTCTCTAAACCGCCTACGCCCTAAAGGGCTGGTGGGACTTGAGTAATCTATCAGTGCTTGCGAAACAATAGTTGCGCTGCTCATTATCATCTTTATCGTCGTCATCGCCCCCGCTGGATCAGGGGCGGCTTCGTTTGAGGCTCGTGCGTTGTGTTCAGGGCGCAAAGCGCAGCCGCGGTCGCAATCATCGTCGGTTTGGGCGAAGAAGGCGTGGACCGCCCCTCCATCACGTTTCTTTTGGCTGCGTTTGGGAATCCACCCCGGGCGCGCCGACAGGGCCACGCCGAGGTCCCTCCAGGGTCCCGCCAGTGTCCCGCCAGTGTCCCGCCAGTGTCCCGCCAGTGTCCCGCCAGCGTCCCGCCAGTGTCCCGCCAGTGTCCCGCCAGTGTCCCGCCAGGGTCCCGCCAGGGTCCCGCCAGGGCCCCGCCAGTGTCTCGCCAGGGTCCCGCCAAGATCCCGCCAGAATCCCGCCAAGGTCCCGCCAGGGTCCCTCCAGGGCCCCGCGCGCGCACCCCCCAGTCGCCGCCGTCGTCGCGGAGGTGTCGATCCGAATAGGAGGCTTCCAATTTGCAACAAATCCTCAATAGCCTCCCAAAGGAGGCCTCCACTCTGCAAAAAGCTTTCAAAAGCATGCGGAAAAGTTATGTTGTTTTGCATTATCGCCTTTTCGCTTCCGATGGCCATCCGAGGCCTCGAGATGGCCTTAAGAGGGCCACATGAGGGGCTCAAGAGAGCCCCAACACGGCCCCAAGAGCGCTCCAGGAGGGGTCCAAGAGGCTATTGTGGGGCTCCAAAAGGGGGGTCGTCATTCAGGAACTTCCTTCTTTGATAGAATTTCTTGAGATGTTCCCAAGAGGCGCCCAGGAGGCCCCGAGAGGCCCCGATATGGCACCAAGATTGCTTCCAAGAGGGGCCCCAAGAGGCCGCCAAGAGGACCCCCGAAGGATCCAGGCGGCCCACAGAGGCTCTCCCGAAGCGCGCGAGACGCCCAAGAGTTTCGCTGGATTGCCAAGACATCCCCAAGACGCCCCAAGAGGCTTCCAAAAGGCTCCCAAGAGACGTCCGAGGAGACTCCGACAGGCATTCACGAGGCTTTTGGCTATTCTGCTCGCCCTTTTCCTCATCCTCGTCCTCCTTTTCCTTCTCCTTCTCCTCCTCCTCCCCCTCCTTCTCCTCCTCCTCCTTCTCCTCACCCTTTTCCTCCTCATCCGCCTCCTCCGTTCCACCCCCCGAGGGAGTGGCTCAAGTTGCCACTTCCGAGGGTTAAAACTGAGGCCTCAGTTTTAACCCTCAAGCGGGCCAGGTCACCGAAGGCCATGGCGCCGTTTGTGGACGTACGCTGTCCTTTCATCTGATCGCTCCTGATCGCTCCTCCTCATCCGCCTCCTCCTAGAGTCATGAAGGCGTGGATGCATATCATGGATCTTCCCATGCCGAGAAGACTGATATCTATATTCACGAAGTTGCTGATCGGGACAATCACGCTTAGCAGCAGCAGCAACAGACAAATATAAAATGACAGGATCCTGTGTTTTTGACAATTGATGTCCATGTTCTGACTGTATCATATCCGCGTGCTTCCCATGCCCAGAAGACTGAAGACTAGTTGCACGAAGTTGCTGATCTGGACAATCACGCGCAGCAGCCGAAACCAGATCTGAAATGACAGGATCCTGTGTTTTTGATTGTTGATGCCTATGTACTGGCTGTAGCACATCCTGGGACGTACTGGCTGTGTTGGCTCAAGATGTGGCTCAAGTAAAATCGTGGCTCAAGTTGCCACTTCCGAGGGTTGAAACTGAGGCCTCAGTTTTAACCCTCAAGCGGACCAGGTCACCGAAGGCCCCCGACCAGGAGCCCTGCCAAGGGTGGGGTGCCGTCCTAGTGTTTCTCTACACCAGTTGCACTCCCGAGGGGGGGGCCCAGGGGGCTCCAGGGGGGCCCCAAGAGGGTTCCAAGAAGGCTCCAGGAGGGTCGGTTCTCGGTCGGAGGTGAGTCGTTCGGGCCCCTCGGTTCTCGGTCGGGAGGTGAGTCGTGCGGGCCCCTCAGTTCTCGGTCGGGGGTGAATCGTTCGGGCCCCTATGTTCTCGCCGAGAATCGAGGGCCCGAACGACTCATCTCCAACCGAGATTCTAGGGGCCCGAACGACTCACCTCCCGACCGAGAACCGAGGGGCCCGAACGACTCACCTCCGACCGAGAACCGAGGGGCCCCAAACCGGATGCTCGACCCAGTCGACCATGGCCCTGGGGGTCTACGGTGACTCACAATCGGATTTTCGACCCGATCGAACGTGGCCCATGAGCCCAAAACTGAGTGGCCCATGAGGCCAAAACCTGAGTGCCCCATGAGCCCAAAACGATGGCCCCATCTCCAAGAGGGCTGGTGACCTGAGTGATGCTTGGGTCACACGAGCCACCCCGCTTGGCAGCCTGATGGGGGCTGAGCCGTGGTTCCATGATGCGGCCCAGGGTTGTGGCGAGCGACGTGCCGAAGAGACGGCGAATGCACGTAGGGAGCTGTAGTGGCCGCGTGCCGCTGGGGTACTCGGCGGCTGCCTTCTTGCTTGTTGGTGGGGATGCGCGAAGCGTCAAGAACTTGTTTCCCACTTCCCTGACCCATCGACCTTCCTCAACTCCCTCTCCTATCTGCCTTATCGTCCCCCTCTTGGTCACCCTCTTTGCCCCCGCACTGCCCTGATCACCTCACCTCGCTTGGGCATTGTTTCTGGATGGGCTGGATGAGCTAGAGGACGAAGCGGCCACCCCGGGACCCCTTGAAAACCAGCCCAGGAAGAACGTTTGAGAACTCACAATTCTAGATACCAAACATGGCCAGGAAAGGACGTTTGAAATTCCGTAGCTTCCCATGGCCATTTTCAGCCACGCTTGGTTTGCACATTTTGTTTCAGACATGAGCGAAACATCGCCAGTGGTGGATGGCCTCATGGCTGCGAGTAGTGCAACTCGGCGCCTGCATGGGAGTCCTTCTATATATTTGGCAGAGCCATTTTTCGGCATTGGCGGGGCCTTCTATTCGTTGACACTGGGGGGCATCCATACTCGACTGAGAAACACTGGCGTTACAGATGCGGGCCTGGAGGAGTTCAATCGGAAGCGCGGTGAGCTTGCAGGTGTAGATCTAGACCCATACGCGTGCTATGGGCCGATGGGAGACATGATGGGTTGGGATACTTCTGCTCTTCAGGACGTGGATATCATATGTTGTGGTCCACCATGCCAACCATGGGCAAAAAGCGGCAAGCGCCTCGGCCAGGACGACGAGCGATCAAGTTGTTATTTGCGCGTTGTAGAATGGATCGAATACCTCTCACAGAGGGGGTGCCTCAAAGCATATCTGATAGAGAACAGCCCAGAGATCATGTCCACGTCGCCTGGGAATGGAGGCACATCGTTTGCCTCCGTTGTGCTTGAGAGGCTGTCCAAGAGCGTGCCATTTTTTAAGCATTCTCTGTCGATGGTTGGCCCTGGGAACTCATGCTTGCATCGGGAGCGGTGTTGGTTGCGAGGTGTTAGGGTGGATGTCCTCACGAGTGCCAGTGGCACAATTCGGCCAATTCCAGCTCCGCTTCTTCGCCTCGAGTGCCCGCGGTCTCTGGATGATGTTATACAGAAGGGTTTGTCGAACACCAAGCCGTCTGACTTGGCACACAATAGGAGGGTGAACCTTGAGGAGTATGTCGCGCTGGTCAAAGAAGACGCGGCCGCCGGTCGTGCAGGGCGGGTCGCCGTCTTCGACGTCGAGCGCTCCCCTAGCAGAACAATGGGGGGTTTCAAAGGGAAGGTGCGCTACGATTGCCTGCCCTCTTTTAGGACAGGAGGGCCTCTGCTCTTTTTTGCGTCGGCGCATGACATCCATGAACCACTCGAACAGCGCGAGCTGTTTCGCCTGATGAATATAGACGAGCGCTTCCGCGCCCAAGGGTATCCTGCCTCCACGAGCACATGTTCTCCTACCGTGTGCTTGAGCCGTAGAGTGACAGGGAATGCGTATCCCGTGGATATGGTGGCTCGCGTGCTGTATCCGATTGTAGAGATGTTGGCAGAGAAAGGGTTCCTCGATGGCAGGCGCAGGTCAGCGACTGCTCAGGACCTCGCTCGCATGGCCAATGAGGCCACCAGCGGCAGCGCCTCCTAACTTGGCTAGGGTTGATATTGCGCCCAAGGAAAACACAAAACAACAAAACGTTACGTTACCATCGTTGCCATTGAGACGGTCACGCATGCAAGTGCCATTCTTATACGTCCTAGTTCTCTCCTCCCTCATCATGCAAGTATCCTTTTTAGAGGGAAGAGTGCGAGTAGGAGTAAAGGTGAAAAGGTGAAAGCCGGGGCCCTAAAGGCAAGAGGGAATCTCTTCCAAAACCGACGGGGCGGCCCCCTCGGACCTGGGCAGGCGGAAGGGCTAAGCCTCTACAGTCGCCACGCGCATGCGAAATCCATCAAGCGAAGCACTGCGCTGACAAGAACAGATACTGCACATTATCAAATGCCAATCGAGCGAAACTCCGAGCAGAAATATCATCACGCAACATATATCACATCATGCACTCACGCACTGCAGAGATTATCCGTCACTCTCAGATCGGGCCCCGCGGCCCTGAGGAAAAACGCAAATGCATTTCAAGCGCCCCTTTCGCCCCCCCCCCGACCCCCCCCGAAATCAATCAAGCGAGCACTGGGCCAACGCCTGCCGGCGCTTCGGGGGGTAAGAGTAAGAGTAAGAGTAAGACTTGTCAAGTGAGGCCCCGAGAGGGTCAGAAGGTTCACCTTGAAACGGGGCCCTCCTTCGGGTGACCTCTTGGGCCGCTCAGCTGGGCGTCGCTCCTGTGCCGTCCTCCCCCCTCATCCGTTCCCCCCCTCATCATGGTCGTAGCCCATTTTGGCCCTGTCGAGTCCGTTTCGTTGGGTCATTGCCCCTGCTGTTTCTCAGCCGCCACAGACCGATCGCTGCACGAACTGGCGATGGCCTTTCCGTCGCCTTGCAAGTCAGGCGATCCAGTTGGCACTGGCACGCCCGAAGGAATGTCCCCAGCGACGCCATTTGCTCAGTCGAGCCCTGGCACCCCAATGGACATCTCAATGTCGGGCACCCCGTTGCTCGGCGCGGCTGGAGGTGGCTGTGGTTGCCAGGCGGCGTGCACGAAGTGTGGCGAGAGCGTCACCTTCGCCGAGAGCTATGCGACAGGCGCCCGGAACCCGCTGAAGCGGATTTGCAAAGTGTGCACCACCACTGACAAGTCATTGGTCCGTGGGACTAAGCTGAAGGGCAAGGGCACCAACGTCGACAATCTCAGCGACGATGAAAAGAAGAAGATTGTCGAGATGAAGGCTTTGAAGGACCGCGTCGCTAAGATGGGCGACGACGAGAAAAAGGCTTGGTACAGGGAGCAGAAGGCGAAGACGCTGGCGAGTGGCAGCTACAAGAAGCGTAACTGGGCAGAGGCGTATGCGACGACAACTCAGACGAAGTCGACGGGCCAGGAGACCAAGGAGGGAGACCAGTTCCAGACCTTCGAGCAGTGGTGCGTTCCTCACATGCTTCTCGGCCGGTACAAGACCGAACAAGAGGCTCGGGCTGGCTACGAGGCAGCGTGCAAGGAGCCAGGTGCGATCACCATGGAGGCGCGCGGCCATGTGCTGCTCGGCAAGTTCACAGGCGTCTCCGTGGACAAGGTCAACAAGGACGTGATCGACACCTCCGTCGTCCAGAAGAGGAAGATCGAGAGCCTCAAGGACCTGCAGGACATCCATGGCGAAGCCGCCTCCGCGCACCAGCGTTTCAACCGCCACGCGTCTAAGAGCCACCAGGATACCGAGATCAGGGGCCCGCGCATTTCGCACTCCGAGGTGGAGCACTGCTTGTCGGTGGACGACGTGAAGGCGCACGACGTTCTCAAGAACCCGATCCTGAGGGAAATCGAGGACAAGAACGCAATGCTGGTGGAGCAGGATGACCACCTTGCCGACGAGGCCGCCGCTGCAAAGCAGCAAGTTGACGAGCAGAATAAGAAAGCCGACGGCAAGCAGAGCAAGACCTCCCTCGACTTGGACCTCGAAGTCGAGACCCTCAAGACCGCGGTGAAGTCCGCCGAGACCGAGTTCCAGGCGAGCCGCCTCAACTGGACCAAGGATATCAAGACAATCGAGGCTGCCGCTGAGAAGTTGGCTGCGGACTCTGGCAACGAGGCGTTCCAGAAGGGTGTTGTGGAGAAGACAACTGCTTGCGATACAGCGCTTGGCGAGGTCAAAGTCTATCACGCGGAAGTGATCAAGTCCTACACCGACTGGATGAAGACGCAAGGGCTGACTGCGGAGGCCTGTGCGAAGAAGAGGAAGGACCTGAAGGAGGTGGTGAAGTCCACCAGCAAGCACGACAAGATCAAGGACGTGAAGACGGCGATCCAGGATCTGACCAAGTACAAGAACGAGATCGCCAAGAGGGCCGCGCTGGGCGCGAAGGCTCAGGCGAAGCAGAGCGCTCTCAACAAGGAGGTGTCGGGTGCAGTTGGGGGCGAGTTCGCTGGCGACTGCAGCTTGTACACCGCCGCAGCTTCTCTCGATGCGGATATTTTCGGCACGAATTTGAAGTGGACGTTGGCCGACGTCTTCGAGTCGGAGAGGCCGTCAGCAGTTGTGTTTTCGGCCGAGCGCACGAAGGACGTTCTCGGCGGGGCCTTGGGGTTGGACTACTACGAGGCGCAGAAGACATGGGTGCACGGCGCCATGAAGAAGAGCAAGCAGACGCACGCCGATGCCATCATCGCGAAGGCGTCGGTCGCCACGAAGCTCACAGGCCTGCTTAAGAAGGCAATTGCCGGTGCTGAGCCTATGACGGCATCGTCGGGCACAGCTAGCGTCGACGAGCAGTTCAAGATGAGGTTCTACCAGTGCCAAGCCAAGGCAACCTACGCTTCGGTGGGGGTCTCGAACTTTCTCGTCGACGCGCGCTTGGTTCTCGAGGGGACAGAGGAGATCATCGGGGTGGACTTGGACTGCATCAAGGGCGACACGCTCGGGCTGAAGGAGAGGACCTTCTTGGATATGGACGCGGGCGCTCTGCGGCAAGCCATCATCGACCACGGCTTCGCCTACAAGGGCGCGCCCGGGTCGATGTGCATCATCCCGCCGAGATTCGCCGTGCTGCTTCGCTCGGGCGAAGATGGCACCCACGGGCTCCAATGGTCGACGCTCGGCGGCGAGGCGAACTCGAAGACCACCGTGAAGCGCTTGACCGACCTCGTCAGTCAGGAGCCCGACCTTGGGCACCCGGGCTCGATGCAGAAAGCTCTGATCGAGTACGCGAGCGCAAAGGCGTGAGTTAGCGCGTGGTGCGCCCTCATCTGGGCCTCCTCCTGCCCCCCCTCACCCTCCTTGCCCAGGAGCAGGGCTGCCCCAATAACCAGTCGAGCGAGGGGTCCACTCTTCCTCCTCCGTTCCTCCTCCCTTCCTCCCTTCCTCCTCCCTTCCTCCTCCCTTCCTCCTCCTCCTCCTCTCCTCCTCCACCTCCTCCTCCTCCTCCTGCTCCCCCCCTTGACCCTCCTCCTCCTCCTCCTCCTCCTCCTCCTCCCCCCCCCCCTTCCTCCTCCTCCTCCTCCTGCGACCCCGCACACACGAAACTGACGCTTCCCCCGCCGTCTTTTAGCCCTAGTATGCCTTCTCCTGTCTCTGCGCAGTGCAACTTTTCCCAGGCGCCTCTCGGAGGGGGGGGGCTCTCTGAGGGCAGGGGGGAGGGGGGAGAGGAGGGAGAAAGGGGGAGGAGGAGTTGCAGGGGTCGCAGCGGAGCGCCATGAAGGGGGACTGGCGCAGGACAGCTGCGATCTCCAGTCCAGTTTTGGCAGTGCGTGCTGTTCGCCACTCCGAGTTTAGAGCGATAGCGCCATCGAGTCCTCGAGAAAGGGAAAAATCCAGACTTGGAGCCCTGGGCGTCGGACGCGGGGTTCGAGCGCCACGTGCTTCTGATCAGATTCTTGTACTTCCAATGATTTTCTGTGAAGGTTTATGTCATGACGAATCGTGTCGTGTGTGTTCATGCTCGGACGTTGGTCAAACCACCTGGTTGCGTCTCGCGCCCCCAGATCAATGCAAGTCTCACTTACTTCACCTATCTGGGTCAAGAGTTGCGCTATGACAGCTATATGGTCACAGGGCCCTCCTCTTAGCCAAGTTGCGTTGGGATGGGCATGCGCTACTTGTATGTTATCTAGTGGCCTTCGGCCCATCCCGCCACCGTGCTTCTTGGGCCGTTCCGAGGGCCTCTAGGGCCGTCTTGGGATCCTCTTGGAGCCCTCTTGGCCCGTCTTGGGGCCCAGGAGGCCCGCGCGACGCACTCCAGCAGCGCCCGAGAACGCTTGAGAGCGCCCGCGAGCGCCTGGGACACCGGGGGCCCGTGCCCTTAAGAACCTTACGGGCCCAAATGCCTCTGTGGGTTGCATGAGCCTTGGGGCACTCCACTACGGCTGCGCCGTTCCGCCCGCCCAATTTGTCTGGCTGCGCCGTTCCGCCCGCCCAGGGTTTCTAGGGAGACAACGTAAAATTGTTGGGCGCGCGTCCATCTGCACGACTCCAGGAGGTCACCTTAAAAAGAAGGCCGTTTTAGGGTGGCCCTTCTGACGGCCCCATCAAAGCGACCCCGAAGAGGACTTTGCGCGCGAGATGGGATTTCTATAGACGCGCGTTCAGCTAGCAATGGAAACCCACACGGCCAGCAATGAAAACACGCGCGGCCATCAGTGAATCACCGCGCGGACCGCGATTTTTTTTTGATGCGAGTTTTTAATAAGGCAATGCGCTGTCTTGTTTCCCCTAAGGTCTATGGTATAAAAAAAATCAAAACCAAGGCTCCCCGTGCGAGCGGTTCCAATCGGCGCGCCGTTATCAAAAACACGTGGTGTTGTCCGCGCCATGTTCAGAGATTCGTGCGTGCGTTTGGGAATTCCAAGCGTACGGTCGCTGCTCGACACATGATTTTCGCTTGCTGAGAACCTGCGCAACAAATCTCACATTTTGGCGTCGATGGAAAAGAGCGCGCGCGTGGCCGCGGAGACGAATCCAACAGTTGCGCAATTTTGATTGCGCTGCTGCTGGCAACGAAAGCCACTCGGTTGACTTTCTGAAAACAGCACCCCGCGGGCAGGGCCGCGCACGAAAACAAGTCCCACGCGCCCCATGAATCCAGGGGGTGTCCACGGTAGTTGGGATCATAGGGTGACCCAAACAGGTTAAGTAAGTCTCGTTCTCGCACGCTGACCCCTAGTTCCCGCAGAGCTTGGGCATGGTGCTGTTCCAGCACACAGATGTCGACGTCTGATGCCTCCCAGAACTCCAAGATATTAGGATCCATCACGCCGATGATCTGTGCCTGCCCAGCCCAGGGTGCGGGGCGTCACCAGGGGCTCCCACGCAAGGAACCCTCCTGGCCGTGCCGACCCTTAAAAGGGCCAGGCCACCGAAGCACCCTCCCCTGCGAGGCGGCGCGAGGAGCGCACACAATGTGTCAAGGAGCCCCCGCCCCCGCTCGGACCACCGCCCCCGCTCGGGCCAGAGTTGCATCCACGGGTGAGATTGGCGGGGAGGGGGGAGGGAGAGGGGGGGAGAGGTTGGAGGGAGAGAAGGGGAGGGAGGGAGATTGGCGGGAGTGGCGGGAGGGAGGGAGAGGTTGGAGGGAGGAAAGGGGGGTGAAGGGAGAAAAGGGGAGGACGGCGGATATTGGTGGCATTTTTCAATGGGAAAGAAACGATCCGCCCAATCTCCCGCGCACGTGCGCTGGAGAAGGCGGCCTGGCGTGGCAATGAGTTCGAGCGCGGCTCGCAGCGGTGGCACGATCGTGGGAAGTTGTGGCGCAGCGAGAGATGGCCATTCACGGCCTTCATATATGGCATATTAGGTGACCTTGACTACTTCATTAAAGATTTCGGGACGCCGCACAACAACTCCAATGAGTTCTGTTTTCGCTGTCGCGCAGATCGCTCTCCGACAGATAGGTCGTGGACGAACTTTTCACAGGTGAGCGTTTTAATTCATGATTTCTCCCCCTCTCGCATTCTTATTACTCCATTTACTCCTCAACCCCGCCTGTGCGACAAAAATAGTGCGCTTCCAGGTTGGAGTGCCTGGGCACTGGTCTACGATGCCGCGGTGTGGCCCCACGCTGGCGCGGACAGACCACCCTATATTCAGACTCATTCCTGGTGTGACACATCAGACACTGTGCTTAGATCTCCTCCATTGTTTAGATCTCGGCGTGAGCCAGCATGTGATTGGGAACATATGTTACGAGCTAGTGTACGAACGCATCGGAGGAGATCCCAAGACAACGTTTTCTGACTTGTGTTGCCAAATACACGACATGCACGACACGCACGGCACTAAACACAGGCTCACGTACCACGGCTTCCGCCGCATGATTCCGCTTGTCCAATACCGTGCATGCGATGGGGGTGCCCACCAATTGATGCCCCCCCGTCAGCGCTCGACACCGCCAATAAAATATCATTCCCCGACATAGGCATGTAGGTCCAACACCGTTGCTTGTGGTGACAAACCAGCGCGTGGCGCCAGTCTCGCGACTCGTCGTCTCTTGGCGCGGTGGCGCCCCAGGGAGGCGGATCTTTCGGGCTGAAAATGTTCCTCGCTGACCAGCGGCACCCCCACTCGGACTTCCCTAAATTATCAAGCAGTGTCAAAGCCGCTGAATGTCGGGCTCTAGTTCCAATCATCGCGAAGCTGTGTGAACACTATGACCGTCCTGGGGACGTGGGCTGGAGATCCCGCACCCTCTGCATCCGCAACCTTGCTCGCTTCTACGACGCCTGTGATTCAGCAGGCGTGTTTCCCACAGCTCTGGAGCGAGCCCGCATGGCGCAGGCGACCAAATCGTTCCTTGCGCTGCGCAGTTCGCTGGCTCGCGGCGCGGCGAACGATGGGAAGATGAAGTGGAGCATAGTAAACAAATTCCAATTCTTCTACCACCTAGGGGTCGACGGCACATTCGTTAACCCGCGGCATGTGTGGACATATCAGGGGGGGGACTTTCAGCGGCACATATCAACTACAGCAAATTCATGCGCCATAGGTACAACTATTTTAGATGTGCCGAACAATCTCGTGGAGAAAGTGAGGACTGGCAAACATACAGAGCGACGCGCTGATGCCGCCGCGCCCCCCCCGAACACGGTTGCATATGCTGGATATGTTGAGTTGATTGGACGATTGGTTGTTTGGTTGGTTGGTTGCTAGAATGACTGGGGGGGGCGCTCCCGTTGCAATTGCACGTGCGAATAGCTTCGCTGCCTGTGCTGCCCGATCTGGGGCTGGTGGATGTGGAGTTCGTGCGAGGGTGCCAGTTCTAGGCAGCATGTGCTGCCAACCAGTTCGCGTGGGCACGCCGCCCTGCGCGATGATGCGAGATAGACGGCCGCGGTGAGAACGGCAATGGCATGGGGGGTGAAATGGAGGTGGGAACGGGGCGGCGGCAACGCGCAGGGCGGGGCAAGGGGGCGGGGCAGACGAGGGCAGAGACACTGAGGACAGGAGCAGCTGGCCGAAGAGTACTACGAGGATGAGGGTTCGGAGGATGAGGAGGAGAGGGGGGTGGGGGGGGGATGGCAGGGGATATAAGGAAGCGGAAGAGGAGGGAGGAGGAGGAGGAGGAGGAGGAGGAGGAGGAGGAGGAGGAGGAGGAGGAGGAGGAGGAGGAGGAAATGAAGGAGTGAAGGATAAGGCAACAGAAACATACGCCCCCCACCACCGTCGCGTCTCAACACACCGCTCTATCTGCAGCCGCGCAGCCGCTGTCTTTTTGCGGGCAAAGCGCTGTGCACTGAACGAAGTGGCTCCCGTGAGAGGGGGGCGAGAAGTCGGAACAACTGGGGAGGGCGCCTGCCGTCGTCGCAGTCATCGTCGTCGTCGTCTTCGTCCTCCGCCTCCTCCTCTTCTGCCCGCCCCCCCGTCGCCCCATCCTCGTCCTCCACCTCCTTCACATCCACCTCCTCCTCCTCCTCCTTCTTCTGCTCCTCTCCCTCCCCCATCCTCCTCCTCCGCCTCCTCCTCCTCCTCCACCCCCCCCCCCTCCTCCTCCTCCTCCTCCCCCTCATCATCGTCATCGTCATCTCCTCCTAGCCGTTGGGTGCATTCACGCCCGCTACCCAATGCATTCTGGTGGTTCGAACCGACGCCCGCCACGCGCGCCGTTGTCGACGCAGCCACTAATTCGACACGCAGCACCAGCTTTACCGCCACCACCCTCACACTCATCAAAGTCACACCCTTCATCACCACCGCACAAGCAACGCCGACAATCACCGTCTGGATGGTGCCAGCGACGCACCATGTCATTACATCAAGCGTCACGGCCAAGAACACAACCATCGTTGCCCGCAACAAGATCACAACCGCAAACGCCGACATTACCATTATGACGCCACCGCTCTAACTGATGGAGGCTGTCCGCCCACCTGCCCTCGTTTCGTCGTTTCGTCACGTCAACCCCCTTGCCCTCATCATCATCAGCATCATCATCACCATCATCCCTGCCCCTCGTTTCTCCTGCCCGCTTCTCGTTGCCCTCGTCGCCCTCATCATCGTCATCCTCGGCGGCACCTGCACCGAACCCAAGCGTCCTGACACAGCGCCTCATATCAGATAGACGTACAGATGGTTATGCTCAATACCGAGCATTCAAATGGTCACGTAATGGGTTACTGTCTCGGTAGCGGAGCGGATCGCGCATTTGGTAGCGGAGCGGGTCGCAGACTTGGTAGCGGGGCAGGCCGCGGAGTTGGCAGCGGAGCTGGTCGCAGACTTGGTAGCGGGGCGGGGCGCAGACTTCGTGGCGGAGCGAATCGCAGATGCGGTATGTAGCAGAATGGGTAGCATGTTTGGTAGCCAATAAGGGGTTAGCAAATCTGGTAGCGGAGCGTGCCACTGACTTGGTAGCGGAGCGCGCCGCTGACTTGGTAGCGGGGCGCGCTGCAGACATGGTAGCGGAGCGTGCCGCAGACATGGTAGCGGAGCGCCGTTTGGACGTCGGCGCTGTAGGCGGGTGCGTAGGTCGGACGCGGTAGTCGGGCGCGTAGGCGGCCGCGCTTTTCTTTTTTTTTGCTCGAGGCCCCGCGCGTTTGCAGACGCGCGGGGCCCGAGGCAGTCGGCCGCCTGTCTCTGCCTGCAAGCAGGCAGAGACGGGTGGCCGCGTCTCGCTCTCCCCACCCAGATGCCCCACGATGCAAACATTTGCATCGCGGGACATCGCGATGCAAATCTCGCATCTGGACTCTCTCTCTCTCTCTCTCTCTCTCTCTCTCTCTCTCTCTCTCTCGATCGCAATCTCTCTGTCTCCTTCTCTGGGCGCAGCGCTGGGCGCGCGGCTGTCGCGTGGTCAGAGTTGGGTTGGCGGGCGTCGTTTGGTCGCGGGTTGGGTTGGCGGGAGTCCACGGTCGCGTTGGATTGGCGGGCGTTGCTTGGTTGGATTAGTGGTTCGGTGGGTTGTCGTTTGAGCAGGTTCGTGGGTTGGGTTGGCAAGCGTCGTTTGGTTGGGTTGGTGGGTTGGGTTAGCGGGCGTCGTGTGGGTCGGGTTTGGTTGGCGTGCGTCGGTGGTCGCGTTTGTTTGGCGGGCGTCGCTGCGTCGCGCGCGTTAGTGTCGCGCGCGCGACATGCGCATTGCAAGACGCGCGGAGCTACGCGCGCGATGCAAATTGCAATATCGAGCGCGCGCGCGATGCAAAACGCGATTCCCAAGATCGAAATTAAATTTGCATCGCGCTCGAAATTCTCGTCGTCGCGATCGAAATTCGAAAAACCGGAAATGCATCGCGCGCGATGCATTTCCAAGCGCTACCGATATCGATGGGCGCGCTCGAAATATTTGCATCGTGGGGCTTCTGGGTGGTTTGGCCTGGTTTGGGCACGGTTTCGCTTGAAACGTCCCCGCAATGTGTGTTTGCTTGTGTTCCTCGCACCGTTGAGACTGTGACAAATTTCGGGGCGTCCTTCGTTTGGACGTCCTCTTAGGTTGGGGGCAGCCCCGGCGCGGCTGTGGACAAGCGTCGCCTGCGTGGTCTTTGCACCGCCCATGGTTCGACTTGGCATCTTGCACGCGCACCAAGAGTCCGACACCTTTGCAATTTAGCCAGCAGCGGGCGTGGGCATGGCCCAACACCATCCTCAACGTACTTAACGTCTTCCTCCTTCTTTTCAATCTCGCCCACTCCACCCCATATTAGCGCGATCCGCGAGAATGCGAATGCGTTCGGCCAAGAGCCAACCTCGTCGACGCAGCAAAGAGAGGTCTCGACCGAGTCAGCGGGCCCCTCTTCCTCTCCGACCGCCCAGATACAAATGAAACCAGCGGCGAGTCGGCGGGCCCCCAACCCTCCCCGCCCGCCCAGGAACAGCGGCACAGCAGCAAGTCAGCGGGCCCGTTTCCTCCCCGCCCGCCCAGGAGCAATGGGGCCAGCGTGGGCGCAGGATTGCCATGGTCTGCTGACGCCCCTGGCCGCCCGGGCGCGCGCGCCCCCAGGCTAATCCGGCGCCGGGGCGCGCCGCGCCTCGCAGCCCCCGTTTTCTATCCCCGCGTGCCTGCATCCAAATTCACGAATTATCCCGCGCGGCCCCTCATTTCGGGCGGCGGTCGCCCTCGCGCGCCGCGAAGTCCTCGAGGCGCCCGCGGAACTCTCCGAAGAGCCTGGAGATCGCACTCCTGGTTTACTGCTGCGACGACGCAGCGAGCGCGCCTCGCCCACTGCCCCGCGCTTTCCCGCCACGGCAACCCGTCTGGGCATTCGGTCCGCATCCGCTTGCGGAACCATGACACCGCGGTCTCACGCAGGAGCGCGTCGCCCATGTCGGGGGGCTGTCTGACCGCGCCCCCCCCCCCTCCCAGCACAGGCGCGCGCAGGCGGCCTCCGCGGCGCCCGCGCCCGCGGACGACCCTGCCAATTGGGTCGCGCACGCCCGCGCCGCGGCCGGGGAACGCGCGGCGCGGCAGCCGCGCGCCGCGCCGCGCGCAAGCACCGTCAACCAGTTCCCATTGGGGCCTCCCCGCTGCCGCTGCTTCAGCGCCGTCGGTGGGCCGTGCAAATTCGGGGCGCGCATCGTCGCGTCGCCCGAGGCGCGCCTGTCGCGGCCCCTGAACGCCCGGCGCATTTGGTCTCGCTGCTTCCGGGGCCCAGGGGCGATTGACGCGCGGGGGTCGAACCGCGCCGCGCGCCGGGCCCACCAGACCAGCGAGTTCCCGCGCCAGATCAGGCGGCGGGCCATGGCGAGACGGCGGCCCATAACAGCCTGCGGCAAGACTATATATTGCATCGCGCGCTGGAACTGCCGCGGTCGCTCTGGGTCGATGTCGCAGCAGTCGCTCGCGAGCACTTCCCGCGTCTTCTTGTCGCAGAAGGGCCTGCCCGCCAGTGGGGGAGCGCTGCCGCGGGGCAGGCTTTGACCGCCGCGGCGACGCAAGGCCCCCGGTCGCGCTTCTTCGCCGCCATCGCCGAGGCGGCTATGCAGCGGCGCTCGGCCGCAGCGAGCAGCGGCCCTGGGCCCCGTTTCGCGCCCGAGCGCGGGAAACATTCCGGATCGCCGCGGGCGAACAGCGATCGCGCGCTGCAGCCTTCGCGGGCGCGCCTCCGCCTGACTTCGTCAGCCGCGAGGTGGCCCACTCTGGGTTTGGAAGGCCCCCGCGCAACTCCCGTCTCGCCTCGCGAAGGCCGAGCGCCCTGGCGCCCCGCGGGCAGAGAGGCGGCCAGCGGGGGCTGGCCACCAGAACTGGCGGCAGCGGCGGGGGGGTGCGGCGGCGCGGATGGCAATGGGCAGCGGCGCGCTGAGATGAATGACGAGGACGCATGCGCCATGTCACTGCCAAACGCCAGACTCAGCGGGGGCCGGCTGCCAAAACTGGCCATGCGGACCCGCCATCGGGCCCGCGCGGCAGCGGCGGCGGCGGGGCGGCGGGGGGGGCGCGGCGGCTCCGGTGGCAATGAATAACGGCACGCTGAGATGAATGGCGACGACGAGGAAATTCGGCCCCAGCACACCGCAAAATTCGGCCCCCGCGCATCGGGCGCGACCCAGGCGGGGCCCGCGCGAGGCTGTGAGTCGCCATCCTATTATTAGCGCCCCCTTGCATGCCGATTCTGCTCTGGAGACGCAAGCGGCATGCGCTCGCCGATGGAGCGCCCCCGGTTGGGCGAGCGGCCGCCGAGGGGCGGCCTGGCTGCGGGCGCGCGCGGGCCCGCCGCCGCGCGCCGCCACGCAGTTGCTTGCGATCCATTCGTTTTCGCTTTCGTTTTCTGCCACTGTCAAGTCGACAGATCCCAATTGCAGCACGGGGCGAGTTCGGGTCGGTTCGGCTGCGGGCCGGCTCGGTTGCAGCGGTTCGGGTTCGGCGCCAGTTCAGTTTGAGCCGGCCGGTTCGGTTCCGCCCCGGGGCGGCTCGGTTTCGGGCGGCCCGGCTCGGTCGATCGAGAGGTTGGCGCGCAGAGCGCCACAGGCGTCGCGCGCCGCGGCCGCGAATCGAACCGCCCCCCCCCCAAAAAAAAAACGCAAGCAGGGGGGGGGCACGGGGGCCAGTCCAGGCCCAGACCTCAGGTCCAGACGCGACAGGTCTGAGGCCCCCCGGCCCAGGCCCCAGGCCTGGCGGACCTCGGGCCCGGACCCGAGGTCCAGGCCCCAGGTCCCCGAGGCTCCAGAATTGTAGAATAGTAAAGGTTCATGTAGACTTGTACAGGTAGCCCACGTTTCCAGGTGGAATCTAAAGACAACTCTAGAATCTGGTTGTAAAACATCGCTTTGCATGTTGAATTTTAAAGATTTCCTTTATGTGTCCAGGTTTGCATTACATTGTCATTCTACAGATAGCAAGCAACTTGTCGAACTTGCTAACAACTACAAAATCGCTTGCATAAGGGGTCTTCTAGCACGCTTGGTGGTTTCAAATCGTGAGACCGTGCGTATTTCAGACCTCTTGGCTGTTATACACAGGCGACAAAGTAGCTCGAAGCATGCGGTTGATGCGTGTCGAACGAACGGGAGACGAATAATAATCGAACTTCGAAGCGAGTGAGACGCGTTTCCCTCATGCTTGGCCCACTCGTTCCCACGGCGCCCTGACATAAAGGGGGCATTCGGGCTCTTGCGCGTGGAGAAGCGTTTATTATCTAATGGCCTCAGGCCAAATCCACCACAGAGCCTGGGTGATGCGTCAGAGGCCTTTGGTCGGGATCTCGTGGTTGGCTTTTCGGGAGCCTACTGGAGTGGAGGCAGAGTGGGGTTGCTCATGGGAGCCGTTTGGTGGCCCCCATTGGGGCCTCCCTGGCGCTTCTTGGGGGGCCTCTTGGCGCCTCTTGAGGGTCTCTTGGGGGTGTCTTGGGGGGGCGCCCTGGGCCCTCGCGCGGGCGTCTCAAACGGGGGGGGGGGGGCGGGGGAAAGAAGAAGAAGGAAGAGGGGGAAAAAAACAAAAAAAAAAAAAAAAAAAAAAAAAAAAAAAAAAAAAAAAAAAAAAAAAAAAAAACTCTTGGATGGGTGGGGGGGAGGGGCGGGGAGGGTCCCTCCTAAGCCTCTCGCGGGGTCCTCTGGGGCTGAGGCCGTCTTGGGGCTTTCTTGGTCGCCTGGGGGCATCGGGGGGCAGAAGCGAGAAGGCAAACATCATTCAAAAACAAATCAAACATCAGCGGTTTTAGCTTCTCGGTGCGTTCTTCGGAGGACTCCTGGAGGCTCTTGGAGGCCCCTTGGAGCTTTGGAGCTTTGGGGCCCCGACCCCCTTAAGGACTCGTCAGTACTGAGGACTGAGGCTCAAGAAAGAACCTGAGGGCACGCCTCAAGGCACGGTGGCGGATCTTCACTCGTTTCAAGTGCTCCTCATAATTGCTCGCCCAACCTTACCTTCCCCCCCCCCCCCCCCCCCCCCCCATCCACCTCCTCACCGTGTCTGGGCCGTGGCTTGAGAAGATTGGAGGTTTGTTGCGATATTCCTGTACGTTGCGCCCCCTGTCCTCATTGCCCCCCCCTGCCCCCCTTGCCCCCGTGGCTTTCCTGTTCGTGCCCAGCCAAAGTTCCTGAGTGCCCGGCAGATGCGCCTTCGCGAAACGCGGCTGGGGGGCGCCCAGCAACAGTCGCACAGTTAAGTTGGGGCGATATCGTTTCAAGTGCATCGGGCTTGCCCTCTCCCCCTCCGACCTTCCGCAGCCATTTTGGATCAAGCCAGCATGGGGCACACGCGTAGGAAGCGCGTCATTGGAGTAGACATCAGGGATGACGAAGCGAAGGCGCTGCTGGACAACAATGTTCCGCTTGGACAACGCAGGCCAATCACACTTTTCAAGCTGCACAAGATTGGGTCGGATGTTCTCACAAGAGAGTGGAGCATCATCACAAAACGCCACCAAATCATCGCTGAGATGTTAGACATCAGCAAAGGTAGGATTCCAAAGCAAAAGGTGCTGTCGCATCAACTTGACAAATGGTTGAAGGATAACGGCATGACATGGGCCTTTGTGGACGTCGAGCGCGCCGTCAGCAACATTCGCTGCATGGTTCAATCGTTGTTAGCCTTGCGGCGCAATGGCACGCCTGCGCCGCGTACCTACCCAACGCTGCAGATCCTGATCGGCAAGCTCCAGCTGGAAGAGGGCGCCGACGACGCGCCACGGCAGCCAGCTCAGCCAAGGAGTCCTACTGCAACACCTCGTCCACCGCAATCTTCTAGCGACTGCCAGTCGAGCGAGAGTTCTGATGATGAAGGGATTGACGCCGACCTGCTGTTCACGAAGTCGAGCTCGAAGCCCGATAGCACGAAGGGCTCCGATACGTCAGTGCCCTCGCCGTTCCAGGGCTTCCGCATCAAGGCTACTTCGAGGCCACCGTCGTGGGCCAGCACGCCTGCGAGTTCGGCGTCGGCATCGGCATTGGCTTCACCATCGCCTTCGGTGCCTGTTCCATCGGCGTCGCCTGCTCTGTCGGATGCAAAGCGTTTGGCGCAGCTGGCTCAGGGGCAAGTGGGGCCGGGCCCGAATCAGTACAATGAGCCCAACAAGGACATCAAACAGAAACGCCCACCCATTCGCACGTCAGACGGCGGCGAGCTCGAGTCCAGTCCAGCGCCTCCCCCAACGCAGAAGGGCAAAGCGGTGAAGGGGGGGCCCGCTGCGTCAAAGGCCACCGCCCAGCAGGCCACCGTCCAGAAGGCCGATGCAGATCTGCAGGCAGCCTGGATGGCCGCGGCAGCCACTGCCGACCCGATTACGCCCTACTCGGACGTGAAGGGGGTGCCCTTCGCCACGCTCAAGAACAGAGTGCACTCAAAGGCGTGGCATTTGGCCGCCAAGGTGTGCGAAGCTAAAGGCATGAGCCGCGATGAAGCAAAGTCTCATGGCCGTAAGTTTGCATCTGTTCCAGTGGATCGCTGGCTCGCAGCGATTGGCCACGCTTAAAGAAGTTAGTGATGGCAGGATAGTTGCCGTCACTGCTGCAGTTCTCGGTAGCGCCAGTCTGAATTACAGGTGGTGATTGTGATCTGGAGGCGAAGCCTTCCCTCCCTTCAACTCCTCTTCCCCCCCCCTGCTTATCTGCCCTTGCCCCCCCGTCCGAGGTCCGAGGTCTTCTGAGGGATCTTCCGAGGGATCTCCCGAGGGATCTTCCGAGGGGTCGTCCGAGGGATCTCCCGAGGGATGTCCCAGGGGCCTTCCGAGGGATCTCCCGAGAGATCTTCCGATGGATGCCCCGAAACTTCCGAGGGATCTCCCGAGGTCTTCCGAGGAATCTCCCAAAGGATCTTCCGAGGAATCTCCCGATAGAGTTGCCGATGTTTTCCGAGGGATCGTCCGAGGGACCTTCCGAGGGATCTTCCGAGGGACGTTCCAGGTGCCTTCCGAGGGATCATCCGAGGGATCTTCCGAGGGATGTTCCGAAGTATCTTTCGATGGGTATTCCGAGGTCTTCCGAAGTCTTCCGACGTTCCCCTTCCTGGACCCTTCGAGGAGAAAAAAACGCCCCCCTCGGCTTAAATATTAAGTTCCTGTGCGTTTTCTGCTGACTGGTGCTCTGGGGCGGGCCATCGGCGAAGCAGGTTTCAGATGGTTTCGGCGAGGCGTTCCTGAAATCGAGCGATCTCTCAGCACTTGCGCTCAGCGAGGAGCGCTCTCCTTTGGTCGCCCGTTGACATCTCGAGGAGGCACCCTCTGACGGGAAATGCGCGCAACCATGGCCCAACCAAGTAGCGCAACCGGCATCGACGCAAGCAACTGGGCGCAACGCTGAAATGAAAATACGCCAAGCGCACGCGCGCAAGCAAGTGCGCACCGCACCAGGTAACAAACCACGCGCGGCATCAAAGCAAAACAGCAACACGCGATGCGGCACGAAAACAGGTAAACGAGCTAGTAAACGATATGATCCACGAAAACAAGTAGGACGACGGGTGCCATGGAATCACGCCGCGCCACGCCAACAGCACAACAGAGAAACGTGGTACTGCCTTGGTGGAATCGCACACATGACAGTTTCATGCGTGAGGCTGTCTGGCACCTTCTGCGTTCCCCTGGGAGCATCAGCACGTAAACGCTACGAGCAGCGAAAGCATGTAAACACCATGCACCACGACAACAAGATAACACATCATTGTGGCAACGTCTTGGTGACGCAGAACGCATAGAAGTTACATGCAAGAAACTTTTGGCCCCTTTGAGGTCCCATGAAAGTTTCTGAGTCCTGCAGGCCCCTGGTGGCTCGCGCCACCGCCACGTCGACATCACTAACTATATCACATCGAATGCACGGCACCGCAATCATCATCGCATCAGCGTTGCCATTTGGGCTCGAGCTTCATTTCAAAAAATGGCTGGCCATTCACGTGATGACGACTTCGCGCCCTTCAGTGGCGCGGCTAACCGATTGGGCCCCGACGGCGAAGTGATCCGCATACCTCCAGCAACCGTCGTGGATGGCCAGCGGCCAGATGAAGCCGTCATCGCAGTAACAGACGACGAGTCCGCCGAGGAAGAAGACCTGCACATCCCCCTCGCTGCCACGATCGAGGGCGCCAGTCGCGTCGAGCAGTGTTCAGTGGTGGTGCAGTCCTACTCCAGCCACATCAAGGAGACCCCCTACACCAAGAAGATAATCGGGGACCTCAGATGCTTCTTCGAGCAATCCGTCTCGACGGCATCCTTCTTGCAGGCTCGCGTGGAGGCCTTGAAGAGGAGCTCGGGACAGACGCCTGGCCCGTCTCCCTCGACCTTGCACTCCATCAACGAGCTTGCTGAGCAGCAGGCGACCGAGGTCGTGAAGAACTTCAGAGAGTTGCAGCAGATGGCGTCGAGAGTCCTCGACCCGAGCTACTCCCAGAGCCCCGAAGTTGCCAGCGAGAAGACTGGCGGCGAGCACGTAGACCAGCTCAGCGACCGCGACCTCGACGAGTCAAAGATCTTCAAGGCCCCAGTGAAGCGCAGGAGGATCACGGGCAAGTCTGAGGGTTCAGGCGCTTCTAGCTCGAGGCATGCGTGACGCCCCGTAGTCTTGCGATTCTGGGCGAAGGCGCCCGATCGATCCGAGTCTTGTGGGTGAGATTGAAACGGGACCCGAAAGATGCACCGAAAAACGAAACATACATTTGTTGTTTTTCATTTTTCGGCTTGATTTTTCGCATTGGAAAGCGCATATGTCTATACAAAACCCCATGCGAAAAATGAAAACGAAAAATGCAAAAACTAAACATTCATTTTTCGTTTTTCGAAGCCGACCCTATGACATCTGTGCACCTCTGAGTTTCACTGTGGACACCCTGGAAGCCTCACATAGGCCAGCCATGCATCATCTGTAGCCTTTCGGATCAAGCTGCAACTCAGGGAACAATCAGACCTGCGACCCAGTCAATAGTCGCTGCGATGCCGCCTGCCCTGCCGAAGGTCAAGCTCTCTGGCCTCAAGCCGACCGAAGAGGAGCTGCGAGTTGCCATGGAGCAAATCATGAAGCTCAAGGAGCAGGGGGCGCTTTCCAAAAAAGCCAGCCTGAGGGCGTACCTCCGCCAGAACCCAGATAGCATCTCCAAAGGGAACATGTCGGAGATGCTCGAGAAGTTCACGGTCATTCAGAGCCGCGCCAAGGACCAGCAGAAGAAAGCGATGACCACCAGGTCTGACGAGTCCAGGAAGAGCGCGTTTCGCGAGCTGCACTGGTGGTCGCAGGAACATATGGAAACAAACCTCGGGACGATGAAGGCCAAGTCGTGGATGGAGTCGAACTTGCCCCCATCTCGGCCCGATCGCGTGACGGGCAAGAACGAGGACCCCTACAAGGAGTACGGCGTGCCCTCGGATTGGGAGAGGCTGACCGAGAGCGAGATCGGGGCTCTCAAGGCGGAGTTCGAGATGCAAGATATGGGCGGCGACACTTTCGAGGCGATCGACGCGTTTCGAGCAGGCGCAGATTCCTCGACGGGGCCGGCGCCGACCGAGAAGTCCGAGATCGAGAAGATGGCGGAGAAGATCGAGACTCTGAAGGCCAACCTGCCGGAGGAGATTGGGAAACTCCAGTCGGTGGTGCTCACTGCGAAGCTCATCAAAACCGAGGCCGAGTCGACGGGCAGCAAGTACCACGATGCCCCCATTACCGACAGCGCGAAGTTGATCAGCCAGGGCGAGAAGTTGATCAAGATCTTGGAGCGCATGGTGCTCGAACATCCCGACGACACGCAGATGCCGAAGGTCATCGCCTAGCTTGATGATGCCAAGAGTAAGCATGAAACAGCGACGACCTGGGCCGCTACGCACGGCCCGATGCCCGAGAAGACGGGCGGAGGCGGCGGGGCAGGCGGCAAGGAGAGGAAGAGGACGAAAGCCTCTGAGTGAAGTAGTCTTGGGTCCGAGACGGGCGCGCCTCGGCACCTTCTGACAGTAACCAGGGGCGCGCCACGAGTGGCCAGGGGCAAGCCACTGCAGAAAGATATCGGCATCAACATCAACATCATCATCAACATGATCATCATCATCATGATCATCGTCGTTGTCAGCGTCACCATCAACACCATCACCATCAACGACGTCAGCAGCATGACCATCAACAACAACGCCCTCATTGCACAGCACTGGCAGACAAAACAGCATCCAACATGACCAATGCAATGCCGACTCGATCCTGCAGGCCTCGGAGAGCCCCGTCCTATTTTGAAGATCACTGGAAGCCCAAAAGTGTTGAAACCGAGAACAATCTGAAGCTCTTTGGAGGAAGCCTCAAGCGAAGCAAATTCCCATCCACGTTCGTTCTTCTGTTCCGTAGCCATCTTGGCCCAAGTCGTTCATTGTACATCGACCCATTTATGATCTCAGCGTTGTCATGGCGTTGATCGTTCTGCATGTGTTTGTTGCGCGTGCATTCTGCTGTACATATGGAAGTTGTGGCAACATAGGGTCTTTGCGAAAGCGGCTCGCTGAGGATTCGCTTGAGAGCCAAGTTGAGCATCACACTTCGACTGATCCCCGAGCTGGTCGGCTACGGGGAGGGCATCGGCAACGGCGAGAACAAGTCGCAAGCGCCTCTCCTCCTACCCGCGGGACCTCGGACGTGACCAGGGACCCGTTCACCAGGGATTTGCGGCGTCGATGGGCCAAAGGAGAATTAAGCTCAGCAGCTGTGCAATCTCTCGCCCACAACGCCCAGCTTCAGGGTGCCCAGAACCTGGAAGAATTGAGCGCCACAGGCGCACATGGCTTACATCCCCAACATTTGTTTCGAGCTTTGGTTCGTGTATCTCATGGCCTGCTGCCGCGTCCGCCACCGTGCCAGGGAAAAGGGTCAGGGACCTCTCGGGCGCCTCTGGTGGGGCAGTTTGGGAGCCTCTTGAGGGTCGTCGTGGGGCTTCTTAGGGTCTGATTGGGCCTACTTGGGGGCCTCTTGAAGCCTCTTGGGCCTCCTTTGGGCGGAGTGGCGTTAAACACTAACTCTTGGATGCAGGGAGGTGGTCCCTCTTAAGCCTCTCTCGAGGTCCTCTTGAGGCCGTCTTGGGCGCTTCTTGTGCCGTCTTGGAACTCTCTATGGTGCAATTGACCGCCGTCTACTTCAACATGTTCTAAATTGAGATAGAACATGTCTACACTGTATATGTTTGGTCTCCGCGGACGTGAGCCAATGCGAAGTGCCGCAGCACAGGCGCGAGAAGGCCAAATTACTTTAAAACCAATGCGGGAATTAATGAGTTTGGCATCTCGGTGCCTTGTCCGGGAGCTGTTGGAAGCCCTTGGAGGCCTCATGGGGCCCTTGGGGGGGGGGGGGGGGGGGGGGGGTGGGGGGGAGCCTTCGGGGGCCTCGCGGGCGCCCATTCGAGCCTCCTCAGGCGCCGTAGGGGCCTCCTGGCGCGGAGGGCTCGACCTGCCCCGCTGGGGGGCAACTGTCCTCGCGAGCAGTCTCCAACTTACAACCCCTCGAAAGTCACGCGGAGAGTTCCGACGACGCGCGAGTGGGCCCAACAGGTTTTGAACATCGGGCGCCGAACCCCTTAAGACCTCATCAAGACTGAGGGCTGGACCTGAGGTCACGCCCATTTCGTGGTTCGGGGCACGTTGGCGGATTCGGGAAGCCCGAGGGCGCCCCCCCGATCGATCGGATCGAATTGCCACTGAAGGGATCTAGGAGAAGGCCTCGCCCAATAATTTGGCCACAATGGTTTCAGGATTTACCGATAGCGCGCCCTGACATTTGGAGACATCGCATCACAGGTGCAGAATATGCGGCGTGCCAGTTTTGGGAATCCATCAGCGCGTCGAGATTTGTGACACGCCACCCCCACTTACCAAAAGATTCATGGCACCGCAGTGTTCCTGTTGGGTTTCACGGGGACGGTGGCGGGCTCAACAAACACGACAGCCTTTACACTTTCAAGTGGAACTCACTTTTAGCCGCTGGCCGCACTGTCCAAACCCGCTTCCTTTTCACAGTTGTGAAGAAATCAGACATGGTCGCTGATACCTTGGGCACGCTGATGAAAGCGGCGGCTTGGCCTTGTAATGTGTTATTATATGGCGAGACACCGCTGTGTGATTGGAAAGGGTCCCGCATTTCTGGCGGTGGCGCGCCGCTCTGTGATTACCGTGGTCGTTTGGTTCAAATTCGGGGCGATTGGGAGTTTTACGCAACGTTGTTTAGCTCCCCTCGCTGGAATGAGGCCGACGTGATGTGCCCTTTCTGCAGGGCGCCCTCAACGGACGCAGGCCGCCGATGGACAAATTTCCGCCGCGAGGCGGGCTGGCGGGGAACGCTGTTCACCCACGAAAGCTACCTGGAGCACCTTCGGGCGGCAGGCTTGGCTGTGCCTGGGCTGTTCAGAGCGGGGGTGGGTGCCATTGGCCTTCGCCTTGAAAATGTCATTGTGGACATACCCCGCACTGTAGATCAAGGAGTTGCGTCTCGCATTATCGGGAACATTTTGTGGTATGTTGCCGTCCTAAATGTTTGTTTCGGGGGCGCCACGTTTGCTGAACGCATCAAGAGATATGCGGATCAGACTTGCACACTTGGTACAATAACCATCGGACAACCACATCACTTTTACAAGGTGCACTGACGGCTGACCGCGTCAGGACTTCTGGCAGCTGGCCCAATTTAAAAGCCAAAGCGGCTGCGACGAGACACCTCGCATTGTACGCTGCGGATCTGGTCAGACGGTTTGGACAAGTCGAGTCGCCAGATGATTTCACGCAGCTGCATGATCAGCTTGCAGCTGGCGTCGACTTCTTTTAGAATTCTATGATATCCTGAATCGTGAATCGATGTTCTTGTCTCAGCAGGCCCGCATTCGGCTGCCACAGCTGGCAGACGATTTGCGTGCGCTATACAGTCGGTTGTCGAGCATGTGTTTTGAACCCCGCCAGAGACTCTGGAAGCTTTCTCCTAAGTTTCATTTGTTCATGCACGTTTGCTTGCATCCAGCGATAGAGCTTGGGAACCCCAGGTTCTGGTGGACCTACCCAGACGAGGACCTAGTTCGCATACTTATCGCTGTCGCGGAAGGGGTTCACCCCACGACTCCAGCTACGTCTGTTTTGGCAAAGTGGTTGTGGTGCGTATCCGATGAAGTCGTGGTTGATATGGATGATTAGCCGCGTCGCAAAAAGAAGCAACAACAAAACAAATATCACATATTGTGATCTTTTGCTAACCATCATGCCATTCAACGTGTATACCTGCATACCCAAAGCCCTCGACTCTCGACCGCGTCGCGTTCAATCGCGCCTCGTTGGCGTTTTCGTTCTGGGGGGGCTGTGCAATTGAACCCAGGGGCACCGACGCAAGGGGGGGGGGGGGGGCAGTGGGAAGAGGAGGGGGAGGGGGAGCGAGGACGAGGAGAAGGAGAAAAACGACTACGACCTGGAGGGGCGGGCGACGGGGGACAAGAGAGGGCTCTTCACAAGAGGCTCATATATAACGCCACAGGCGAAGTTCTGTAGATTGCTGCGCGGCCTTTACACTATACAGGCCCTTTACTTTTCTGAAGGCTGCGGAGCGTCGGGGGCCCGGGCCCCCGGCCCGGAGGTTCGAAAACGGCTCGCCGAGGCCTTCCGTCGGAGAGCCACCTCGAGACCCTGGGGGGGCGGGGGGCGGGGGGGCTGGGACCCTTTCGGGAGCGCCCTGGCAGAGCTCTCTTGGGCCGTGTCGCTGGGGCCCCGGCTGGCCCCCAACGGATGGCACAACGCGCCGCTCTGTGGGAGCATCTGTCGGGGGGCGTCTCTGAGCTCTCGAGGAGCCTCTCGGGGCCTTCTTGGGCCGTCCTGGAGCCTTACTGGCCCGTCCTGGAGGCCTCCTGGAGCCGTCGGCCGCCGGAACTTTACGGGGCCCTCCGGGGCCGTCCTGGAGGCTTCCTTGGCGGGCCGGTTCGGTTCCACCAGTTCGGATTGACCGTTTGGGCCGGTTTCGATCGGCTCGTTCGATCCGAATCGGCCGGCCCAGTTTCAGCCGGCCCGCCTTCGGCCCCTTGCGCGGGCCGCCGATTCACGGCCACCAGTTCGGTTCGAACCTTTCTTGCAATAGTTTTCGCGGCGATGATGATCGGAGCGCGCCGCGGGGCGCGCGCAGCTGCGTGGCCGACTAGCCCAGCATCGCACCGTCCGCGCGTGCCTGGGGGGGCTTCTCGTCGCTGGCGATGGAGCACGGGCTCTGCACCTCGCCCACGAGGGCGGCGAGATGGCGGCGTCGCTCGCGACCGCGCGCGCCAGGATGACCCACGCGTTCTGACTCCCGCGACCACGGCGCGGTCGGCCCCGAACATGGCGCGGGCCAGGCGGGATTTCCTTGTCGAGAAGGGCCGTGGAGCACAAGCGTCCTGCATCGCTCCTCCACCTCCTCGCAGCTCACCTCCCATTGCTCAATCTCCAGGGGCGGCGGCTGGAATGGGGTCGCTCTCAATTGCACCTGCCCCGCGCCGAGGCGCGCCCGGCCTCGAATGCCAGAGCGGGCTCTGATTTCCCCACGGCGCCCTCCGAAGCCCCCCCCTGTCGCGGCCGCCCCTCGTCGCCGAGGGCCGAAGGCGCACGTCGCGGCCGAGCTTGCGCTGCCTGCAGAGGCCCACCACCAGCCCTGGCCCGGGGGCCCAGAATCCCAGGCACGGGGGGCAGTTCGCGCCCGCGCGAACGGCGCCCTCCATTTCCACGGAGCAGTAGAAGTGGCCCCGCTGCGTCGCCTTAGTCGCCGTGAGCAAGCGGCGTAATCAGCGCGTCCCGCTGTAGATGTCGACGAGGCGGGCGTTCTTGCGCGCCCACGAATCAGTCGCGGCGCGGTCGACGCCTTTCGCCCCCGGCCCCTGCCGACTGACGCGCGCGCGCAAATGCGCGCGCCCGGGCCGTTCCATAGCAAGGCCCCAGAAGGACTTTGCGTTCTGCCCTTGACCCGCCCCACAAATTCGCCCCGCGCGCCCGCGCCTTCGGAGAAGCGCAAAGAGTTCCGGCGTTGAGCGCCCGAGGAGACCCCTTGTGCGCGTCGACGATTCCGATAGTTACGCGAGCGGCATCGCCCGCGGCAGCGCATTCTTCGGCCCCCGGATTAGCAGGCCCAGTGGAGTCACCGCCGCCGTTGTCTCGCGCCCATTTGCCACGCGCCTGTCGCCAGTCGCTCAAGGAGTCCGAAGGCAATCGCGCCGACAGAACGCCGCCGCAATCCACGACCTCACACTCACTTGCGCGCGCGGGCACTGCGTCGACGCCGACGCTCTCGGCGAGGGCGCTGAAATCCATCACTGCTGCGGCCCGGCCAGCCTTGAATTTCAATTGTCGCGCATAGTCAGGCACCCCTCGACGAGCGGCCGGCCGCGCCGCGCTTGGCGCATCACTCGGGCGCCCCGCGAGCGGGGGGGCCAATGGAATCTCACTTCGAGCCGAGGCGGCAAGACGAGGTGGGGAAGGAGGGGGGGCGGAGGGGGCGCAAAACTTAGGCGACGTCCAATTGTTTTGCTCTCTCGCCGCTTCGCTTCCGACGGCCATCCGATGCCCCGAGATGGCTCCTTGATGGCCCGAGAGGGCCCCGATGGGGGGGCCAAGAGAGCCCCGGGGCGGCCCCGAGAGCGCCCACGAGCGCCCCGGGGGCCTTCCATGAGCGCCCCAAGATTCGATTTCTGGAGCACCCGAGGGGCAACGCCGATCGCGACCCCCCCTTCCTCGATCGACATACAGCAATATGGCCCGAAGAAACACCCAGGAGGCCGAGGCCTCCGAGAAGCTCCCAAGACACCCCCAAAAGGTGCCGAGAAGCTCCCCGGGGCGCCCAAGGGCGCTTCTGGATGGGCCATTCCTTCGCGCGCTGCCTATTTCCCTGATCGAGGCAACTCCCCTGGGCATCGCCTCTGGATGGGCTGTCGGGGATGCGCGAAGCGTGGGGCATCGGCGTTGGATTTCCTATGGGGGCAGGGGCCGGTCTGACAACAGGCGCAGCTATTCAAATATAGTCGCGCGTTCCCATTTGAATTCGGCCGCTGAGCCAGGGTTGCAACGCGCGCGGATTTTCCCGGGAGCGCGAGCGAGGACAGACAGTGCGAAATTGCAGTGGATCTCCAATGCGGACTGAGGCCGACGTGCCCACGCGCGCAAGCATTGGAATGAAATGGCGCCGCGCCTTTGGGGCTCGGGCCCCGGGCCTGGGTCGCAGCACAGAAAGGGAAAAACTACTTGACAGAAAAGCTGGAACCAAGACAACTAGTCGAAAACATTTGTTTTTTTTTCCAATCGGCATTGGGGCTGATCAGGCGGCCCGAACACGAGTGTCCTACACGGGCGGCCCCTTTTTCAAAAATGCGTTTGTGTGGGAGTGACGAGCGCGCACACGTCCCCCAGAGGGGGCGCCGCTGCCCCCCCCCGGCGCGCCCCCCCCCCCGAAGGGGGGGCGCCGCCGTTGCTCGCGGGGGGGCGGAAGACCAGACCGAGACAATAGCCAGCGATGAGGCGAGAGCCAGGGAGCGGCTGGCATTCGGGCGAGAGCACGCGCCAACGTCGGCGTCGTCGCGGCGGTCGTCGTCGCTGGGGCCCCCGGGCGCGGCGAGACGCATTGCTCGGAGACACGTTGTGCGCAAAAGTTGATAAATCCGGAATTTTCACGCGTGTCGGGCGGAAACACTCGTGGCGACGCGGCCCCTGGGCGCCCCCGGACACGCTGGGCGTCGTCGATGCGCGCTCTGGCAACGAACGGACTTGCCGCGCAAGTCGCGGGTGAAAGCGCGCGGGGCAGGGCGGCGCGCATTGAATGCGCACGATGGCCCACATTCTGCACAAGCGTGCGACCCGCGTAACAGGCGAAGCGGGCATGGACAGGGCGCAGCGCGTTCGGCCACTGCCTCGCACGATGCAACCATCGATCACAGAATTACTCCTGCCATTCGGCATTGGGCCACGTGGCGGCGTTAGGAGAAAACCTTTCCCCCCCAGCCTCTAGCGCGTCTTCCCGCGCCCCATCTGACCGGCTCGGCGGGGCGCGCTCGGCGCGCAGTCTGGCGCGCGGCCGCGGGGCGCCCCCCGCGGCGGCGCGCGCCGGCCGGCAGCGGCGCGCGGCGGCGACGGCAGGGCCCGAGGCGCCGCCGCGCGAGGCCTTGGACCGGCGGCCTGCGCGCGCTGCGGGGCGCCCGCGCCATCGGCGGCCGCGGTCGGCGGCACCGCCGCGCGCGGGCTGGGCTGCCAGGCTTCGAAGGAGGCAAAAAGCTCGGGCGTGAACTTTCGGCGCTCCGCGCTGATGTCCTGGGTCGGCGGCCGGGCCCCCGCGGCGGCGCCGCCGGCGCCGCCCCCAGCGCTCTCTGCGCGCCGCGGGCGGGGCCCATCGCAGATCCGGGACATCCGCGCGGAGCGCCGAAAGTTTATGTTCACGCCGTTACTAGTGATGCTAATCGTGGCCGCGGTTGGCAGCGTCGCTGCGCGCGGGCTGGGCCGCCGCGCTGCCGCCGCGGGCCGCGGCCTCGCCGTTGCTGCCCGCGGCCCGGGCCGGCGGGCGCGAGTCGACGGGCGCGCGGAGCTGCAGGCGCGCTCGGCGAAGCGCCCAGTGCGCGTTCGAGACGCGCCCCCCGGCCCACAGCGCCCGCCCCGGCCCGCCTGCTCTGCTCGGCCGCTTATTTCTGCCGATGCCAATTTTCGCCGGGCTGGAAAAATGGCGGCCTGACTGGCTGGATCTGCGGCGCACCCCGTTGGCGAAGACAACTTATCGAAGACGCCCGCGGCGAATCACCGCCGCCCCCCGCCCCCTTTGGAAGCGCCTGCGCGGCCGACCGCCAGGCTAGAGCCTGCCTG
This sequence comes from Prorocentrum cordatum, assembly GCA_963575745.1. Taxonomy (NCBI): domain Eukaryota; class Dinophyceae; order Prorocentrales; family Prorocentraceae; genus Prorocentrum; species Prorocentrum cordatum. The sequence continues at coordinate 540,926 of CAUYUJ010005313.1, forward strand.
GCTCAGCTATCGGGGCAGTTGTTTCCCGAGTCGGTTTGGAAAGCCCCCGGTGGGCGCGCGGGGGAGCAATGGGGCGGGGATCAGCAGAGCGGGGGGGGCGGGGGGGGGCGACGATTCGGAGGGGGGCGGGGGCGAGGGCGAGGGGAAGGAGGAAGAGGAAGAGGAGTAGGAGGAGGAGGAGGAGGAGGAGGAGGAGGAGGAGGAGGAGGGGGAGGGGACTTCATGGGAACCGTCTTGCGAGGCCTGTTGGGTGGCCTCCTGCGGAGCTCCCTGGGAGCGTTTGGATGCCTCTTGGGGGCCTCTCTGGGCCTCCTGGGGGCTTCCTGGGGGCCTTTGTGTGGGTGCTTCTCGGGAGCTTCTTTGGCCGTCTTAGGTCGTCCCCGACCCGTCTGAAGCCGTTTTGGGGGCCTCTCTGAACCGACTTGGCTCCCCTGGGGCGCTCCAGGGCCATTTTGGAGAATATCTTGGACGTCTTGCACGCGGCCATCTCGGAGGCCTCTCGGGCCATCTTGCGGCGACATTGGGGGCCCCCCGGGCCGTCTCGAGCCGGCGGAATGCCAGAGAAGAGCAAATGCCAAGATTATTCAAATACTTGTTTTGGTCATCTATGATTATGATATCTTCGGGCCCTCCTGGAGGACCTCTTGGAAGCCTCTTGGGCCGTCTTGGAGGCCTCTCGGGGGCTTCTTGGGCCGCCTTGGGCCACCCCGAGGCCGCAATGGGCGGTCTCGGGTGCACCGTGGGCCGTCTTGGAGGCACCATGGGGCCATTCTAGCCGTCTTGGAAACCTCTTGGAGCCTTCTTGGGGCCGTTTTGGGGGCCTCTTGGGCCGTCGCGGGGCCGCGCCGGGGCCTCGCGGGCGATCTTGGGCGATATTGGGGGCCTCTTGGGCCGTCTTGAGCCGTCGAAATGTCGAAGGAGAGCGAGTGCCCAAATCTTGTAAAAACCATTCTGGACAATCAATGATTTTGGACCTTGGAGGCCGTGGGTCGTCCTGGAGGCCTCTCGGGGGCCTTGGGCCGTCTTGGGCCACCTCGGTCCGCCCCGGCTGCGTCTTGGGCCGTCCTGGGGGCATCTTGGGGCCTCTTGGGGCCGTCTTGGAGGCCTCTTGGGGCCGTCTTGGAGGCCTCTGGGGGCCGCCTTGGGAGCCTCTCGGGCCGCCGTGGGACCGCGTCGGAGGCCTCGCGGGCGATCTTGGAGCGATCTCGGGCGCCTCTCGGGCCGTCTTGAGCCGTCGGAATGCCGAGAAGAAGCAAATGCCAGTATTCTTTTCGAGAACCGAGGGACAAGCAATGAACGTGGCCTCGTCGGGCCCTCTCCTGGAGGACTTCTCGGAGGCCTCTCGGGCCGTCTAGGGCCGTCTTCGAGGCTTCCTGGGCGCGCTCGGAGGCATCTCGGACTCTCTCGGGCCGTCTTCGAGGCCATCTTGGACGGATTTGGAGGCCGCCCCAGGCCACCTAGACCATCTTGGAGGCCATCTCGGGGCGGCCTTGGGGCCGGGAACCCTCCGCAACCACCCGTCGCGCACATCTGGCGGGGCGGCCGCAACCCCGGGTTTTTTGTGGGGGGGGGATTGGAACCAAAAGCAAAAGCGAAAGGGTTGCTAGGCCCTTTCGCCCCTGCGTTTGGCGCCCTCTCCGCGGCGCCCCGGGCCGCCCCGGTTCCCCCGGGGCGCCGCGGAACGCCTGGCGCGCGCAGTCGCGCCCGGGGAAACATTTCAACTAATCATGAAGATCAATGGGCGTGGCTTCTCGGGGCCATGTGGGGATGCTCTTGGGGCTCTCTTCGGGCGTCTCGAAGGCTTCTCGGGCCGTCTCGGAGCCATTCAGGGGGCCCCGCGGGGCCCTCCTTCCGGGGGCCCCCCAGCCCGCATTGGGGCCTTGTCGGAGCCGACAGAGCCGCGCGACAAGCCGCGGCGAGCCACTGGGGGGCACGCGCCAAGCCCTGGGAGATCTGCACATGTGGGGCGCGGCCCCCCGCGGAGAATCTCCAGGATTTGGGGGTCGAGGCTAATGGGGTTAAGCCAGAGGCTTGAGGGCGCTCCAACTCGCTCTTCGCGGCGCGACAACGGCCTTAGGAGGGCCCAGGGAGAGGCTAAAATTCCCAGCGCCAGCGCGCGCCAAAAAGTTCCGCGAATGCGCAGGTCCACAGCCGGGCCGCGCCGCAGATCGCGCGCGCCGGCCGCCCGCGCGGATCGCCGCTGAAAGAGCTTGAGAGCACCCGCAAGGCATCGGCGCCTCGCGCGCAAGTTTCTCGCTCGACGACCGGGCCGGGCCCGGCGGTCTCTTCCAGACCGTCGCCTCGAGGGCGCGCGCGCCAGCGCAAATGCACGGAGACAGCGCCCCAATGAAAAGGCGCAGAGCCCACGCCAGTTCACCACATCCGGAGTTCCACGCTTCACCCCCGGAAGTTGTCAAGCACGCCCCCGGGGCCAATGGGCGTCGCGCTGCGATTCATTATAATTCCAGGAGGCCTTCGTCGTCGCAGGGCGCCCAATTCTGGCACCGCGCGGCCTTGAACCAAAACGTTTGTGACTTCTCAGTTACCTTGCGACTGCATAGCGATTTTCTCGCGATGCTCGCCTGGATCTCGGCGAGCTTCGCCCGTGTGAGCGTTGAGCAAATTGGATTGCATTCAGGGCAACATGCGAACTAGTGAGAACGCGCGCAATCAATCATCAAGGAGGCGTCAGTTTTGAAAGTTGCCCCAGGAGTTGGTTCATGGTCATCGTCATCTGCCAATAGGACCCCCGTTGCAATTCCCAGCGAGAAGTCCATCCCAGGGCATCGACCCGCCCCCCGCGCGGCGCGTTATCCCAACGCCGGGAACGCCGAAGGCATTTCTTTCCCGTCCGCGAATTCGCGGTAGAAGCACTTAGCAGTAGTCGCACTAGTGGTCGTAATAGTCGTGGGATAAGTAGTAGTCGTAATAATGGTAGTAGTAGTAGTAGTAGTAGTAGTAGTAGTAGTAGTAGTAGTAGTAGTAGTAGTAGTAGTAGTAGTAGTTGTAGTTGTAGTTGTAGTAGTAGTAGTAGTAGTAGTAGTAGTAGTAGTAGTAGTAGTAGGGCCACCCATCTACCATGGCTATGGCCAGCACTTGCTCGAGGCCGGCGATACTGGCACGTGGACACCGAATGCAAATTACGAGTAAGTCACACCTGGTTCATGGCTGGATTCACATGCGCCAAACGATTTTCAACATATTCTTTCGGCGGCAACGTCTCGCGTTCCTCATATCGCCCCCACACACACGCACATACGCACACACACGCACACATACACACGCACACACACACACATACGCACACTCTCTCACACTCTCTCACACACACGCACGCACGCACGCACGCACACACACAAACACACTCACGCGCACATCCGCACACACACACACACACACACACACACACACACACACGCACACACACACACACACACACACACACACACACACAGACATACACACACACACACACACACACACACACCACAAGCGCGTCGGAGCCCTTGAGGCGCCATTCGGGTTCCTGCGGGATTATTCGCGATTCCCGGCGGGGCTGTTCGGATTCCGATTCGTCGCGACAGGACTCGAAGACGATTGGGGAATCCTGAGGCATCTTGAGGGCACCCGAGGAATCCAGCAGAAATCAACCGAGGGCGCCTCTGAGGAACCCACGAGACCCCCCAGAAGTCGTTGAATCCTGAACAGGTCCTAAGGACTCCTGGGACCTCCGAGGGGCCTGCAGCAAATTGCGAGGGCTTCCGAGAGGCGTCTAAACAATTCCGAGCGGCATACGAGAGCTGCTGGGCCATTGGGGGTTTCCGAGAAGCCTTTGCGAGCATCCGAGAGGCCTCGGGAATTCCTCAAGAGGTTTCTCAAAGCACCCGAAAGGCTGTCGAGACACCCCCGACCAGCCTCTGAGAGCTTCCCAGAGGTTCCCGAGAGGGCCTGAGAGCCCCCGAATGGGCTTCTGCGAGCTTCCGAAGAGGCATCTGAGACGTCCCGAGAGATCACCGAGAGATCTCTGGGATCTCCCGAGAGGCCTCTGAAGCCCTTGAGATTTCCCGAGACCCCTTCTGAGGACGCCCGAAGGGGTTTCTGGCAGTTCCCGAGAAGCTCCTGAGAGACCCCGAGAGTCCCCCGATAATGTCCGATCGGCTTCGGAGAGCTGGGCTCCAGAGGAAAAGCTCCCGAGAGGCCTCTGGGATTTCCCGAGAGGATTCTGCGCGCGCCCGAGAACCTTTCGAGAGCTCGCTCCGAGCATTCTTTCGAGGTCCCGAGAGGCTTCTGCGAATTCCTTGGCGGCTTCTGAGAGCTCCCAAGAGGCCCCTGGGAGCTGCCGAGAGGCTCCTGAGGGCTTCCGATGGGGGCGTTGAGAGCTTGCGCGGCCGTATTGTGGGCCTTCGGGGCCGTCTTTGAGATTATTCGGGGGCTTCGCGAATCTGCGGGGCCATTTCTGACGCTTGCCGGAGCGGGGGGAAGGGCCTCGGTGCGCTAGAGAGACACTTGCCCAACTCAACGTAGTAAATCCATTAGGACCCGTCGGGGCCTTCTTGGGCCGGCCACTGGGGCCCCCGCGGGGAGTCCGGGGAGCCTCTTGGAGCACGGTCAACGCGGAGATGACGACGGCCGCGGAGATGACGGGGTCGACGATGATAGTCAGGCGGAGGACGGGAGGCGGGCATGCGAGGACGATGGGGGCATGCTAGGACGCGGCCGAGCATGGCGGGGGAGGGCGAGAATGAAGGTTCTGATGATGAGAATTGTCAGTTGAGCGGGAGATCTGGACAAATCGGAACCAGAGATTCTGGGAGAGCTCCAGAGAAAAATAGAACGCCGATTTGTGGAGCGTAGCGCGCGCATTCGCAGAAGTTCCCAATGAGTGTTCGAGGGCTTGAGGAGCCCAAGTAACACATGGGCGCTCAATTAAACTGTTGAGGGCGGGCAGAAAATCTGGTGTGCACGAGCAATGTGAGCGGGTGCGCGGCTTGCACGGGGGGCACAGTAGGTTTGCGTTTCAGGGACCTGGGCGCTGGCCAATGCGCTGATGGGGGGCCCGAGAATGCGTCACACATATTACGCCTGTGGCGCCATGGAGGCCGCATTTGCGGTTGCAGTTGGGCGGGCGCCCCGCCGCGCGCACCGTGGCGACAGCTCTCTTGGGCGCCCGTCCGCCGCCGTGGACGTAGTGGACCCAGCTAGTCTCTCGGTCGGCGCGCGGCGGGTCGGCAGCCACGACGCTGGCGGCTTGAAAATGCTTCGAAAGTGTTTCTCCTCGAGCCTAGGGCTATTGTACGTTTTCGGTGGCACGCGCAGCTCGGAGAAAAATCGCCTTGTCCGTCGGCGGCCAGTTGGCTGTCGTCGCGCGGAAGTACCGGCGGATGGCGCGGTCCACGCTCAGCGCAGAGAGCGTGTCCATGAGCGTGGACTCGTCGAGGGGCAGGAGGAAGGACCTCGCGATCGGGACCATCGCGGCCCGCGATGTCCACGGCCCCCACCCTGGGCGCGCGAGGATCTGCTGGGCGCCGCCGCAGCGCGATTTCAGAGGATCTCGAAACCAGAAATCCGGGCGTGCCAAATTTTGCGGGCCGAAAAACTTTCAGAGAGTTTCGGCCAGCTCCGAGGTTTTGGGTTTATGGGAATGTTTCACGCGGGGTGGCTAGTTCAGAGATTTTCAGAGATTCTCAGAGAAGTTCGGACGCGAGAATTTGGCGCGCCCCGGTTTCTGGTCCTGTGAATCTCTGAAAAGCGGTTCCTTAGGTTTTACTGGGTCTCCAGGCGTCCTACTGTCAGCCAGAGACGCGCGACTGGCTGGCGCCGCGCCCGATGCTTCCGGAGCTGCGATCTCGGTCTTCGATTCCCTGGGGCCCGCGGGCCCCTGGGCCAATTGCGAAGTTGCCGAGGCCCCCAGGCGGTTGCGCGCGATTTTCTCGGAAACGGGAGTTGGGCATCCATGGTGGACGCCCGCGCGCACGCGCTAGGTGTCCGCGAGATTGTTCGGTAGCGGATCTTGCATGGCGCGGGGATTTTCCAAAGACTTTCCGGGGTGTTCTCTACGGTTATTTCGGTGCGCTTCGGGAACCTTGGGGCGGCGCGGGGAAGTCGCCTGGCCGCGCGCGTGACTTTTTTCCAATGCCTTCTTGGGCAGTATCGCGGCGTTGCTTGGCCGAAGAGGTCACTGAGTAACGCGATTTTTGACATTTTCGTGTTTTCTCGTTGCGTTGGTTGCGTGATTGTTTTGGCGGTCCGCCTCCTTGGGGCCCCCTTTGGGCCTCAAGTTTGTTTTGTTGACATCGGGCCTTCTGGAGTGAAAGGCGCTTGGCGCTGAATTCCCTCGGTCGTGCGCGTGGCCAAACACGCGCCGTGGCTTCATCCGCGCCGGGGCGCTTTTCTTCCCTCGCGAAGCCGATGGCGCCCAAGGCGTGGCAGGCCCGTTCGGCGGCGCCCCCGGTGATTTGAAAAACCGAACATGATTTTTATCCCGGTCAAATTTTGCCCCGATCCCGGCTTCATCTTAAATTGGGACGGGCAGGATGGCGGCAGGAGAAGGAGGACGACGATTTCGCGCGCGCAGGGCGCAGGCAGGAAACAGGAGGCGTTCTGGCGCCGCGGTCTGGCCGCGCACGCTGGGGCCTGGTCGACGGGCGGCCATCCTGGAGGTCAAACTTCCATCGTGGAGGTTTCGACCCATCCAGGACGTCATGGAACCCGTCGGGAAGTTTCCAACGGCACAGCAGTTGGGGGCTTCTGGCTTGCATTTCTAAGTAATTAGGTGGGTTCGCCGCGGCGGAGCCACGCAGGTGCCTCGCGCCCGCTCGCGAGCGCCGCCGGGCGCCCCGCACCCTGGGCGATTTGCCGAGATTCGGCCGCCGCGCGGGCGCATTTTGCCGGCTCTCGGGCACCTCGCGCCCGCTCGCGGGCGCTTCGCGGTCGCCTCGGGCGCCCCGCGGTCGCCGCGCAGTTTCCGCCGCGCGCCCTGGCCGCGCGGCGCAGCTTACGCGGCGTAGTTTGCGCCGAAGGGCTCGCGCAAGATAGCCCACGCCACGCAGCTGGCACGACATGGGTTGCTAGAAGGGTTCTTATTCTCTGGGCATAAAGGGCCGGGCAGTGGAAAGCGCCCCGGGCGCTTCCCCCAGCGTCCGCCCCGCTGTTCCCCCAGTTGCCCTTTTGGGTTCACCCAGCTTAGCTTAGCTAAGCTTACCTTAGTTTAGCATAGCGCAGCATAGCGCAGCGCAGCATTAGCACATCATAGCATAGCATAGCCAAGCACAGCATAGCATAGCATAGCATAGCACAACTCAGCATATCATAGCATAGCATAGCATAGCATAGCGCAGCATAGCATAGCATAGCATAGCACTGCATAGCACAGCATTGTTTAGCATAGCGCAGTGCAGCATTGCATAGCATAGCACAGCAAAAACAAAATCAAGCACAAGCAAGAACAAACGCAAAACAAAAGCAACAGCAAAAGCAAAGGCAAAGGCAAAAGCAAAGGCAAGAGCAAAAGCAAAGTCAATGCAAAGCAAAAGCCAAACAAATGCGAAAGTGTAGATGTAGATGTAGGTGTAGGTGTAGATGTGGATGTAGGTGTAGATGTAGATGTAGCTGTAGATGTAGGTGTAGACGTAGGTGTAGATGTAGATGTAGATGTAGATGTGAGTCTCGCTGTTGATGGTGATGTAGATGCAGGTGTAGATGTACATGTAGATGCCGGTGTAGATGTAGATGTTGCTTTCTTAAATGTTGCAACTCCTAGGTAGGGTCGCACTGGGATAATTACTTGCACAGTTCAATAATTCATTCGTTGGGGCCCGCGCTGGCTGACATGGCAGCTACCCTGCCCCGGGCCCCTTGGGCGAGTCCCACCGCGAACGCCGCGGGCAAAGCTGTTGCCGCTGTTGCTCCTGGGCCCCCTCCTCCATGCGCCCCAGCGTGGGCGCGCGGGGTTCAACGCGCCCAGGGTTGTTTTCTGGGCCCCGAGACCCACGGCAACCGCCCAGCGGTCCGAAATCCGGATTCCAGGACAGCGCCCAGGCGCGCAGAGCGCTCAAGGGTGAACGAACCACTCGATGTCGGACGCCAGTTCTTCGTCGTCGCCGTCGCCATCGCCCCGGCGTCGGCGGCGGGCCCAAGCGGCGCCATTGCTGTCGGCGAGCTGTTTTTACCATATCTCTTCCCCATATCTCTCAGCCCCGACTGCAAAGCCCCAGGGGGGGGGGGGGCGGTGCGAGGGCGCCGAGAAGCGCCGCGAGGAACGGCCAGGGCGGCGCCAGAAATATGCCCCCCCCCCCCCCAAGAGACACGCGACGCACGCAACGCACGCGCGCGCGCACACACGCAACGCACACAACACACACACACACAACGCACACCACACACAACGCACACACAGTTCACACACACACACACACACACACACACAACGCGCGCAACACACAACGCACCACGCACAACACACCTAATACAAGACACCACGCACAACACACCCAACACAATATACCACACACAGAACACAACACACACACAATCCACACCACACACACGCACAGCACACAACGCACACAACACACCCAACGCGCACAACGCACGCAACGCACACACCACACAAATTCGCAACACACACACACACACACGCACACACAACACAACACACACAGCACACACGGCATGCACAGCACACAACACACAACGCACAACACAAACAACACACAGCACGCACCACGCACGCACAACGCACGCAACGCACACAGCACGCACGACACGCGCGACACACACACACACACAAAACACACACACACACAACGCACAACACACAACACACGCGCAACACACAACACACCACACACAACGCACACAACATTACACAACACTACACACAACACACAACACACAAGACAACACACAACACACCAGACACACCAGACACACCAGACACAACACACCACGCACAACACACAGGGCCAGCAGGGCTTCGCCCTGTTTAGCAGAGCTTGGCAGAGCTTAGCGGGGCGAGGCATGGCTTACAAGAGCTTGCAGTGCCTAGCAGAGCCCAGCAGGGGGCCGCGGGGCTTAGCAGAGCCTAGCAGGGCGTAGCAGGGCGAGGGCGTAACAGGGCTTACCAGGGCTTACCAGCGCGTATAGCAGAGCTTACCAGAGCCCAGCAGGGGTCAGCAGGACTTCGACTGGCAGATTGTAGCAGGGCCCCGCAGGGCGTCACGGGGTTGCGCGAGGCTCAGCAGAGCTCTGGGCCTTCAATATTAGCGCATGCAAACCATATCCGGGATTGGTGTATTTCGCACTTCGCCTGCGGCCGCTTCCCTTGTAAGTCTTCAAGGAACGCATCGAAGTCTTATTGGTTTTCGCTAGGAAGGTCTTTGATGAGATTCCGATCGAATTCTTTTTGGCATTCGTTAAACCCGCTGCAACTGCCAATTCAATTCCTAACAAGCCTTTCCATATGAGTTCCTACTGAATTACAAGAAGATGGCTTCCTAGCGAAGCCAAAACCAAATCCACACCAAAACCTCCCAGCCCGAAAGCTACGTGCGACAGTGGCAGTAGTAGGAGTAACAGTGGTAATCGTTGTAATAGTAGTAGTAATAGTAGTAGTAGTAGTAGCAGTAGTAGTAGTAGTAGTAGTAGCAGTAGTAGTAGTAATAGTGGTAGCAGCAGCAGTAGTAGTAGTAGTAGTAGTAGTAGTAGTAGTAGTAGTAGTAGTAGTAGTAGTAGTAGTAGTAGTAGTAGTAGTACTAGTAGTAGTAGTAGTAGTAGTCGGAGTAGTCCGAGTAGTCCGAGTAGAAGTGGGAGT